>JAQMYG010000019.1:3997076-4035013 GCA_030014215.1 Clariallabes teugelsi
TCCTGGGATAGGCTCCAGGTCCCCGCGACCCTGAATACAGGATAAAGCGGTATAGAAGATGACTGACTGACTGACTGTCTGGGATGTATTTAAATAATCATTATTTAATGTTCAACTGCGTCAATGCTGTTGATCTGCACAAAACAGTAATGTGTAAGCAACTGTTCACGGTTATTTTAACACCATGTCTTGAAATAAAACGGAATAAATTGCATGCCCTATTTTATTGTGCTGTACAATTTATTTAAAAGTGCTATTTGAGAAAGTTTTATAACAAAAAATAATAATAATAATAATTAAGTGATATAACGAAAAAGTACTTTGCTTCAAAATCTTTTCAAATATTGTTAAATATTAGACAGGCAATTTTTTATGGGCCAGTGTAGAGCTTAAAGGGATAGTTCAATTTTGAAATAAAAATTGATGTCTGTGTAAGTACATTACAATATGTCTCCGTTGTTAATTTTTTTTTCTGCTCTGCACACCAACCATGAAGTTTGTCACCTTGGATCCAAGTACTGTCTGAGTAATCAGGGTGAAATTCTACAACGGTCATTCTGTACAAAAATGCATTTCAAAGTTCCTGAGACTCATATAAAGATTCTGCAGTCCCGCTGAGCTAAACCGAGTTGTTTCAAAAGTTACTGTGTATTTAGTATGAATTTAACTCTTTTCTTTTCCAGATTTTTTAAGCTTACAGTAGTTCCAGGGAAAAGAAAATACAGTGGTATCTCGGAGTACGAATTTAACCCATTCCAGAGGCGAGTTCTTAAAGTGAAATTTATATTGTGAAACGCATTTTACTGTTTTTTACCGTTCCAGCCACCCAAAAATATTACCAATATTACCAATTTAAAGATTACCAGCCAGTGCCCAAACCCCAGCCACTGGAAGCATTGCCAGTCCCAAGCCCGGGTAAAATGGGAGGGTTGCGTCATAAGGGGCATCCGGCGTAAAACCTGTGCCAAGCTTGTATGTGCGGACCAAATGTCCGCTGTGGCGACCCCTTGCCGGGAGCAGCTGAAAGACCAACAACAAATTTCCAGCACTATAATCATATTTTTGCTTATTAAGACAATCAAAATGTTTAGAAAAGACATGTACGAGGTGCTATGTCTTCAGTCAATTTTGCACAAAATGCAAAAAAAATCCACAAAAAAAATCTGTAAACTCATTTCACTTGGCTTTCCACAGACACAAACCAGTTTTGATTGGCTCCCGGATGTACATGCAACTTAGCCGGTGTTTAGTCCGTATGCCGAAAACGCTTTGTATGCTGAGGCAAACCTTTTGCAAAATTTTAGCTCTTAAGGTAAAAATTCAAAAGGAGGGGTGTTCGTATGCCAAAGTACCACTGTAGTTAAATTCAAACTTGGTTTGGCAGAGCAGGACTGCAGAAGTTTCAGATGCGTCTCAGCTGAACTTTGGAACGCATTTTTGCACGGAACGAGGGTTGCAGAATTTGGCTCTCATTATTTGGCTCTCATTATTATGCATTTTATATCTCATTAGTAGGAATGTTATATTTCTTTATTTGGCTCTCATTATTATGCATTTTTTCGCTGAACGAGGATTGTGGAATTTGGCTCTCATTATTTAAATAGTTTATTATCATTATTGAAATTGTAGTTCCGGATGACAAACTAAAATCCTGTTTACTATAAATATAATAAATATTTAATTTGAATTGATGGAATCTCTCTCTCTCTCTCTCTCTCTCTCTCTCTCTCACACACACACACACTCACATGCACACATATCCAATTTACCATCTACCTTAGATCAATGTGTATACTGTATATACTTGCTGCAGACTTGTTGGCTACGCATCCATATTGAGAATCTCCCATTCCGCCCCATCCCAAAGGCGC
The DNA here is from genome assembly GCA_030014215.1 of Clariallabes teugelsi. Taxonomy (NCBI): domain Eukaryota; kingdom Metazoa; phylum Chordata; class Actinopteri; order Siluriformes; family Clariidae; genus Clariallabes; species Clariallabes teugelsi. Next base: position 3,998,948 of record JAQMYG010000019.1, read on the forward strand.
TCTATTGTATTGAGATCTGGTGACTGTGGAGGCTATTTGAGTTCATGAGAGTGATCTCATTGTCATGCTCAAGAAACCAGTTTAAGATGATTTTATCTTTGTGACTTGGTGCATTATCCTTTGGACATAAAGGTATGGACAAGGTTATCAACAATAATCATGCAGGCTGTGGCATGTAAATGATGCTCAGTTGGTACTAAGGGGCCCAGAGTGTGCCAAGAAAATCTCCCCCACAACATTACACCACCAGCAGCAGCAGCAGCCTGAACGGCCTGCACAGGGCAGGATGGATCCATGATTTCATATTCATGCCAAATTCTAACCCTTTCATCCATATGTCGCAGCAGAAATGAAATGTGCTTCAAGATTCGATGAGTTGTGTGTTTAGAGGGGCTCTTCTGCATACCTCGGTTGTAACGAGATGTTATTTGAGTTACAGTTGCCTTTCTATGAGCTTAAACCAGTCTGGCCATTCTCCTCTGACCTCTGGCATCAACAAGGATTTTTTTACCCAGCGAACTGCTCTAAAATTCTCTCTAAACCCTATAGATAGTTGTGTGTGAAAATCCCATTAGATCAGCAGTTTTGGAAATACTCGGACCAACAACCACGTCACGTTCAAATCATCTTGACCCTGTCTGCATGCCTAAATGCATGTTTCTGCCATGTGTTAGGCTTATTAGATATTTGAATTAAAAGGAGTTGAACATGTGCATGGACTGAGGGAGGAAACTGGACTACCCAGAGGAAACCCACCATGCAACAAGGTTGCATGTTCAAAAACTAGAGTCCGGGAGTACCACTATTGTGAGTACACAGTGTAATTATTGACTAGCGTAAGTACGTCGTTAACGGGAAAAAGGTTTCTAGAAATAGTTAAAAAGGTAAAGCTAAAAATAAGCTGATCAGCTTTATTGTAATCAGTGATATTAGTATTATTTCAGGTTGAAGCCCACATATAGTACATGTCTGCCTGTATGTGTCTGGAACGTATTGTTGTTAGTCTTTCGGCTGCTCGCGTCAAGGTCACCACAGTGGACCATTTGATCGACACGCACAACATGGCACCAGTTTTACGTCAGATACCCTTCCTGACACAATCCTCCGGTTTTATCCGGGTTTGGGATTGGCACTGCATCCAGTGGCTGGGATTTGATTGGGAATTGAACTCAGGTCTTCTGCATGGCAGGTGAGAAGCCACCAATGCCTATTAATACAAAGAAGTACAATTTTGTAAGGTTGAGTATTTTACACCTTGTTTACGTAAAGTCATACTTTTTTTGTTTCCAGCCAAATACATTCCATGTTCAGTAATCAGAGAGTGAATCACAGATGAGAAATTTAAAAAGTAGATCAGATATAGATTAAGTTTTGTCTTAAAATGGCATCAGCACATTTTAAGTTTAAAATTCACTTATACCACTTTAGCGCTGTTTTTTCAGCTGTGAAATTTTTAAGTAATCCCAATAAAAATATTTAATATTTATTGGTGCAGGTTTACACTGAGCAAGTACAATAGCTTATTAGTAGCTTATGTTAAAGTAGATTACACTTTGTAGGTACATTTCTGTGTTTTCTGCATACTCTATGTACGCATACTGTATGTGCATATAACTATTATGTACATTGGCTCTTTTGAGTGACGCCCACCTCAAGGGAAAAGTTCAAAAAAGCACTAGATGTTGTAACATAATCTGGCACAAAACTGCTCATAACATCCCTTATACACAATATTTTCATTTCATTTATGGTGCAGTTTTAACTTTTGGCAAATCCTGAAGGACGGGCAAAGCTCCATTAAATTCTGTCCAGCCAGTTTTGCGTAATGCTGTGACAAAATCTTGCTGGACAGACAGACGGACAGACATAAATTTTTGTAAGACTGATTTCAGGTCTTCCAATGTATGAAATGTAAATATATTATTGAAAGAGAAAGAGCGAGTGGAGCCAATGGTGACCATTGTAATGTATTTATTCCCATTTTTTACGACCATGGAGAACCTCTGTTCAACATTCACACACACACTACGGTCGATTAGCCCAATCTGCACGTCCTTAGACTGGAGAAAACTGGGGTACCCAGAGGAAACCCACCGAGCATGGGGAGAACATGCTAAATCCATGCACATAGATCCGAGGAGGGAATCGAACCCGGACCCTGTAGGTGCAAGGCGACAGTGGCTAACTACAAAGCCACTTAACACGTGTGTAAAAGATTATCCCATTTATGCACATTTCTTCTATACACTATTTGTACTTACATTTGAACTTAAATGAAACTTGATATGTTACAGCCTCTCCTTCTCCTTCTTATTGTTCTCCTCAGTCCTATATTTAAAAAAAAATACTACTACGTGTCACGTGTGTGACTGAGTGTGTTTCCCTCCCCTTACACACACACACACACTGTCAGGAGGAATACCGCAGTACCTGCACACTTTCCCTATAAATCACTTTAATATTCTGTTCTCGCTCTTGTCTTCAACCCCGCCCCTCCTACCTCCTGATTGGTTAGTTCGACTCCTCCGAGCCCCGCCCCCGCGCTTAGAAAGTGGACCGGCCGCTTTTCCTCGTCGAGCTGCCAATCAGAGCGCGTGCGGGGGGCTCAGCTTTAGACTCTGGCTCGCGCTAACTATGCGCGTAGTGTCGCGCTGAGCTCGCGCCGCATTCCGAGAGAGAGCGAGAGAGAGAGAGAGTCCGGATCACAGCAGTGAGAGCGCGCGCTCCGTGATTTATTATTATTTTTCTCTTCAATTCGTTACTTCATCTGGTGCGGGAATGCGCTGTGCATGAGGGATATCGCTCTCCTGAGGGGTCACTTTGGAGCAGGAGGAGAAATAATACTACTAAAAAAAAAAACCTGGACATTTTGCATCCAAGACATTTGCATTTTTTTGTTGTTGTTGGAACATCTGTAAACAAGTAAACAAGATCAAAGGAGAGGAGGAGCGCGTGTCGTGCGCTCTATGCATTTTCTGTCTCTCTTGCAAATAAAAAACAAACATTAAGGACAACCTGCTGAATTGCATCGCGGTGCAACTCGTAAACATGATGCGCGCGATCTCAATCTTCACCGCTTTGCTGCTGGCGCTGCTGCCTGAAGGTAAGTCGCAAAGGATCGCGTGCTGGAAATACCGAATGCATGCCTCGCGCTCGCGCTCTCTCTCTCTCACTCTGTCTCTCTCTCTCTCTCTCTCTCTGGAGCGCGTCTCGTCTCGCGCTCTGCTTCTTCAGCTCGTGCGCTTCTCCAGTCGCATACTAATGCGCTGCGGCTCGCGCTCCCCTCTGCTATGTATACGAGGATTTCTTTCTCTTTACATTCTTGCACAAATGTAACTTTTTTTCCACATAATTTGATAAAAACATAGTGCATTAAACTAATGAGTAAAACCATTTGGTTTATCATTTCATTTTAAAAGTTAATAAGATACATCTTGTGATCTGTCCTGGTGAGGGCTGTTTAATTATTGATTAGGTCACAAGCCACGCCTCTTTTATTTATTTATTCATTTTATGTAAATATGTATTCAAACCACGCCCACACCTGAGAACCTTTTACTCCAACCAGTAACTTATAGATGAGTCTGTCTTCATGAGCCTTTATGCGTTTAGGTGGTGTCTCCAGAAATTTTGTGTACACATTATTAGGGCCCAAGCACTATGACATCAGGATTATGTCGTCACAGTGTGTGAAGGTCCATCTTGTTTTCTAAGGATTATTAGGGCCCCCATGACATCCGCACCATTACATCATAGTATATGAAGGGCCCTCTTGTTTTTCCAAGAATTCTTTTTCCAGCATCCAGGTTATTTGGGGGGATCTTAACATGCTCAAAAAGTAAAAAAAAAAAAAAAAAAAGCACACAGGTTGGAATCTGCTGCCATTAAGGGCGCCTGAGTGGCTGGGCCCTGGGTGTGGCATGGGGCCCTCACACAAGATTTTACTGCGTAGTTATTATACACTTGCATGTATACATGCGAAACCTGGTACACATTTAGTTCTTATTGAGCTGAACCACTTTCCTATTACATGTCATGGGATTTACACAACAGGAAGTCAGTTATTTTGTGAATTTGATATACTCCTCCTAGTGGATTTATATAATCGCCACCAAACAAGGCCAACATGATCTCGAGATCAGAGGGCAAAATTGGTTCACTGGTGTTTGGGCCTGATCATCATTGCTTGAAAATATATTTAATTATTTGCCGTGAAACATTCTCTGCCATTACAAATCCAGAGATGAATCCAGAGATGCACACGATTGGCTAATGTCAGGGAAGACAGAGTATGTTGTCCCTTCGATACGAACATGTTGTACCATTCCAGTGTCTGGAAAATATTCTAGTCTGTCTGAATGCTTGCGGTTGTGTCACATGAGTCACTCTTATTCAGCTTCTCATTTTTGGTCAACTTGTCAGTTCGTACCCACCAGCCAATTCTGGCAGACTTCCCTATCAATATATACAACTGTGAACCCCCAACATGGTTACCCTTGGATTCTGTAGATTTTGAACGTGCAACCTTGTTGCCAGCGGCATGGTGGCGTAGTGGTTAGCACTTTCGCCTTGCACCTCCAGGGTTTGGGCTCGATTCCCACTTTGGATCTGTGTGCATGTTCTACCCGTGATTGGTGGGTTTACTCTGGGTACTTGGGTTTCCCACAATCCAGAAACGTGCATGACGTTCCCAAATTGTGTATCGTGAATGACAATTGGGCGTCTAGCTGGCAACCCAACCCCTTAAGTAACTGGCAGGTTATCTGCAGGGTGGGCAGTATCCATCGACCTGATGTACTGGAATGTTGTCACTTGCACACAATCCTCTACTGCATCTATTCATGAGAGGGATGACCAGATGTGGCACTGTAGTCTGTCTGGATACCTAAGGCATGTTTGTTACAGTTGTGGACATCATAATGCTCACTTATATTTATTATTGAGGTGAGCTTGATTGATTATTCACTTAAATTGAACAGCTTTAATTTCAATATCAAATAAAGCAAAAAAAAAAAAAAAAAGTTAACCTGTAATTGATGTGAACTCAGACGTTATGGGTCAGATTGATTTGTTATCAGGATTTTTTTCAAATAAAGCACTGTAATAATTAACCATAATATTACTGTACATGTTTTATTTAAGTAGATGTGTCTTTTTCTGCTTTTTTTCACCCCCTGCAACAAGTTAGCATGCCAGCTCTCATAGATTACTGTCATGGAGTCTCCTTTGTCCACTTGGCTTCCCTACAAGGTTTCAGTGGAATTCTCTGTCACTCCATGTGATCCTGCTCACATTCCATATTAACCAGTAATTTATTTCAGTCGTTTCTATGGACGCATTGTTGTTTTTTTGCCTCTCCTTTTTGAAATTCTCAGTGATCACTAGTGAAGATTTAACTCTACACATCATGAATATCTCATTAAGGATACTAATCAGCAAGCAAAATAAACGTCTGCTGTGTCTCATTGTTTTAATCATTCTTGCATTTATTATTATCATCATCACATCATTATCCCATCATTTTATCATTTCTTTGAAGACTTTTTTTTTTGTTAGATCTTGATTTGCTGTATTTTTTATTGTTGTTGAATTTCTTTTTTTTATTTTCATTTTTTTGCTTTTACTCCTCATGTCTGTATTAACAGGTTCCCTTTCATTACCATGTCTTTTTAGGGTAATGTTGTAAATGACTTTGTGCCGCAAATAAATAAAGTTATTATAAAGTCGACTGTATGAAGATTTAATTGAATGTCAGTGTGTAAAAACTGGATTTGGATAAACAACACAGCACATAATTACAAGCTCTCCTGGTAGGGCAGGCTTAATGTGAGGGCTGTTAACATGGGATTTTGGGGTTGTGTTTATTGGAAACATGTAAGGTTACATTGGGTCACATGGGCTTTTCTTGGTTTAGTTTGTACTGCAACATTCACAGCCTGTGAGGTGACCATGTGGATATTTTTTAATGAGGTGTGGCCACAGATGAATAGAGAATCAATCTAGATCTGTTTGTGGGTATGAACTACTTAGCTTGTGGCACGCACTGCGTTTTAACATGATTGACTCACACAGATATTCAATTTGACCATTGTCACCATGGAACGTAAGAATTGAAATTATTGATTTTATCACTCATACTGATACCAATGTGACAATACCAGCATTCTTTTACTGAGCAATCGTTGTCACGGTCAAATGAGCGCAAGGTGCCGCAAATTTCCTGCACTTTTTTTATGAGCATGGAGCAGTGAAGTGAGCATGCAGAGGAAATGTCACAGGTGAGAGCACTTCAATTCTTCCAGCACTGAGACACCGTGTGCTTTGTTCATGAGTCAAGGTACAGTCTACGCCAATGCCATGACGTCTGAAACATAAAACTTAGAATTAGGACTTTATTACTAGCGCTACATGGCAGAAATCAATGCTTCAGCGAATGCTGGATTGGAAAATTCTCTGAAGTGGGTTTTTCTCTTGTATCAAATCTCCTGGAGGCCATGTTTAAAGTATCTCAACAGCCACAACTTTGCTATCTCGCGGCCACAACAAAACAAATTGTGGCATTGATATATTGTTTCATTACCTTGAGAATTATCTCATAGCCTTGCTATATTATCTCATTGCCTCTATATAGTATGAACCGGTGTTCTCATTATATTACCTCATCGCCTCAATGTACCGTCTCATCACCTTGATATATTATCTTCCTTAGAAGATCACCTTGTTGCCTCAAGATAGTAATTTTTGGTCTCAATGAATAACTAAAAAAAAAACCCTCAACATATTATCCTATTATCATATAATATCAATATAATATCTCATAACCTCAATAGAGCTTTCCTCAATATAATAACTCATCATTAAAATATAATATCTAATCACTTCCATATACCACCTTACCTCAATGTAATATTGCATAGTCTTGGTATATTGTCTCATTACCTCACTATAATATCTCATGATCTTACTATGGTATCCCATCACCTCAATATGGTATCTCATCACCTCTATATATTATCTCATCCCTTCAATATAGTATCTCATCACATCTGTATACCTCACTGCCTCAATAAATTATCTCATTTTCTCAACATAATATTTCATCAGATCAATATATCTATGTATTATCTCAATATCACCTCATATGAATTATCTCAATATCACCTCAATGTATTATCTCATTACCTTAATATATTATCTCATCACCTCGGTATATTATCTCATCTCTCAATATATTATTTCTTCACCTTAATGTATTATCTCATCTCCTAAATATAGTATCTCATCACCTCAGTATAGTTTCTTATCCCCTCAATATATTATCTCATTCCCTCAATATATCTTATCCCCTTAATACAGTATTTCATCCCCTCAGTATATTTTCTCATCACCTCAAAATAGTATCTCATCCCTTCAATATAGTGTCTCATCACCTCAGTATATCTTACTGCCTCAATATAACCTGCATTGGAAAAATCCAGTCGCAGTGGCCGTGTAGAGAAGGTTATGGGAAAATGTTAGTTTTATTAGTTTTAGTAATATCAATTTTGGATACGTACCAATAGACTGGTGGCACCAAACAAGAGCGTGTCAATGTACTACTACTACTACTTTACTGAACGCATTGTATTATCTCATCACGCTTATTATATTATCATCACCTAAGTATATTATCTCATCACCTTAATTTATCATGTGGTATCAATATACTATCTTACCACCTCAGTATAATATCTTCATATAATATATTATAAAATATAAGTGACTTCAAAGTATTTACTCAATATATTATATTCCTGCTTCAATATACAGTTTTATCTCATTCACCTTCTCTCTCTCTCTCTCTCTCTCTCTCTCTCTCTCTCTCTCTCTCTCTCTATATATATATATATATATATATATATATACCCCAAATTATTATTTTCAACATAGAGCCACAATATATCATCTCACCACATGAGTATCATTTGATATGTCATGACTTCACATATTCAACATATCACCTTGTGGTTTCCTTTTATTATTTGATGGTTTCAATGGAATATCCCATAGTCTGTACATGAAATCAGATTTGAACAAGACTTTGTCATTTCTTGATTCTCAGTCAGCGGACAAATGTTTTATACCAAGATGACATCCAATATACTGTACATCATATCCTGTATATGTCTATTTATAGATATTGATTTCTTGTTTTTTTTTTATTAGTTTTTGAGGATATTGCAATGAAAGAAGGGGGAAAAGCAGGGAAAACACTTCACCTACAATGACCTCTCATCACCCACAGAAAAACAGACTCTAGGCCTGAGTCAGCATGCACCATGAAACAGAAATAAACACAACTGAGTTTAAGAGAGAGACAGAAATAGATTTTTTTGCACAATGAGTAGCACCCTTGGTTGTTTTGAAGCACCTTCTCATCTATTTACTTGCATGCAAGTTTGTTAAACGGATACTCTGACTTTGTTCAATATAATTTTACTACATACTTACTTTAATTTACTAAAGAAATCTAAGGGCGGTTGACGCTCAATGCAATCGTTCTTACATAAAACATCAGAAGTTTATGCTGTTACACCTCATACACCAAAGCAATTGGCAAATGATTACATTTAATATTAATTAACGAAGAACCTATCATACTGTTTTGATCCAATTCGACTTTAATGTTGTAGAGTGTCTACAAAACAAGTTCCTGTTATCACTCACGTTATAGCAGCTATACAAATTCTTCTGTAATGCTTTCATGTCACCCAAAAGACTCAAAGTCTTAATGATTTTCCGAGGTTTGTCAGATACAGGAAAGTCAACTACTAGAGACTCCTTCTTTTCTTCTGTTCACAGGCATGTGCCCCAGTAAAATCTCCAATTTAACTATTAACAAGCTCCTCTTATTGATAATAATGGAAAGAGCGTATGGTGGCATGGTGAATAGCACTGTGGCCTTGCATCTCCAGGGTCGTGGGCTCGATTCCTGCCTTGGGTCTGTGCATGATGCAGTTTCCATGTTCTCTCTCTACTTGGTGGGCTTTATCCAGGCACTCTGGTTTCCTCCCACAGGCCAAAATCAAGCAGATTAGGCTAACTGATGTTCCAAAATTGCCCATAGTGTGTGAATGAGTGTGTGTGCAAGTGTGCCCTGTGGTGGATTGGCACCCTGTCCAGGGTGTACCCTGCCTCATGCCACGAAGTCTCCTGGGATAGGCTCCAGGCTTCCCGCAACCCTGTATAGTATAATTGATATACAGGATGAATGAATAATGGGATCCCGGTCCTTATGTAATTGCCAAAAACAAGAATTGTGATTGATGCATGATACCATGATGGAACCATAGTAAGTTTTGTAAATGATACCCATGATCTTATTTCAACCTAAGGCTTTGAGCTGTATAGCACATTTCACACTTACAACAGAAAAAAATAGAATTTGTGATTTGAGTCATGGGAGCTTTATGTCTAGCGATGCCCCTGCTTCCGTCAAAGTTTACTTGAAGTGTCTGGTGTACAAGTCCCTCTGGTAGCTGCTAGCATATAAAATCAAAAAGCAATTCAAACTAGTGCCTTAATATAAACTTTGAAGCCAGGACTAATATAAGAGCCGCTGTTGACCAATCTGATTTTGGAATACCACAATGCTCTGGATTTACAGTTTAAATATTGATGAACTGCCCTTAGGCCTCCACTTTAAGTGAGATTTGAGTAAATGAATCCTGTCAGTTCAATGAAATATAGTGAAATTCTAAGTAGTAAAGGCGCACACACTAGAGGGAAAAAGGAATCCTGGAATATTCCTATAAACAGGTCAAATAGTCAGCTTGCATTAGCACTGCATAGTCTAGTGACCAGAAGAAGGATTCTAACAAGACAGGGGAATTTGCACGTTCACATGTATTACGATGGCACAGCAGACTGCCTCGAGATACAGCCATTATTCAAACCTGTGGATTCCCTCTGCCATTTCCGAGCTATGTTATTGATGGTTTCATCTAAGCCGCTCTTCTGGCTGATGCCTGACGCACCACCTGCACTCCAGGTGGAGAAAAAAAGGAAAAGAAAAAGAAGGGGGAAAAAAATACTAAGAGTTATAAGGTAGAAAGCATTCAGAGGGGAGCACTATGACTTTGCAATATGCCACTATGATATTGAAGCCTTTAGTTATGTATGAAATTATATAATCACATCTCATGAGGATAAGTAGTGTGATATGACTTATACCACAGTGCTGTTGAATTCTTCAGTCAGAGTACTGGTGATTATAACATCCGCTCTGACAGCAGTCCCTGGACTTTCACAGGCTTATATACATACACTACCAGTCAAAAGTTTAGACACACCTTATAATCGAATGATCTCTCCTGTTTTTTATTACTTTCTACATTGTAAGATAATGCTAAAGGCTTCCTAAATATGGAATAATCTTTTTTGAGTAGTTGATATTGAGATGCATCATGATCTGTATAGCCTTCATACCGCCTCTAATCTGAGGTGCTGGTTGTTAATTGGTGATTTCTGAGGCTGGTGACTCTAAATTAACTTCTTCTCTACAGTAGAGGTACGTTTTGGTCTCGCTTTCCTGGAGGTTGATGGGTTTTGCAAATGCACTTGACAATACTGTTCTTGCAAGAACTGTTCTAGAACTATATGTGTTATTTCATAGTTTTGGAATCTCCAGCATTGTTCTAGAATGTAGTAATATAAATCACTACAAAATAAACACTGAATTAGAAGGTGTGGCAAAAGTTTTGACCAATACTATGCTTCTTTTTTGCAACAATTTAAATTAGATTAGAAAATCAAAATTATACTTCGACAATTTGAGTTAAAAGTAGACTCTAAAATATTTGCATGAATTTTTTTATGTCTTGGTGACAGATAAAGCCACTCGTGCTAGTACAGACTCTGAGACTCGGCAAGTTGTTCAAAACCATATGGTCCTGTTTTAGATAAAATTTTTCAGATTGCAAAAATTGAAGCAATGTATCAAAAATTAAAAAATAAAATAAAATTACAACTAACCAAATAGAGAAAATTTCTTTCTTCTTAGACTTCCTTGCTACCTAGAACTTGTTTCTTAAAGGATTCTGGATACCCCCCTCCCCCCCGCCCCCCACAAATAAATAAATAAATAAATAAATAAATGTCAGAGAAAGCATTATCAGAAACTGAGGGCTACGTAATGTAATTTCTACACCGTTTCAGATGTGAACCTAGCAGATATTGATTTGAGGTCTCTTACCACTCCAGTGGCTCCACAGCCCTAAGATCCCCTTACACATTTTGGTCAGTGTTACTATTTTCACCTGGCTGATCTTTCCATAGATAACTTTAAGGTGCCATTAAGGAGCCCAACGATAGTGAGCTTTTATTGTATTTATATCAAATTCCGCTTAATCCAGCACCCAAGAACCACCAACTCTTAAATATAGAGATTTGAAAAGGAGTTCAGTATAGCCAGGTGCTCATTTTAATAGCTGGACTGAACAGACAAAATGGAACTCTTGGAATTGCACATGGAAATTTAAAATGAGTAATGAATCCAATGACTAAAAGCTCTGGACCTCCCTGAAACAGTTGGAAAAACTGCTTAAATTTTCTTAGACAAAAAAAAATGTCTTCTTTCTTCTTTTAGAACAAAATGACTATGGATATTTTGAACAAAAAACTGAAATTACCATCCTCAAAATGGTGGGTCCATTGGGACGCTATTAAATAAAATTACTCTCCGTCTCTAGGGGACTCTAGTTCTGTTTTATTTTTTTAGACAAAAAAAAAAAAAGAATTAAAAATTTTATATACTGCCACATGTGCAATCTTTAAGGTATGAATCTTACAGCCTGTCTAGTGGAGCCCAACAGAAAAGTGTCTGGAGAACCCTGTTGTTCCGAGATTGCACGTTTGAATGCTGATGATGCTACAGCCATTTGTGGCTGAAAATCAAAGAGAACAAAATTGGCCATGCTCTCTAGCCTTATGCTAGATGGTTGTAATAATAAAGGATTTTGCACGGAGGAGTATCTGAGCTCCTCTTCAACCTTGTTAAACATTACAGGAAGAAACCTGATGCTCTTATAGTAGAAGACATCCCATTAAATTAATGTTGGCCCACCAATACTTTTGAAACCATTTAGGCAAAAAGGGTGCCAATACTTCAGGAATCAGATTAGAAATAATTTCCCTATTTACCGAATTTACTCATTGAAGAGAAAAGCACTCTTGCTGGGTTGATTGTGAATTAGCGCTTCACCAATAACATGGCTTCTTTCTACGACATATGGAAAATACAAGTGGGGTCGGCGCATGTAGAACATGTTAGCCAGCCTGGCATCTCAACTGGAAACTGGAACGGCAAATTTGGCTGGCAGATAAAGAGCGATGGAAGGATGAAGGGATAGGAGGGATAGAGGGATGGCGTATGCTGCCAACCCCAACAGATGCCTCCTCGTTTAAACCCACAACCCCTCCCTTCGCCTGTCAAATCCACGCCGCCTGAACTGCATCATGTTCCAGGCTTCCTTGTGCTCTTTATCTTCCGGCCGTTGTATCTAGTGTGTGCCGTCGCTTCTTAGCTTTGCAGTTTTGGACTACGAGTCAGCTTGAAAATCCAAGGCAGGAGGCGAAGGGATGGTGCTTGGCACCCTAGCCAAAGAGTGCAGTGCCCGGGCAGGATGCCTGGAGATCTGCACACACTCCTTGCACCTGTTGGACTGAAGACCAACAGATTGCGTTGTTTTCAGACCTGCGTTATTATATGAGGTGCTGTTTTGGCAAGCGAACGATGTGTAATAAATGCACATCTTTATCCGAAAAAGTCAGAAATCTTGAGGGTGTATTCACTTATCCAGTGTTAGGTTCATTTAAAAGGAACCCTGGTGTGTTCTCGCGCTCAGTGTGGTTCTTCAGGCAGGTGAGAACTCAGCAATCATACTCGTATCCAGACTGACTTCTTTCTGTTTTGCGACGGAGTGAATTCTATCTTGCGATCCAACTGCGGCAATTAGACTGGGAATCAAATGAACTGCAGGAAATTGAATTAAACACATTGTGTGTTTTGAATTGAGCAAAAGGTCAGAGCAAACAGAAATGCAATTTTGGATATTTGGATATTTGGAAACAAACAAAAACAAAGAAAATAAACACTGAATTAAAAGGTTAACATAACAAAAAAAGTACTGCCTCAAATCTATTCCAATATTGTGAAATATTAGACAAGCAGATTTTAGGCCTAATATTTTCATGTCTGTCTTAAATCAAAACTGATGCGCATACATGTACATTGCAATATGTCTTGATTGTTATAAATCTTCCTGCTCTGAAATCCAGACTGTGAAGTTTGTCAACCGGAACGTGAGTATAGCGTAAGTAATCGGAGCCAAATTCCACAACCTTCGTTTCATGCAAAAATGCGTTCCAAGGTTCAGCGGAGACTCGTATGACCTAAATCACGTTGCTATGTTTCAAAGTTACTGTCTGTTTAGTACAAATTTAACCCTTTTCTTATATATGTATATGGCTACTTCCGGTTAGTAGAAATGTACCGTGAATGTTCAGCTTCAAGACGCAAATGGATTAAAAGTATAAATTTGGCTTTGATTCAGTGTCAGCATACTGTCTGGGTGGAATGCAGTGAGAAAGTGATTTGATTTGATCTGATTTCAGAGAGGGAACCAAATATACTGTGTATTTTTAATTTCTTTTCGGCTAACCTGAACCAAAGAACTGAGCTGTAGAACTAGAGAAAATTATATGGAGATTTGGACTGACAAACAAAAAGAAAAAAGAAATGAAATATTTAATAATGTTGGCAGTTTGTTTATTTGTTTTTTTTTTGTTTTGTGATTTCTTTGAAATACCGGTTTTCTGAACAAGATTTATAATAAATATGTCACTTTAGTTTGGTTCATTAGGCATATGCGAGCGGAATAAGAAATCAACCAAAAACATACAATTTGAACATCATGATGTCATTGGATTATTAAATTATATATATTTTCATATTTCATGAATCAAATCCTATTTCTAATCTGTTTATTTGATATCATGAAGAACCCAAAAGCCTCTTAGAACCCCTTTTAGAACTCTTCTTAATTGACGTAATGAGTGATATTGAATCCAAATCAAAGTTAAATTGATGTTTTTGTTTGGTTTTTGCTATTTGGTTGGATTTCACACTATACAAACCAAAAGCAAAAAAAATAAAAATGAGTGTGCAGGGCTTTAAACATGCTCGACACTTTACCCTAGAGATATGAACCACACTAAAGGCATCTTTGGAAAGTGCATGCATGAAGAAATCACAGAAATGACCCATGCACAAAGACCAGATTAACAGTCACATGGCAGGGAATCTCCACCTCTTAGCCTCCGTTCTCCTGCTTTTAGCTGTGACCTTGAGGTCACCTTGAAAGTGCTGACGTTTCACCTCAGAGATATGCCTCAGCGGGTCCACATCTCAGTCTCCTATCTCATTATATCCTGACCACTCGGTTTGCAATTGGGTCCAGGACAATAAGCGGAGATCACGGTGTAATGATTATTCATTAATATAATTACAGTCATTATAAGTGTTCGGTGATTAGAAAAAAAAGGGGGGGAAAAAAACGGGAACGAATTTGGGTTGCTGGTGGCGTGGGATGGGTTCGTTCGTCGTGTTTAATTACTGTAATACTACCCACTTCCTCCTCCGTTCTTCCTTTTGTTGGGTACATGAATATGCACAGGATCTTCTGCGAATAAAAGTGAAAAGAGGGCCATGTTTTATTTAGTAGAGCGCAGAGCAATCGCTTTGGTGGTCACGGAGTGAGGTAGAAATGAGAGATGAGAGATGGGAGGGAAACGAGAGGAAGGCACATGCACAGAAATGTAGTTACACTTAAATACACACACACACACACACATATATCTCTTATCTCATACTCACCATAAGGTATATTCATGCATGTATAGAAGAAATCTAGAACATGGCCACTATTGCGGGCGGACTTGTTTTGACGCCCGGAGCAAGATGAATTTAAAACATTCCTCCAGCGAAAGGGGGCTTGTGCGAGTCAATAAAAGAGCCGAGGGCACCCAGCACCGGCAGAGAACATCTATATATTTATCAGACGCCGCAGCCGTGCTGCAAATAGCCTCCATCGATCTCGTATCAATAGTTAATCTCATATAGGGAGAACATAATAAGTTGTGGACCTAGGGAAAAATTCTTGCTCTATAAGGTTGTACCGAGACGCCGGATTGAACTGTCGAAAGGGAATAGTTTTGCTCTAGGGGTTGTGTATATATGTGTGTGTCTGCGTGTGCATACAGATTTAGAGCTGCAGATTGAAGTACGCTCTTTGACGAACAAGGAAACGCTTTTTTTTTTCCTTTTTTTGCTGTGTGGCTTTGTTACACAGGACAAGGTGCTCAGCTGCAAATCAATGTGAAAGACTTAGCTGCTAACACCAGCCATACCCTACACGTAGCCTTGTGTATGTGTGTGTGGTGTCTGTCTGTCTGTCTGTCTGTCCCCTGCTGCTTGATGCAGTACTAGCTAAAGAAAGGCATGCACTGCAGTCATTTTTAACTCTGACTTATTACACGAGCGCAGATCCCACAGGTAGCCTATGCTTCAAAATGGGCGAGTTCATAACGGCATGAATAATGAGCTCATTAGCAGATGAAAATGTCACGAGCATAATTTCAGAGTGGATTCTTTTTCTTTTCTTTTTTTTAAAAAGATATAGTATATGTGCATGCAACAGAGTGTAATGTAGGATCTAAGGGTACAACCAAGAACTGTTTTTTTTTCTCTTCCATTTCTTATAGATTAGAAACACATTTTTATACATATTTGATATGCACAGACATTTTAAACCTTTCCTAGAGATGTCATTTTGGAAGATTTACCTGCTTACACCAGTAGCGACGCAACACAACAAAGCGTCTAGACGTTAGTCATTTGCAATGAAAGCAAAGGCATTAAAGGCTGCGTGCGTCTCCAACTGCATGCTATGCACAAAATAGTGTTGTAAAGCAATAACAGACTTTACAAACATAGTCCTATTATACTGGATTTATATAAAATTCTTAAAACTTTGGTTTTGCTAGGTATCAGTTATATTGTGTGTTATTGTTATTGCAGCTCCTTAACAAACCTGGTAGTACAATGGCGTGTGCCACAATTCCATGGAATTTATTGTGTTACAGTGCCTACCAAAGTTTAGCAGGTATCTATTGTTGTATGTTTGTGCACCCAGTATCATATTAGATGTGTCAGTACGTACCACTGGTATGGTATAGTATGGGCAGTGCCATGTTACTGTATGTAGTATTAAGAGTTTCAGCATTATGGTATTTGATTAATGTTACATCCAGTGGTAGCATACTATATAAATGTTACTATTATGGTGCATAAATATGCATAACATTTTTCACAGTATACTGCATGTGTTCCATTTTATCCATTCTGTATCATACTTGAATATATTTACTGTTGTACCAAAGTATGAACCATGGTAGAACCATGTACCGTAGTGTACTATATCAGCAAATAAGTACCAGGGTACTGTGAAAAATACCCTGGTACCTATACAACAGTAAACATTTCTTATGGATTGAGATACCGTAGCAAGAACCACTGCAAACAATTGCTCTGTCAAAGGAAGGGCAGTCATCTAGCATCTAGCTGTGTGTACATAAGAGCTAAAATGTGCAAGCTATTATAAACTCTCCTAATGAATAGATATGATACTGGTACAAGCACTTTATGATCATGGTCATACCCTATGCATTGGAAAGGAAGGATCCATCAGGAGGAGCTACAAGCTTTATCTATTTGAAAATGGCTGAGTGAGAATGCATGAACAAACCAGCTGCAAAATGTATAGGGAAGGCATTGTGGCTACTTTATTGGGACTATCAGGCACAGAGGTCAGACCACCTCCTCCTTACCACGAGTGGTAATAATAGACAGTAATAGCACAGGGATGTTTTACTATGTATATGTATCATTCCATGTCTCAGGTGTTTGAATAACTGTTAATTATACTAACTGTCGGTCACCAGCATGGTTGGAAGTAGGTCTGCAGTACCGAGGAGAGAGCAACTGCCTACCAAAACCCACATTCAAAACCAGTCACAAAAGCGCTTTCAGCA
Source organism: Clariallabes teugelsi (assembly GCA_030014215.1). Lineage (NCBI taxonomy): Eukaryota > Metazoa > Chordata > Actinopteri > Siluriformes > Clariidae > Clariallabes > Clariallabes teugelsi. Next base: position 4,016,078 of record JAQMYG010000019.1, read on the forward strand.
TGAAAATACATCTGATAAAGTTGTCATCTTAAAAAAGAAAAACACTTTCTCTCCTTAATAATTCTTTCTGAATCACCTGTGAACCGTTACTGATCTTTTATTTACCAATACAAAAATAACTAGCTTCTAACACAAGACTAAATCCCAAATCACTCTCCAACCCTTTGGAGTTCTCTACATGATGTGTGGGACAAGGGATTGTACACCCTACATAGTGCACTAGCTTTCCATTTATCGCTGATATTCTAAAGTGAACTAAGTGGTCTTAGAAAGAGAAACTTACAGTAAGAGATTTAAAGGACTACTCAAAGAAGTGTTTGTGCTTATTTTCACATCATAGCTGTGCTGATAGTCATTCTAATAGCACTCCCTTTCATGTGATATTGCTTAATTATATTAGTTATAAAAAAAACGACACAGTCCAGGGTTGCAGGGTGGAATCTTGCCACCAGTCTGTGCATTTGTGGAGATCGCCTTTTCAATGCTTTGAGGGTTTTGTTCAGGTAATCCAGTTTCTTCTTACAGTCCACAGACATGCCTTGATTGGCATGAATGCCACATTTTGTATAATGAGGCTACCATAAGCTGTTGCGGCCAACCACTGCTTAACATTTGCATTACATTTAGGCATTTGGCGGATGCCCTTATCCAGAACGACTTACATTTTTATCTCATTATACACCTGAGCAGCTGAGGGTTAAGGGTCTTGCTCAAGGACCCAACAGTGGAAACTTGGTGGTCGTAGGGTTTGAACCTGGGACCTTCTGAACCATAGTCCAATGCCTTAACCACTGAGCTACCCCTGATTTAGAAAAAAAAAAAATCTGTAATACTGATTTCCATTGTGTTTAATTCTTAATTATAGGTTAAGAAATGCCAATCAGTCCTAAAGTGCCAAATTGCTAATACCTTCTCAATTTACAATAATTAATTATGCTTATTAAGCTTCATAAAAGCAAACTTTACAAAGCTGAAACCATTAAAATTAAGACTTAACGATTGAAAATTTCTTGAGCTTCCACTAATGCAGCTCAGACCAACTACCACAGATACACGCTAACTGAGAGTAATTCCATTACTTTTGACTTAAATGAATAGCTAGTCTTATTTGTTTAAATTATTTTATTGCATTGCTTTGCCTTATCTGCGCAGCAGTACATTTATATTCCTATTTACTGTACTTTCATAACATTTGGCAGACCTTCTCCAAATCTTAAAGCAACTTACAGAAGTACTTTGTTGGAGAACGTCCTTGTGTTTAGTGCTCTGTAGACCAGACAGCTATTAATGCAAGGCTACACTTTCATAACTCTTACCATCATTTATAATTCATGTTATGGTTTATTTCACAATCATTTATATTTCATGATCATTTATATTTCACAATCATTTATATTTTATGTCATATTTCTAATCACATCCTATTTGTCATCTATCATCCTGTGTTGTTTATGGTTAAGTTAACAATAAGCATTTTCTACCATTTAATTTATGTTAGTGTCCTATGAATGAGGGAATAAAATAAAATGTTACAGTATAATAAAAAAAATTTTTATAAAAAAAAATGACTAGACAAGCCTAGGTTTGTTAAAAACGCCGTCGCCAATTGTTCTACAGGTGTCAAAAGTATTGCAACAATGTCAAGGCAGTAACTTTTGTTGGGTTTAAAAGACTAACATCAGATCGTAAGCTAGCATTCTGGTATGTAAACAATATAAGAAGGGGTCTTTACTGTAAGCCGCGTTCATGAAAATACCTTCATGAAGATATTACTATTATTTAATGAAGGTTCACCAATAGGTTTTTATTTTGTATGTTCCTGATGATGTTTTTTTCTCTAAACTATTATATATTGATGTAAATAATACATATTTACGTAAATAAAAAGCATAATAGTTTAGATAAATTTGGCCAGTATGTAACTACAAATGCATTCATACCATTGTACATTCTCATGCCTCTTCATTAAAGTTTTCACTACATTTACGGCATTTGACAGACGCCCTTATCCAGAGCGACTTACATTTTTTTTGTCTTATTATACAGCTGAGCAGTTGAGGATTAAGTGGCCTTGCTCAAGGGCCCAACTTGGTGGTCGTGGGATTTGAACCTGAGACATTCCAAACCATAGCCCAATGCCTTAACCAACCCAACAGTGGCAATCTGGTCTTTGTTGGGTTTGAACATGGCACCTTTCCAACCTTTAATCCAATGCCTTAACCACTGAGCTACCCGAGTTTTTGTAGTATTCAACACACACCCTTATGAAACTCTCTACCTAGCCTAACTATCCATACTCTTAGCTATAATATATTACATGGAAATCCCAGAAGATATATACAAATCATTCAATGCTAGCTAGTTTGCTGTAATGTTATCTACGAGAGGTGTTTAAGTAAAAGCGGGACATTTGATTGTGCAGGATAACAGAACACAGTTATGACAATAAAAACTATTTAAATTTCGCTATAAAATACCTAAAATACACTTGTGCCAGTATTGCAATACGTAGTAATTGAAAACTATCAAAGTTGCTTCACTTCTGAAACGCTGGCCTCCCAGGAAATCCTTTAACAGCCCAAATATGATGTTGATGAGGTCAGGACTGTACGCAGGATGTGTCAATAACTCCCAGACATGTTCTTGCAATGTGTAAGTGGTGTTGGTGAATTATGTGTGTACATTTCCCATATACAGATGCCTCTTTTCCACAAGTTGGCCACATCGATTTTCATGGATCAGGCATTCCACTCACAGAATGTATACAGGAACGACTGCAGTGGTTTCCGAGCCACCTCAACCAGGACCGCCAGATTTCACAGTACAGCCTTCTACCATTTAAATATGTCTTATCTTCTGTAATAAGTCTTCTGTCAACCCCTTTTATGTCTTCGTACATGAGAAACATCATTAAAAGCCCTGGTTTGACTTGAACATCCCTCGTACTGTAAATTGAAGGAAAGTTTAGAAGGTTAGCTAGTTAATACCAGAACGTGTACCCATGTAAGGAACATACATAAGTTATTAGGAGTTATTAGTTATTAATATTTAAAGCAAGAATACACTCCTACATGAAACACAAACCTCAAACCTCAACTATCCCAAAATGATGCACAAATTATTTACACCATAAGTCGATTCCTAGCACAGTAAATCCCTCTTAGTCTTAATCTGCGTCTGGAAAATGAACCTCGCCTGTGAACTTACAGTACAGCACTTAATGTCCGGGCAGAACTGAGCTCCGCATGCAGAGCTTGTTTCTCACGTGCTAAACAGGAGGAATATTATTTACCAGTTTCACAAGCATACAAGAAGAAGGACTTGGGTTTAATCGGTTCATCGCATCGTAAACTTTTACCTCAGCTCAATCAGGATAATGACTCGCGTGCTTGTGAGTAATTCGGCTGTAATGAGCTTGTTTCTGAGTTTTAGATGAGATATACTGCTATACGGTTCAATTTGTGTGATTTTCCAGGATTTAACGGTCGAGAGAGTTCGGCACAGCTGTACGGGACGGACATGTGGGCAGCGTCCTGCTCCCTTTTTCCTCTTGGTTTATTCTTCCTCACTATCATCCTTTGCCACATCTCTCTTTGGCTGTTCATCCGCTTCTGATCCACGTCCCTTGTCAGATTTTCTGTTTTCCTTGCCCTGTTTTCTATTGTTATCTTCTCACATGTTCCTGCCTTACATTTTCTTCCCTCACTCCATTCTTCTGCCATCCCCGTCTTCTCTTCATCCTCTCCCACTTGTCTCTTTTACTTATTCCCCTTTCATCCCTCTCTTTTCTCTTCTGCTTGTCTTCTTCTTCGTCCACTTTCCACTCCTCTCTTTCCTATTTCACATCATCCTTCTTTTTTCATACACCCCCTTTATGTTTTCCCCTTTCTTCACTGTTCTCTGTTCTCTTTCCTCCTCTTCCTCTGCATCTTGTTTCTTTTTCTTTTACTTCCTTTCCTCCTTTGCCAGCCTTCATCCCTTTTCACTTCCCTATCTCCTCATTTTCCTCTGTTTTATCATCTCAGTTCTGTTCTCTTTGCTTTTTCTCTTCTTCCCCCTCTCATCATATCTCTCTCTCCTTCCTCTCCCCAGCCTCTTTTACTCTTCTCTGCTCTCTCCCTTCTCTTTCTCTTTCCCCGTTTCCATCTCTGCTCTCTACTCTAGAGTAAAGCCGTCTAATTCTCTGTTCTTCCTATTTTTTTTTCTTCATCGTTGCTTCATCCTCCTGTTATTTCATGAAACCTGACATCTTGCCAACTCCAGTGCTTTAGACTCGCAAACCCGAGTGTGAAGATACGGGTGTGGGTGTTGCAGGCACGTTTTGTTCATTGTAAATTCGTACAAAACAACTCATCCATAAACAACAGCAAAATCAGAGCAACATCACGGAACGTTAAAGTAAAAAAGTACTTCGCCTTATCTGAGTTGGCACCACTTTAAATTAGTTTGGGGTAAATGAAAAGCAAATGAGGCTTCTCACTCAATCTTCAGTAAGCACTTTATCTAGGCCAGAGTCGAGGTGGATGCAGAGACTATCCCTGGAACATTTGACGCAAAAACACGAATACCGTGGCACCACATACACATCCACGTCCTGTGGGAATTTCTTGTATAGAGTCTACCTACTGGAAGATTTTCAGGAAGTGAAAGGAAACTAGAGAATATGGAGGAAACCCACATGGACATCTGAATAAATGAGTTTGGCATCAAACCCGTATGTGTTAATGTTCCAGCTAAAATACAACTCATATCATGCATTCTGGCATGCTTGATTTTACCTATATTTTTATAGCCAATCAGAACGTGTAAACCAAAATAAAAAGGAGGGGGGGGGGGTATCTCCTTTTTAACCCATTAATATTCGCGATGTTTTAAAACATTTCCCAGACGAACAAAACAATCGCCTAAAGGGTTTTCAGTAGCAAACGATTTAACGTGTACTTTAAGAGTTTTTATTTAAAATATATATATTTTCAGTAGTGGTGGCTTAGTTGCTTTGTACCTCCAGAGTTCGATTCCCACCCTGGGATCTGTGTGCATGGAGTTTGCATGTTCTCCTCGTGCTTGGTGGGTTTCCTCCGGGTACTCCAGTTTTCTCCCACAGTCCAAAGACATGCAGATTAGGCTAACTGGCGTTCCCAAATTTTGCTGTAATGTGTGAATGAAGGTTTGAGTGTATATGTTTGTGCCCAGCGATGGATTGGCACCCTGTCCAGGGTGTACCCTGTTTTGTGCCCTAAGCCTCCTGGGATAGACTCCAGGCCCCCCGTGACCCTGTACACATGAAAAGGCATGGTAAGGATTTCTTTAATTTTGGTAGACCCGCTTTTGTCTACTCAGTGCTCAGCCTTGTGCTTGTCCCGCCTGGAGTCCAGGGAAACCCTCAATAAAAACACACAAGTCAGTTCTCAGTGAGATGTTCAAAGTTTATTGTGGGAGATAAACTTGTAGGAGTATATATATGCACAAACACACAAAGAACCAAAAAGGTGGGTGCAGGAGCGTTTACATCTGGTCTGGAATGTTTATAAAAGATGAGATTAGGAAGAACAGAAACTTGGGAGTAGTTCTGCATTTACGAGTCTTCAACAGTTTTACGACCCTTAATATAAATTACTATGGAATATGTTTATTGATAGTGCAGTGTGTCGAGGTAAAAGAAAGAAAAACACTCTGTTCTCATGCGCACAAAATGTCATGAAACACACTAAAAATTAAATATTCCCTAAAGGCGGTATAGGCGATGAGTGAGTGAGTAAAATATTCAGTGTTCAGCGATATGAAAGATAAAACACTACAAAAAACGAAGAAACTTAAAGCTGAAGAAGGCTAGGTTAGCCGTTAGCATTTAGCAATGAGGGAGCTGATATAGATTAAAGTTGTTGTTTTTTGCTTGTACACACACACACACACACACACACACACACACACACACACACACACACACACACACAGAAACTCACTATGATCTATGTAACTGTCCAAAAATTACAATAAGGTAAATTTTCATACTTGGTCCCCTTTAAAGACAAATGAAAGAAAAAAACTAACCACTGAATCTTGCAAAAAAAAAAAAAAAAAAAAAAAAAATTTTATCCCCTAAAACACTCTACACATCTTCAGACATGAAGCCATATCATCCGTGCTATTTTTCAACAATCCAATCATTACTTCTATTATATTCCTGGCCACATGGTTTCCTGATATTATATGATATGGCTATACAGATCAACGCTGTCATACTCTTGATGTCCATTATAATCTTGAAATGCCCTAAGTCTGACCTAGAATTTGAAATATAGTTTGACTTTTTTAAAAATGTCCATGTGCCAGATTGAGGTCTATACGCAACCCGATACCTTTAAATCCCAATGGCGATGGTTCCACCAATTCCTATTTAATTCCTATTTAACTTAAGAGTGCAGTGGAATGACACGGTGCGGAAAACTCATGCCGGCCTCTTGTATAGCGTTTTCCTCCATCTCTGGCAGGGATCAGCAGCTGAAGCTGATGTGAGATCAGGAGAGACAGAGGAAACATACAAAGGCTAACACTGAGGAAAACAGATCAATAAATATTTCAGCAGCTGCCTGCGTTTACACACTCGCACACCTTCCCAAGCCAAACACTGGACGTGAAGGTGAGGGGGTGTAAGATAGTCGTTTCAGGCCGAGAGCAACGGAAAAAGAGAGACAGAAGGAGAGAGATTGAAAATAGAGAATAACACAGGCCAGACATGAGGTAGGTAGTGTTGCAGTTACATAACAAGTTCAGCAACATGTTGTGCTCCATCACTACTGCTGCATTTTACACGGCATTTTGACATATTGAGCGAAGAATTATATCATATTGTGTGAGAGATATACTGTAATTAGACTAAATATTTTTTGACAGCTTTTTCGTGGATCTGTGAACCCTGATGTAACCTGTGCTTGCACTGCATAGCCCTCACTTCCCAAGATGAATTTAGAGAGTGAATACACTAAGGTTGAAATTGTAAGACAGAACAAGAGCTGAGAGAAAGATAGTGAGGAAATACTAAAGGTGGAGTAATGGACAAGTGGCGACGGAGATTGCTACTTCAATGATGCTGGTGCTCCACTGGGATTTGGACCGTTAAGACCTGGGAGACATTGTGGCCTTATAAAAGAAACAAAGTGCCCCGATCAGACATGGAGCAAACATAACATGGTGTAAGTGGTGTAACAGATACCCTTTTCACACCTTTTCCAGCTGTTTCAGAACCAGGCCATTATATAATAACTTGAGGCTGGAGGTGTGAAAGTCAGACGTTTTCACACTAGTCTGAAAATATCCCAGTAAATGTAAGCAAATATGTAATCTGTACTCAGTGTGCGAACATCTTTTTGGGCATAGTTGTAAGGGAAATAAAACAAATACCAAAAGCATACAAAAGGAATATCCCTAATTCTTCTTCTCTCTAAAAAATTACATTTCCTGTATCTCTGCAGCCTACGTATAAGCCCATGTATGAATAGTTGCCACACTAAACATTATATACCATTTAATATACTGTATATATCATTTTATATAGTATAACCGCTTGTTGAAGTGCATGTGGTTGCACAAGTTGATCATTACATTACATTACTCAGTACTGTTGCTTCTCCCAGAAATCAGGACAACGTTACCAGCAACAATTCCTTCAACAAAACCCCTACAACATTCTGTACAACAATTCCATTGACAGTCACCACGGAAATCCTAGCAAAAATCCCTGCAGTGCAACAATTATGACATCATTCCTAACAGTTCCAGCAACATATCTAATAACAATCCCAGAGCAATCCCTATAACACTGCCCACAGCTGTTCCGACAACACGCCAAACAATGATTCCAACATTTCAAAAATCCTGTGACGATCCCTACAATATTCAAACAAAACTTTAAACAACACTCCCAAGGACACTTCCAACAACACTCCTATTGACACTTCAAACAACTATCCAAATAATGCTTCCTATGCCAATTTCTACAATAATCCCAGCAACAAGCACCACAATACTCCCTATAGCAATTTCATCAACAATTCCTACAGTACTACACTCCCAACAACAATTCCAATCTTTATAACAATTCCTAGTGACTATTGCAACAATGACACCGCAAACAACATTCTCAACAATCCCTTCAAAACTCCTTACAGTTACTTCTGCATCCCTCCCAACAACAATCTTTACAATACCAACCAACACTCCTAATGGCATTGCAATCATAACTCTAAGCAACTCATCCAAATAACAAGTCCTGACATTCCTAACAACACTTCCAGCAACACTTCCAACAACACTCCCAAAAATAACTCCTATAAAACACCCTACAGGTATTTCAACAACACTCCCTAAAACAATCCCTTACAAAATTCTCAACAACAATGCCTACATCAATTTCAGTAACAAACTATACAGCACTCTATATGACTATTTCATCAACAATCACTTCAGCAGTCTCAGCACCGATCCCTACAACACTCCCAACAACAATTTTTACAAAAATCCTAGTGACAATCCCAGCAACACTCTTAAATTACAATGTAAACACCATCCCGAAACACCACTCTTAACATGGGGTACACTTAACCTTAATGTGTTAAGTTTTTAACATGGGGTACTCTTGATGGGGTGCCAATCGATCACAGGGCACCCACACACACACTATGGGCAATTTGAGAATGCCAGTTATCCTAATCTGCATGTCTTTGGACTGAGGGAGGAAACCAGAGTACCCGGAGGAAACCCACCAAGCACAAACAGACTTGAGGCGGGAATCGAACCCAGATGCTGGAGGTGCAAGGTGAAAATGCTGTCCACTAAACCACCATGCCGCCTACCCGTTCAACAACAATTCCAAATTCCTATGACACTTCCAACACTAATCCTAGATACACTTATCAACAATCCCTACAGTTATTCCTACAATAATCCCAGCAACAATTTGTTCAAAACCCCCAGTGACAGTCCCAAAACAATCCCTACAACAGTACCAAAATCATCAGTCACAAAATTGAACCCGGTGCTTTGTGGGGTTTTGGATTTCTAAATGAAACCACACTGAATTACACAAGCACAGCAAACTGAGAGGACACCATAGTTGACTGCATTGTGGTTATTAAGACTGATAGGCAAATATTCTTTTCACTGATACCCATATTATTGCTGTTGTATTTATGTTATTTAAAGGGCAAGGTGTACTTTTATTAAACTGAATGAAATGTTTGCTGAGCGTGAGCACATGCTGTGAAGGAGTTGAATCCTCGTTTGATTAAAAGTACACCAGGAAAATGACCCAAGTAAGATGTTAGTGAGTTAGTTAGGAGTAACGACTCAGTTAAATATTTTACAAATGTCTTTTGTCATTATCTACAATTAGTTTTATTTCTAAACTGGTTAGCTAACATAACCAAATGTGGTTGGAGTTTTTAAAGTTTAGTAGGTTTGTTAGCCAAACTGTCTTTCCTACAGGTTGTAGCTATAAAGGTACTATATAAAGTTCTCAGGAAGTACTATTACAGTCAACTATGTACTCAAGTACAGAACTCTGCTGAGAGAATATATAGTTTGTTATTTTCCAACCCTGAGTCTAGGTCTGTAATTTCAATCAAAAGTGTTACATGGAGCATTTGGAGCACTGTTGTGTCTAAATTGTCTGAGGGCTTAAAGTTCTACTTAACCTCGGTGTTGGTGTTCCAGTAGCTCATGTTTTACAAATGGAACACATAAAGTACTTACCGTACAAAAGTATTATTCTTTGTTTACATTATGTGTAGGTAGGAAACATTTTAAAGTTAGAGAGAAAGTATAAAAAAATGTGGTCTGGAAATGGCCACAAGAGGTGACATGGGGGGAAAAAAACACTGTTTCGAAATTGGTGGCTGGAGAAGAGACAGATGGCAAGTAGGAGAGGTGGAAAAAATGGACAAGAGAGAGGGAGATAGAGAGGGAGACGAATTAATCTAAAAGCAGTCATTACATGCAATAATAAACAACAGGTTTCTCAGACTAGTCAGAAAAACATGGCCAAATACGGCGTAGGCGGCCTGTAAAGTCATAATGTCCTCCTGCAGAAGCAAAGAACTGGCAGCGAACTAATATTTTCCTCACACCCCATGTTCCCTTCCTCATTAGTCCATCGTTCCAGGAAGTTAATCTGTTACCCTTGCTAGGTCCTGCTAATGAAAACAGGTTTTGTTTTCCACTTATGGTTTGGTAAAAGGGTGCTAGTGTTGGATCGCAGCATTATCATTGGCACCCAGTCATTTTGCTAGACAGCTAATAGGAAAGAGTCCTCTTCAATAACCAGTAATATACAGTTTGCGTGGACTGGGGTGTCCAAACCTGTCTCACTCTGCATTGCAATTTCCTTGTCACTTCTTCGGCCTGGCACACGGGAGATATTGCAGCTGTGAAAGGTGCCAATACATTTTTAAAAATTTTTTTTTAGGATCTAATATTAGCATCACATTCAGGCAGTTTGAAGGCATTTTACAGAGGATTTGCACATAAAGGAGTCAAGGTGATTGCATTTCTCAAAGTTAATCGGTATAGTGTTTCGATAACCAGCTAATCAGTAATTTTCAGTTTGTATTGATGGTAGATCCCACTAAAAGATATGAAGGAAGTGATAGTAGGGGATGACTCGGAGTGATTATTACTCTAATTGGGACTTCAGGGTTAGACTTAAATACTTAACTGAGCTATGATAATAATCAAATTAGAGCTGTTGGGGTGGAATGTACCACTAATGTGATAGTCAGGGGAGGTGTTTCACAAAAGGCTCCCATTCATTTAGAAAAATATTTCACAAAACTGTTCCTTTTCCTATATTGTAACTGCACATCCCTTATTATTCCTTCTTATTGTTAAGAAAACACAAACATAAAGAACACTGTATACTTTCCATAATTTAATGTATAGCAGATGTATAGCCTCCTCACCAGCCTCTCCTTTTGGTTGCTCTTTCTTGATTGTCCCTAACCTGGGCATCCCCAATTCTTACCTCTCAGACAATAACCAACCACAGAGAGCAAAGGTTATCGTGTGCCTCCTCAGAATGTGTCATTATTGGCTACTGTGGCTGTGATTGATTTGTCCAGAGAATGTAGACCACTCCTTCCTTTCTCTCTGAGAGTACGGTCAGGTTAGCCCTGTTGGACACCTGCCCATTATGAATGTGGCATCATTAGCATTCGAATGTGTGATCTCCAGGGGAAAACAATGCAGCTTGTCATGTTACTGAGAAGCTACAAAGTGGTGAAGACACGTCGCAAAACTTACGTAAAGTTACAGCTTTATTTCTAACCATTACAGTGCACTGACACTGGAGATTCCTTCCCCTTCTCTGGATAAGATCACCACATTAAAAATTACACACATTTTCAAAATATAACAAATATGCAATAATGACAAATTATTCTGGAAATAGTCCAGCATTCTTATGCATCTGCAAGCAGCGCTTGTGCTCTTGCTCTGAAATTTCCCTCACTTTTCCATTTTCAATGTCATTAAACAAAAAAGCAATTTCGTGTGTTTAATTAATCGTAATGAATTTCCCTGCATTATGTCCTGTTTGGGTGGATTAGATATTCATGGTTAATGAAATTCCCTTTCATTTCGAAACGGAATTGCTCTTGTAGCTCTTGCAGCTTGTCGGCATCTGCGTGACAGTTCGGAGCTTCTTCAGATTTGTCAAATACGTTGAAATGACATCATTCGGTTGCCGTTGAATGCAATTTACATAATAAAAGGTCATTTATTATTGACGTGAGTTGATATTAAACATCATTCGTGGGTTGCGCTCTTCTCTCAGCCTTTCCTCCCTACAGCTCATTTGATAAGCATGCATTATAGATAAGGTATCTTACTATATTACACAATCGGCACAATAAAGTCCCATTTCTTTTTTATCTGTTCTAACGTTCTATCCCTGAGGAAATGAGTACAAAATGCACAGTAATGACTGGCATGTTTGCACAGCTGCGGTGACCTTTGTGCGGTCCACTCTGTAACGGTAATGAAAGTGTTATGGAGTTCGATTAACTTCCCCAATATTGTCAGAATACCCTCCAGTTTGTGCTAAGGAGTCAATATAAAGTGAAGTAGGGGTTCATTAGGCTCCATTTTAGATGTAATTCAGCTATTTATGCATCTCTGGAGCTAGCTTTTGCGGTTTAAGTCGGATGGCTCCAGCTTAGGTGAACTGTCTGTGTCGCTCCTTGTCTGGATGTGAACATTGTCCATCAAAAAGCTTCGATGAAAATTGATCTGTTTACCACCAAGCCCTTAATTCAGACACGTCTGTGACGATGGCGTCGCTCCCATCAAGCTGAGCCCATAGATAAAGCCTGTGAGATCCATCACAGTCAGCTCACATCGACAAATAAGACGTTATGATCCAGTGCTCCGAGTAAAAATAGATGGCTGTATCGACGGCGCCTTGGGTTCGACCCTACAGTGAGCTGGGTTTATCCAGACAGCACTCCATAATCTCAGGTTTTTAGTTTAATAAAAGTACATTCTTAAGTGCTAGCCCTTAAAACGACCTGTTTTAGGTGCGTCTCTTATTGATATTTGCATAGCTCGAATAGACGAGAAGGAAAGACAAACATGACTAATAATTCTGCGCTCTTGAAATGTTTATAATACAACTGCAAGAGGCTGAGAAACACTTAGAGCTGTACGAGCGAGTATATGAAGTATGAAGTAAACTTCGTCCAGTTGTTCGAGTGTCAGTTGATTAAAGCCTAACCAGATGTCTTCTATTCACGATGATTCTTTAAATGATAAATTATACACAAACTTGAGGTTCTTAATCTTTTTTTTTTTTTTTTTTTTTTTTGATGTTTTATGTTAAATCAATTCGATTTTGACTGCCAAAATAAAATCCCACTGATTTATACAAATGTGGAAGTAATATATTATCAAAATATAAAGAGAGGCATATTTTGCAGTCTTTTGACAGCAGTGAAGAGTAGTAGTGCTTAGTAATAGAATTCTTTAAAACGTTGCTTTTAAGGGAAGCAAATAAGGAGTGTCGATGTTGATTCTTTTGATTTAGCCACACGCTTCGAAGCTGAGGAAGGCACTGGGCTATTGACACACCACCATTTTTATACATCCAAGGAATTAAACACTTGGTATGGAAATTATCAATGCCATTTGCTAGTGGTGCTCCGAAGTGCTTCCTGCTATAAGGTTGACTATAGACCTTATACATGGACGACTCCTGTAATGGATAAATGTGCACACTGTTATAGTGACTACAACTGTTACGTCAGTCCCAACAGTGCATGACGGAAGCATTGTTAAGCAACATTAGGCTACTATGGATTTTTGTTGATGATTACGTTACAGTTACATAAGTGTATTTCAAAGCCCAAAAAATTACAGATGACTACCTGATTACCTACCGGATTACCTAATGATGGTAGTACAGATAACACTGGCAATTCTGCTGATTATTTTCATATACAGTATGGTGTTTTGGCCTTTGTAACTTATTCAGCTGTGAAACAAGCATGTAAAAGTTGATTAAGAAGGTAATATGTAATATGTATATTAATTTGCAGAAGTTTGATTTGATATCATAACCTCATACGATGTTAGATTACAAGCATGTGGTCCTGGAATTGGTGCCATTTGCAGAACTATCTGTTCTGGGATCGAATCCCAAATAGTGTAAAATGAAACCCTAGTGCAGTATGTACTGTAGGGTGTACAATCCTTTGTTCCACACACCAAGTAGTGCCCTTGTTCAAGGGTGAGAGGAATTTGGGATTCTGCACTAAGTGAAATGCAACATGGGTGATTTTGGGCGAAACGATTTGTGTGTTGGTTTTGGCATGGGTGATAAGTAACGTCCTTTTGGCAGCCAGAGATAGGTGGGACCATGGCGGATAGACGTCATCAAGTCAGGTGCAAAATGTCTATATTAATTTAATGTCTTATGTAAAGCAATTTTTTTTTTTAATGGAGTGTGTGGTGGGTGGATGGGGGGGAGCTGTCCATGGTGCTGTGGGTGGAGTTCTCCATTGCCTTTGGTCGGGAAGCTATTGAATTTCTTAATAATGAAAAAATGTGAAAAAATTTAAAAAATGAGTGATCTCTAGAGTTAAAGTCGTATGTAGACCCCCCAGCCACTGGACACAGTGCCGGTCCCAGGCCCGGATAAAATGGGAGGGTTGTGTCAGGAAGGGCATCCGGCGTAAAATCTGTGCCAAGTTGTTGTGCGGACCAAGTGTCCGCTGTGGCGACCCCTTGCCGGGAGCGGCCGAAAGACCAACAACATATAAAGCAATTTGCCAATGCTACAATTTCCTCTTTTGAAATCAGTATGACAAAAAATACATGTCAAGTTACCAAGAAACCATGAGCTCTTCTGTCCTGAGGACCTTCCATTACAAGAACACCTACAGCGGCTTCTAAAATCAGGTCCTCTGTTCTCCATGGAATGTTTTAATGAACATTAAAGAATGACTAATAAATGTGCCCTGCTATGTGATTCATGCATGCATTAAAAAACAGAAGATGAAGAAGAAGAATGTTGCTATGGTGGCGTTCATAATTTCAACGATGTTGCTCAATTTCAATTCCAGTCCTATTAAATGAATTGTGGGCAAATATATTCTCTAATCTCGCACACGCAAAAACAAAAGTAGCCTGATGAAAGAAGTCCAAGTCAGACGAGTGCACAAAACAATGCGTCTCCAGACTCTTTTGTGCTTGTGTTCTCGCTGCACTATTCAAAACAGTTTCAGATGCGGCGTAGCCAGACGACACAATGCCATAATAATGTTTGGAAACAAAGTGCAGCCTTCTCAGCAATTACTGTTGACTTCCATTGAAATTCAAATGCTTCTAAACATGCTTTTAAAGCAACCCCCCACCATCCTACCCCACTACCGTGAGAGCATTATCTTCTTATATCAGCACGACAGCTTTGCATAGCCACTGCGATCCAGGAATGCACTTCTTCTATTGCTGAATAATAGCAAAATACAGACCACTTAGTGCAAATGCGGTCATTTATCCAAACCATGTATGGTTTCAAACACAAAGTTTAGCTGTTTAGCTTTTTGCTTAAGTGGTTTTTACATAGACTTTGGTCAATGTAACACATCTATATTGGTTTAAAATGCTCTAAATTATGCATGTAGTACGCATTCTCTTGAGAACTGACTCATTTCCTTACTCAGCACATACAGAACTTTGACATCAGGAGATGTTGTTGAAAACAACAATATTTGATAGTGGAATCATAATAAGACACATTATATGGCCGTAACTTTGTGGACACCTGACCATCACACTCGCACGCAGGCTGTCCCTAAACTGTTACAGTTTCACTTCACTAGAATTAAGAAGCCTAAACATGGTCGAGCATGACAGTGAAGACATGGTTTGCAAAGGTTGGAGCAAAAAAACTTGGGTTTTCTGCACCTCAACTCCACTGGACACCTTTGGGATGAATTAGGACACTGACTGCACTCCAGGTCTCCATGCCGAGCATCAGTGCCTCACCTTATTACAGGAGAAAGACTGTCGATTTGATTCAGTTTAATTTTTGAGCATTGTGACATTTGATTTGAAATCTTTATTGTCTGATTCTTCTCAAACATGAATATTTTTTTTTACTGATTATAAAGTATTAAGAAGCAATCTTACTGTATAAACAGGCCCCTCGCAACCCTGTATCAGAATAAACAGTATAGAAGATGAATGAATGTTTGAATGAATGAATGAATGACTGGCCCACACTCCAGTCCAGTAGGTGGTGGTATTGCACTAACCACTAATAAACTCTCAAGTAAAAAAAGATGTGACACTCTTGCAAAACGTCGAAGATGGAAGCAGTTTGCATTTCCTGCAGTAATTGTGGAATGTCTTAAGACAATTTTAGAAAACTTAACGTTTAAAAGTTTACCTAAAAATTGTGAATCGATTCCGAATTAAAACCTGACCCATTGAATTAGGTCTATCAACAAAAGATCAGTTAAATTGCATAATCGAATAAATCGCACAGCTCTAGTCTTCTGATTCAGCACAAATCCCCACAGCCATGCTCCATCGTAGTGGCAAACCTTCCTAAACACCAAACGAGGACTAAATCCGGAATAGAATGTTTAATAAGGACAAATAGCTGTAACGATCATTTTTGGTCATACAGTGTAGTTACAGTTTATTTTGTATATTTCATCGAATTAAATACAGTCTGCTAGACAGAGAAACACTATGTGTGGAGATATTATTAAGTCGAAAGACATGTTCTGGTGGTACACTGGTGCAGCAGATTGCTTTGCCACCTCACAATACCTCCAGACTAAGGAACAATTTATCCCCTGGGTCATCATTCTGCTGAATCAGTTTTTCCCGAACCACTGTCATCCCTGAATTGGAACTTTGCCGCGTGCACACACACACACACACACACACATATACACTCCACAATTTCACACTTTTACACAACATCAGCTCACAGTAACAGACTGCTACACACATTTGTCTGTTGCCACTCCCATTATCTGCTCTTGTCAACCATTACACCATACACAATTATGCTGTTAGTTTTCATTACTCTATTAGTTTTTGGAACACAACCACCATTGAACTTCACTGCGCTGCTGCTACTATACTGCACCACTGCCCTTCTAATTGTTCATCACTATTTTTAGAAGCAGCGGTATCATTCTGCAACCTATATTTTAGTTCTAGTTCTCTAAATATTTAAGACTTCCCTATATATTAGACATGGGAGAAAATTTATTCAGTTACACGTGACAGTTCTTTTGTGTGGAAATTCATGTATCGCCACACTGACTCTAAATTTGATTTTAAAATGTATTTCTTATTTATACAGTATGTGTTTGCATTTGAGGTGGTTATATGTTGCAGTTCCTCTATAATCCTTGAGGTGGTGTGCTCTAAACTGTTCACACAGTGTTCTGCTCACACAGGCTCCTGTGTGGTAAAAGCAAATTATTTGTCCAGTTTCTTTAGGATTTTAATGAAATCCGAATAATAAAAAAAATAAATGAATATTGTGATATATCACTCATAACATTATGGCCATCTGCTTAATTGAGTAGGTCTCCGTTTGTGCCACCAAAACAGCAATGATCCGTGTGTTCTATTACCTTTCAATGGAGACCAGCATTAATCTTTTCAGCCATTCATGATACAGTAGCTCTTATACTGGATCAGAGTACATGGACCAGCCCTCACTCCCCATGTGCATCAGTGAGCCTTGGCCATCCATGACCCTTTTGCTGCCAAAAGCAAACCGGTTGTAATTCCTTGCACCACATTTGGTATGGACTGACCACTGCAGCCTGGAACATAGAGTTACTCTGACCCAGTCATCTAGCCATAACAATTTGGTCCTTGTCAAAAAATCAAATCCTTATGTTTTCCCATTCTTTCTGTTTTCAACACATCAACGTCAGGGACAAATATGTGGACTTGCTGCCTAATATACCCACCCCTTCTAGGTGCTATTGGCATGAGGTATTGTACTGTAGCTACTGTGAAAGGAGCTCCAAAAACTTCCAAACTCTTATGGGATGTTCCTGGTCTGCAGTGGTCAGGACCAACGAAAAGTGGCCCAAAGAAGGAAAACTGGTGAACCGGCGACAGCGTCATGGGTGGCCAAGGCTCGTTGATGCACATGGGGAGTGAAGCCTAGCCTGTGTAATCCAAGCCAATATAAGTCCAATATAAGAGCTACTGTAGCTCAAATTGTGGAAAAGGTTAAGGCTGATTTTCTTAGAAAGGTGTCAGAACACATAGGTTATTACTGTTTTAGTGGCAAAAGGGGGGACCTACTCAATATTAAGCAGGTGTTCATAATGTTATGGCTGAACAGTGCGTATATAATTCGTTTTAATGAGTTTTTTTTTTTTGTAGTTCTCATAGTCCCTTCTCACTCAGCTATGACACTAGTCAAACAGATGTGTTTTAATGTTACATCTAACTTTATCTCGTGCTTTTGTATGCCGCTAAGGAGACCTATGCTACATACTGCCTGTATCATTTATATAAGCAGGTTGAAGTGCACCCTTGATGGGTTTATTTAAATATAGCACAGAAGTGACAAGCACGCTTATTCCATCCACTTAATGTCAGCGGCGTATCTCAACGGTGTCAGCTCTCGCTCGAGTGGCAGGTTTAATCACAGCACAAGCCGAGTCTCACTCTCGCAATAATATCACTCACTCATTACACCTGAATCAAAGCACGTTCACACCCAAATTAGTGCCGCACTCCTCCCATCCGCACCTTGTGCACACCCGGTACTCAACAGCACCCAGCAGATGGTATAATCTTAGCGACACATTTTCTGTAAAACATCACTTAAATGGTTTTCCAAATGTCTTTCACTATTTTTATACGGCTAATCCATTTCATTAGTTTTCCATGTAAGTTATATAGGAAAACATGTGGGTGGTTAGCGTGACAGGATTTCTGAGGTAATTCTTATGACCTGTTAAAAAAATACAAATAAAACAGAGCCAGCTAGCACATATAAAATGTGCTAGTCGTGTTTATGATCTTGTAATTTTAATGCTAGCTAGCTAACTAACATGATATAGCGTAAATAGGTTTTCTGACTAGCCAGCCAACAAACCTGAATAACTTAACTGAAATTTGATTTGAAGGTTATTTCTCGTTTTCGCTAGCTACCTACCTAACATTTAGACATTTTTAAGTCATATTCACAAATGTTTATTTCACTTCTCTCACTACATACAGTACAGGCCAAAAGTTTGGACACACCTTCACTCATTCAATGTGTTTTCTTTATTTTCATGATCATTTACGTTTTGTAGATTCTCACTGAAGGCAACAAAACTATGAATGAACACATGTGGAGTTATGTACTTAACAAAAAAAGGTGAAATAACTGAAAACATGTTTTATATT
>JAQMYG010000019.1:4044706-4056534 GCA_030014215.1 Clariallabes teugelsi
TATATATATATATATATATATATATATATATAGAGAGAGAGAGAGAGAGAGAGAGAGAGAGAGAGAGAGAGAGACAGAGACAGAGAGAGAGAAAGAAAAAAGAAGAAAAGAGAATAGTAATGCTCAAACGCTCCTGATTAAATGTCACCCTTGAAAACAGCATCCGAAGGAGAGTGGAAAAAAAGGGAAAGGAAGAACTAATCAGCGTAAAAATGAGGAACATGCTTTTCTTAACGAGCTCCTGCTTAAATTCGTCGCCACGCCATGTCGCCTCTTCCAGGCTCGATTTCACCTCTGTTTAGCAGCGCCGGCCACAAATACTGTAGGCCGCAGAATCTGCAAAAAAAAAGAAGAGCCTGCATTTTTCAAACCCGAAGCAAAATAATATAGCATGAATAAAGGCTGTGCCGATCAATAAGAGGCTGGAGTACTGGACGGATAGCTGAATACGGAATGATGGTTTCCTGAAAGATTTATGCATTTGGCTGTGTGAAAATAAAGAAAGAAAGAAAAAAAAAAAACAAGGTTGAGGCGTCCAGGCGGTTTGAAAGACTTGAATGTTTATGCTCCGCTGGCTGAGGACTCTGCTGTTTGTTTGTTTGCTGTCTTGCAGACTTCCTTGTCTGGTGTCGTTGTCAACAAGACGCTGACATTAAGGCGATATGGAGACAGACATGGCACACAGGTCTCAGCAGCTGAATTGAATTCCGAAGCCAATTTCCATACAGAACAATGAAAAAAAGAGAGATGAGAGAGAATGAAATGCAGAAATATACAGTATACTGTATGTATACGTGTCCTAGATTAGATCTGTCCTTTACCATGCTCCCAATCTACAGAAGACACAGTGTTTCCCACACACTGCTACTGTCCTTCAAATAAATGCGGCGTGTTGTTTGGCACAGGATACACAACAAACTTTAATTCGATTCCACTTTAAAAATCTCGTCTGAACTCTGTGCGGGTTAGGGGTTAGAATATTGATTCTGGCGTTCTCTCAACTCAGCACATAATTCTGTCCATATGCGGCCTTTTGATCGCATTACGACGGAGGGAAACAGGGCGGCCCGAGATGATTTAGCACAACACAATCTGCTGTGAAATGGAAGATGAGGATGCTTGCCCAGATTCAAAAATGGAAAAAAAGAGTCTAGATTATCATGACAAAAGAGAGAGAGAAAAAAAAAACCCTAAATATGTCTGCTACTTTTTAAAATACAATACTACAGTAAACACAAGAGATTTAGTCCATGTTGCTTTCCTATTGGATTTATTTTGTCCCTAATATGGGTAGCTTATCTGTTCTGCCATTCCGTATGGATGATTGTCCATATTCATCGATCATCCATAACATTAACTCCACCACCAGGTGACCTGAATAACATTGATTATGAATTACAGTATATACTAGTACTCTGTTGCAGGATCATGGTCACCCAAGGCACATTTACACCCACTGGGAACAAAGGCCAGCCCATCCAGACTGTTAAAATACAGTAGTAAAGTCAATGCAGCACAAATCGCTGAAAAACGTCACTGCTGACCATGACAGAAAGGTATCAGAACACCCAGTGCACCACAGCCTGCTGCACAAAAGGGCCAGTAGACACAGAGCCAAAGGTTGTTGACCCCACCTCTAAATTTGACTAAGTATCCATGAGACAAGTCTGATCCAGAGAGGACCCAATCCGTATCCCATAACACCCAGCATAGCAAAATAAGCCCTGAGGACCCATGTGACAAGGACCCAGGGATCCTGGTGGCAAAGCGGAACCTGAAACCTTGGTGGTTTTAAGGATAATGTTAGTAAATCTGATCAGTGTATGTAGCTACTGTAGTGTTATGTTAACATGATGTCCATGTGAGTTAGCATCGGTCTTTATTGGACACTGAAACTACCATATACAGTATGGTTACTAATTCTGTTGTGGTCTGGGGGTGAAAAAAAAACAATGGATGTCCCTCTGGCTGAGTTCTGGAAAATAACTAAAATGGTAACACCAATGACAAAAAAAAACAAAAAAAAAAGATTTTGATTACTTTCTAACCTTGTTTAAACTTCTTTTAAATTATCCTATAAAATGTGGCAGGACCGTTGTTTTTCTTTAAATAGATATAGATGGAGCATCTTGGGGCATCAATGGAACTGGGATTGTAACCTTTAAATACAATTGTCTCCCTTTTGACATCTTGGGACATGGAATTTCACCTAATAGAACAGTATTTGTGGTTTAAATAAATGTTCCAAATGAGAAACACTTTTCGTTTGACAAATAGGTAGATTTTAAAACTCACCAGAGAAAATGTCAAAATTCGATCATGTCAAGGGGTTTCCCAGGCCACCATGCAAATATACACATGCGTACTGTACATACATTATCATTACCAAGGGTTCTTTGGCCCCAGCCACCAATGTCACTTAATGCCACAACACCTTTTGATTAACAAAAGGAAGTAGTAGAAGAAGTGAAAGAAGAAGAAGAAAATAAGAAGAAACATGCCTCTGAAAAAAAAGCCACCCCAAATCCTCCTATCCTGATACTGTGACATTTTCGTGTCATCACGTCTGGCTAGAAAATGTTACATCACTTCATTAGTCAAGCCTAATTAAACCTATTTCAGCAGCGAACCCGCATCCAGCCCATACTCATAACCGAAAGCCTTGCGAAGGCTTTCCGGGCTTTAATTCAGAGAGCATCCAGAGAGCCTGGTGCACTCCAGAGCTCTGTTTTTAATTAAGAGAGATACATAAGAGACACCAGGCATGGTCTAATCCCACTTAGGATGGCGTTAGTGTTCCCTGCAGAGGGATGCGTCGAATGCGTGGTCATCTGCCGAGTCCCCTGCGCCTCCTGTTTCAGTAACTCGCCATGGCTTATTAGGAGGTGGTGAGTAAAAGATAAAGGGTGGGGGCGGGGGAGGTGTAAGAGAGGTGGGAGTTTGGAACGGAAAGTGGGAATGAGATGAGAGAAGATATCCAAGAAATAACGGTCCATATTGAAAGAATGGAAAATCGTAAAATGAGACTTGATGAAAAAAGGGAGGAATGGAATAAGCGATGATGAGTGTGTAAATGCACAATGACAGGCAGTGAAGAAAGCAGAGTTAGAGATGGAGGAGGAGGAGGAGGCGAAGTGGGAGCCATATTCGACTCATACATTATTACCGACATGGACTGACTGAGCGGAGAGCCAGAACATGTGAGTGAGTTAACAAGTGGATGAGGGTGATACAGCGAGATGTAGACACGAAGTGAGAGAATGGTCAAATTGGCATAAAGGAGAAAACTGGTGATTGATGATGATGGACAGCATGTTGACTGCAAGGTTTAAACACAAATTCAGGTTTTGTTGCATTGTAGGGACCGAATGGTTACATAAGCACAGGAACTTGACAGAATGACTTCCTGAAGTCACATTATAAACAGTGCAATCTAGATCACATGCTCCACACATACAGAGCTGTCATGCCAACTGCAATGCTGTGAAACTGTTGGCTGTCAGATCTTATTGGGTGATATTTCCATAATCATCGATGTGGCATGTTTTTTTATTGAATTCTGTCCTGTTTACACCATGTTTAGACTGTCAACCAGAAGCAAACTCACAGTACATTAAAATGCAATGCTACAGCAGCATGGGTGCTCTAGGCAAGATACGGTTGTGCTGCTTCATCTGATGTCTTTACACTAGAATGTTGCTTCATTGCATCGCTCATGCAGGACGAAGAGATGGTTAAAAACAAACCTGCTGATGTAACACTAGTACATCGCGTACTTGATAGACTAAGCAAGGCATTAAACAAGACACAGTAGCCATATAAAACCAATTTCCCATTCATAGCTAAATAATGACATAGGATGTTACTTATGGTCTACTTTTTTGCAAGGGTTGCCATGGTGATTCAAAATCATAGAACTGCCTTTTGGGGAATTTGTCACAATACTGGTGCAATGAATGCAGTTATTTTTCAGTATATCTGGACTGTTCTGTTCTTGGAAAAATTATTCTTTTAGGAAGCATGTGCATTTAGATGTTCTTTGTGCTCTAAAAGGCTTCTAGTTCTAGTTAGTCTCAGTAAGAAGAAAATCAATGAAAACTTTTTTTTTTAAAAACAAATTCCAGTATAGACCTCTTCCAAATGGTTGAGATGTCACTTCATGGTAAAAGTTATAGTATTTCCAAAAATATGTTTAAAAAAATAATAATTCGAAGAAGTAAGATAAACTGATGACATTTTGAATGGTGTTGCAAGAGCTTATATATATTTTTTATTTTTACTTTGGGTGGAGGTCCGGGGGGGGCTGGGGGGGGTGTTGTTGTATTGGGTCCACATTAGTTATGGTGGTGTGGTATGCAATATAATAAGTGGATACTGATTGAGCCAACTGATTAAATTGAGCCAACTGATTTAACCCTTCTATTGGCAATAAAAAAATAAGTGAGGAATTAAACACTTGAGGTGCATGTTACTATTGGAAGTGAATTAACAACATGGTGGTGCAATGTGGTCTGACATAAATCAGAGTAAGGTATTACTCTGGGTAATACGGGTTCGATTCCCGTCTCTGTGTGCATGGAGTTTGCATGTTCTCCCCGTCTTTGGTGGGTTTCTTCCCATAGTCCAAAGACCTGCAGATTAGGCTAATTGCCATCGTAAATTGCCCATAGTGTGTGAAGGAGTGTGTGAGTGTGTATGCCCTGTAATGGATTGGCCCCTGCCTCGTGCCCTAAGTCTCCTGGTATAGGCTCCAGGCCCCCCACGACCCTGAATACAGGATAAAGACGATGATTGAGTGAGTAAGTAAATGTTGTGAACTAATCTAGTTTCTGTTATCATGTATAACAGCTATAAACACGTTCCCTCATGACCCTTTCTTTTTTCTCTCTCTTAAAGTTAATAGAAAAAGAAAACATCAGCATCCTAAGAAATTTCTGTCTTGGGAAGCGTATATATTTATACCTGACACTAGAAACTCCTTCTATGAATGAGGTGACAGAGCAAGGCACCTGCATGGAAAAACAGGAAAAACATCATTTACGCATTGACTGTATACTGTGATAGCAAGCCAGTGCTTCAGGCTGATATCGGTCTAACACTGTTACTCAGTGCTTCGTCTTTATGCTTCTACATAGTGTGTTTTAATATACTCCTACATAAGAAGCAATCCCCCCCAATGTCTCTTATTTGTCCCCATGCGTATGGTCCATGAACAGGATTCTGCATCTATTAAAAAACAGGATACAAAAACGTCCACACTGACCCTGAGGAGATTAACAAAGGATTGCTAATTTTGCTTTCCCTCACTTTAAGAGAAGATGCTTTTCTCTGTCTGCAGAGGACGTGTGTGGGATGGGGGTGGATTTTGGGATGTGCCCATCTACCAATTCCCCTGAGGCTTCTGTTTCTGTGACGTGCTTGGTTTATTATTAGCAAGCAGTGAGTAAGAGATAAAACGAAGGAGAACGAGAGAACGACAGCAAATCTGTGCCTGGGTCTGTTTCCCTTTCATAAGTCTACAGAGTGAGGGAAAAAAAAATATATCACAGTTTATTGCATATTAAAGTCATCCTGAATTTTGTACAAATGTATTTTTCATGATTAAATCTCATCTAGGGAATTAATTTTTCATTGTGCACAGTTACAGTATTGTCACATTCTTTTAAAAAAATACATGCAGAAATGAAAGTCTCCATGGAAAATGTGTGTTAGCACTGAACGGGAGCGAGGTGAGTGTTAGTTATTTTGCCATTAAATGTGCCAGCCTATCAGATTCTGATATGCCTATTATGAACCTTTATTTGAAAAGAATCCTTTTCAAATAAAGATTTATAATCAATATAGTAAGAATCTGAGGATCTGAGTTTGAACCTCGCCATTGGTGGGTTGCTACATCCCATACTATAATCTACTACACACCCATGCAGTGCCGGTCCCACGCCAGGTTAGAAAAATGGAAGGGTTGTGTCAGGAAGGGCATCCAGTGTAAAACCTGTGCCAAGTTGATGTCAGACCACATAAAGTTGTATGCGGATCGGATGGTACCCTGTGGTGACTCCTCGATGGGACATTTGAAAAGAAAAGAATCACTTTAGTTGTAGGGTTCTACATAGGTCGTTCTCAAGAGGAACAAAACAAAACACATTTTAGTGCAAAAGATTGAACCTTTTTTTTAATTATTATTTTAAACATAACAATTATAAAATAATAGCTATAATAGGTTGATTTAGAAGAGACTAAACTTGCCCAATATATAGTGTCTGTACACATTTTAACAATATGTAGAGTCTTATAAAGATGTATGAAAATAAAGATTTATTTATCTTTAAATAAATAAAGATAAATAATTATCCCTATACCATCTCTCCCACCAATTACCACAAAAATGCCAACATAATCGCTGGGGTACATCTGTACATTAGTCCAAAAGGAGATTCAATCAAATTAAGGAAATGCTGAGGTATGGATCTTATACATTTGGTTATAATGTACGAGAACAATATCAATAACTTGCATTTAAGTTTTGGTTTAATTAAAACTGGATTTTGTAATAGATCCCATTCAAAGTTTTACTATGGTAAACTACACAGAGTAGGTAATATGGCTCTTGTATGGGTATTATGTAAGTACCATGGTTTGGACTACTCTATGTTTGTGCTACTCCAAAAGGAGATTGTTGTTCCATAAAATTTAGGCATATTTGAGCTATGGACCTGGTAGGTTTGGTTAAAACATACTACAAGAATATCAATAACTTGCATTTACAGTATAGACACAGAGAATATGACAATATAAATTGATGCTGAAAAAAAAAAAAAGCTAAATATGTTTACAAATAAGCTTAATATATTGTATATGGGGGATGTTGTACCCCTATATTAAATTTTTTTAGATCAGTTCACTTGCTATAAGTTTTTGCAGTGTAAAGATATAGTACTTACAAAATGTGAGTTTCAAATAAAAAGAATCTCATTTAAATCTCTTACTTATATTTTAGTTTATATTATACTTACATTTTAGGTTAATGATATGAAAGCAAATAATAATAATAATAATAATAATAATAATAATAATAATAATAATAATAATAATAATAAAGGCAGTGTATTTTATTTTTTTTATACATCAGCTTTGTGTATTTTGTGGGTGTCGATAATTGTTAATCAAGTGTACTTGGTTTTTAAAAGGTGATTCATTCACGTTTAAGCAACATCCAAGTGGGAGAACTAAGATAACCTTTGTTACTGAAAAGTTGGTAAATCTTTAATTAATGATTATTTAAAGACTGACAAATCACTGGGAGTATTTCATTAGTTCAGAATCTGATGTAAAAAAAATTTTTAAAAGGTACTGAGAAAGTGGAAAACAAATATGAATATGACAAATGCGAAAAACTTGTAATTGTGATAAGGCATAGAAAAGAGGCTAACGATTTAAAAATCTGATTTTTCTCGGAGTTGAGAAGTATTTTTAATGCTCGCTCATTCATTACAGACACGGCAATCAAACCATCGATGTTCTCTTAATTCAGTCTGCTGTGAAAGCAGGGTGAATGTGTTTGATCGGACAGCATGGAGTCTGATTGATTCCGGATCGTGAAGGTCTCTACTGATCGGCCTTTAGCTGAGCTCCTGGATAAATCAAACCAAAACTGCAAGCTTTGTCAGCTGACTCACAGCAGAGATCCTCCCTTTGCATCCTTGCCTCCTGTCAAACAGTGTTCGAACAATTTCAGCTGGAATTTATGTTGTGTAGATGGACAGGAATAATAAAAAAAAATTGAGTCTGGTCATTTCTCTCAGATAGCTTTGAAAAAGAATGCTCGCGTTCAAAACCTCGTCTGCTATTTTTTCAGGACAAAATAGCATGCCTGAAAAATAACCAATTCACATTATAAAAGAGATTCGAGGGAGCAGTTTAGGATTAAACCGCCTACACTGGCTATGCAACCGTTAGTAATCTTCACCTCTAGTGTCCAGCATACCAGGCTGATCTCCGGCCAATGTGTGGTGTGTTTACGGGGGCAGTTCAACCCATTGCGATATGTTTCACAGTGCAACAAAGGTTGAATACCTTGTATTATTTTCTTGAGGACTGAAAAAGAGCCATGATGGTTGTGAAACCCTGCTTTTAAAAAATAACATGTTAAGGGTTTGGATTACTGGAGGTGCAGTCACTCGGTACTGTGATTACAAATAAGAGAAAAAGGAAATTTGAGTCACTTCATGCTGGTAATTTACATTACTTTATTTTACATTACATTACATTACATTACAGCATTTGCCTCATGCCCTTATCCAGAGCGACTTACATTTTGTTCTCATTACACATCTGAGCAGGTGATGGTTAAGGGACTTACCCAATATGATGTAGCCTTAGTTCCAGTTGGAGGGTGTGGCATGTCTCCCTGTGAAAGTGTGGTGGATCCCATTATCTGTCAGTCCTAAGAAAAGAGGCATGGCCTATATCTGTCCGTTCCAGGAAAATCCGTCTCAGTCCTAATGAAAAAGGCGAGACCTGTATGTCTCTCCGTTCCGAGGAAAGAAGCGTGTCTTCTGTTCCTGTCGGTCCTGGTGAAAGGAACGGGGTCTGGATTTATTAAAGCTTCCATACACTGGCTTGTGCTGCAGTAATTCACAGCCGATTTAAGTGCACATGAAATATTGTTCAGAACTGACTGAAAGCTTCTTTATTTCATTGAGCATATTTTTTTGCTCTTTAATTTGATACTCAGAATTTTATGAAAAGGCGGTTTGCCCTTGAGATTTCCGAGCTTGCTGTTTGAGACTAATATGTACAAATAAGTATAAAAGACATCCAGACCAACCTCCAATGTTATTTCAAGTCTTTTACAGCAGTGGATTGGTGGACATCACCTGGACATTTTCCTCAACCCATAAAGAAAAACTTGTTGATGGCATGAAAAATGTGAAATAAGAATTGATGTGATATTGTACTTAGGCCTGGCTTTTATTTACCTGTACGTTACATCTTATTTTTTTATTTCTTATGTTTCAAAACAAAAATCATTACTTCTCACTCAGGCAGTTTGTATTGTAACAGATTTTTGTTATCATTCAGTGAGTTTCTATCATCTATCTTATTAGCTTTCATTCAAGAAAATAGGAATAAATGCTGCGTTCATGACCTAATGTCTTTTTCCTCATTTTTTTTTTTTTGAGTTTCTGTTTATATTTAAAATCACTAAGTACTCTGTGAAATACTTAATAGATGTTTTCATTCCTTTTTTACTCTTTCTTTTTTACTTTACAGTGAAAACATGTTTCAAATGCTTTAACTTCAGACAGCTAATGATATTGGGAATGCTCTAATAAAATATGACTTAAGTAAAAGTAGAAATCCATTTACCTTGGGTAAAAGTACAAAAGTACTCAACTTCAAATTTACTGAGCTTGTTTTAACTCAGAGTAGCTTTAAAGTCATAGTAAAAAATAAAAAAAGGAAAATCTAAAGTCAAATCATGCTTCTGTTTCAATTGCTACACACCACTGCGGTAAAGTAGTGAAGTAGAAAGTATAGATATTTGCTGTAGGGTGTAGTGGAGTAAAAGTAAAAAGTGTCCAATAACAGACAACATGATCTAAAAGACACTAAAAAGTGTCCAAGTACAGATACATGAAAACTGTTTTTAAGTAGAGTAACAAAGTAAATACACTTAGTTACCTTCCACCTCTGGAAGAAGGAGCTTCTGAGTTCCTAGTTGTCATGTTAGCCTTAACGGATGCTTTCCCCTGGTTCAATGGTGAAAGGGGCACTAATTTACAATCAGGAACTAAAATCAGTGTATGATTTAATGCAGACATCTTTTTTTAAACCAATTTCTTCTTCTTCAAATACAGTATGTTTGCTTTAACCTATGGGAGTAAAATTATTTAACAATAACTGAATAAGATTTTTTTTTTTTTTTTTTTTTGCTTAAGTGAAGAATTAGAGTACCTTTACAGTACCACCCATGGAAATAAGGTATTATTTAAATAATTAACTGGAGAGTCACTAATTAACTCTCGTGTATTCAAAACAGTGGAAAAAAAACCACAATCTGCATTATATACAGTATGATGTAATGTATGCTATAGTATACTAAGAATAAAACTCTTAATACAGGGCATGTTGGGGGCCTTTGTTGTGTGTAACACTACAGATCACACCTCATCATGTATTATTTGTTAAAATGATTTCTGTAGTGGACTTGCATGGACTAGGATGTCTATAAGCAACGTAAAGAAGGTGAAAAAATGAGAAGTCATGCTTATCAGTCCAAATTTTGTTCCACTTAACTTGCTATGCACACTTTCAAATAAAATGAGTTCTCTTTTTTTTCCAGCTCCCAACAAAAAGAAACTGTTGGTTTAATGTTGAGGCCTGGCAGATAACTCTCTTATAAAAAGGTTTTATCATTGTGAAATTTATTCCATTATAAGAGTGTGCTTTATCTAGTCTGTGAGAGGACATGAGGGGCAAAAGAAGTTACTGGACATCCCTAAGGATCACCTTGGTATACCTCATCTTCCTAGCATTAAGGCATGTTGAATCCCAGAGATATTCTACCTGAGAAGAACTTTAAAAATTCCATGCGCCCAAATATCAGTGCTTAGCAAAAACACAATTATAGACCAGTGCACTGACGTATTTACATTGTGATATTTGGACTTACTGTATATTCTCAATACACTTCATGTAACAAGAGTATAAATGTTGTATAAGTTCATGTTCTCGAAAAACAGCTCTGATTTTGCTGTACTATGGTATCTCTTCTTCTGTATCACAGTACACTGGAAGTTGTATAGTGGATTGCCATTAATTAATCATTTAAAACAGTTAGTGTTAGCAAATTTCGGTGGTTGTGGATAAATAATACAGTACATGATGTGCTGTTGTTGAAAAAATAAGCACCTTATGGAATATTTAGTTCCACAATCAAAAGGTTACTGCACCACCTGTCTAAAAAGGAAAAGAAAAAAAAAAGATAAAAGAAAGAAAACCCCACACACTTTAAGATTTCATTTGGCCACCTTTACCGTTGCCTAGACCTGGCCAACTGAAGCAACCTCAGATCATAACACTACCTCCAGAAACTAGGGTTATACATGATGGATGGCCTGATTCACCCATCGCACTGGAATGGTGTCAATCTCGACAATGTCAACATAACCTTCACTAACAAGTGGTTTTCTTATAGCCACACAGTTTTACTTTCCCTGTTAAACTTCTTTGAAATTTCTTCCATGGAGTTGATGCTTCAGCTCTATCCTTCCAGATTTTAATAATGCGTTGAACAGCTCTTAACCTAATTCCATCATTATTCCAGGTTCCCTAGTTGGTTTCTTTGCTTGATGCAGCCCATTAATCTGCCTTTTTTTTTAAATGCAGCATTTTTTCCCCACTGTGTTGGGTAAAAAAATTAAAATTAAATAATAATAATAAAACAATTCTGGTACTGTTATAGAAAAAATGATTAATTTCAGGGAAGCATAGTGACCATATTGGTCAGTATTCAATTAAATTAAAATCAATTCAACTCAATTCAACTTCTATTATTCTATATATTAAATTCTATTATTTATTGTTAATATAACCCTCTTAACAATGGTCATTGTCACAAAGAACCTATACAGAATAAAAAAGGCAAGCTGAGGGTGACAATGGCAAGGAAAAACTCCCTGAGATAGCAATAGGAAGGAACCATGAGAGGAACCAGACTCAAAAGGGAACTCATCCTTATTATATATTCATTCATTCATTCATTCATTCATTCATCTTCTATACCGCTTCATCCTCTATTCAGGGTCGCGGGGGCCTGGAGCCTA
>JAQMYG010000019.1:4065906-4084915 GCA_030014215.1 Clariallabes teugelsi
AAAAAAAAAAAAAAAAAATATATATATATATATATATATATATATATATATATATATCATTCTGTTGCCTTGAATTTGCCACCTTTTTCATGGCAAAATATATTTGAAGCCCTGAATATTTGTGTCTTGGATGGTTTGAAAGCAGTTGAGAATTGTAGAAAAGAAAAAAAGAAATGAATACCTGATACAAAAGGACCACAACAAGATGTAAAGCAATGAACTGTAAGATCCTTTTTGCTTTATACAGTACAATCAAGAGAAGTTTTGATTGGTCAAACATTCTTGTTTCATTTATTCACCAAAAGCAGACAGATTTTGGATTTTTATTCATATTCCAGGTTTCTATTAATACATGAATTTAAAGACCTTGGCACAAACAGTTGTTTATATACAGTACAGTAGGTAAGGTTTCTGTAGGGGTACCATGGCTATTAATGTAAATACAAGTGAGACAGAACACAGTTATAAGACTAAACAATACCTTTATTTCTTTAAATAATATGCTGCTACACTAATGCACTTATCTCAACGCTTTACTGGTTCTTGGATATCAGCAAAGGCAGAACGTTCTCTTAGTACTCTGGAGCGAGCGGACTCACTCACTCACTCATCTTCTACAATATACCGCTTTATCCCTTATCCGGCGTCGCGGGGACCTGGAGCCTATCCCAAGGGGCTTAGGGCACGAGGCAGGGTACACCCTGGACAGGGTGCGAATCCATCACAGGGCACACACACTCACACCCCCATTCACACACTACGGGCAATTTGGAAATGCCAATTAGCCTAACGTGCATATCTTGGGATTGTGGGAGGAAACCAGAGTACCCGGAGGAAACCCACCAAGCACGGGGAGAACATGCAAACTCCATGCACACAGAGACGGGAATCGAGCCCGGCCAGGAATCGAACCCGGACCCTGGAGGTGCAAGGCGACAGTGCTAACCACTACACCACCGTGCCGCCCATGATCGGACTGCCTGCTTCAAATCTGAAACGCTAGCCTCCCAGGAACTCCTTTAATTTCCCAAATGGCTTGGAACGAGGTCAAGACTGTACTAGGGATATGGCAATAACTCACAGCCGGATTCCTGTAACGTGCAAGCGGTGGGTGATACAATATGTGAATATGTGGACATTTGCCACAGATTATCCATTGACTTTTAGGGATCAAGTGTTCCACTTGCTGAATGTTGACGGGAATGACTGCAGTTGGCTCCAGGATCTTCATTCACGGTTGTCCGGCGTTCGTTAAAATGTTTGCACTATTCAGATGTTTTCCTGCGGCCAAGACCATTCTATGCTTGAAGCCATCTGTAAATGTCAGTTGGTTTTACGCCTTCATTCATAAGAAATTTCATTCAAGTCTCGGTTTGACTTGAATGCAGCTGGAAATGGAAAAAAAAATTAAAAACTGTTAAAATTATCAAATTGCTACAATATAAGAGAATCTGCACATTTGGGGTTTCCACAGATTCATGTTGGGCTGCATCACGTTATCATTTCTTACCACAAATCATCTCTCCTAATAGTCTCATTAATGCAATGTAAAATAATTAGATTTTAAAACATTCCCCCTAGGTTAATAAACTCAAATTAGCTCCAGACATCTTTCATTGCACCAAAACGGTCAAAAGATTTCCTCCGTAGCCGCTGATGGAATTAAAATATCACCAAATTGATATCAAGCTAATAGAATGAATACAAAGAAGATGGAAAAGAGGGTGATGAGTTTTGTTAATCATCTCCCTCACATCTCTGTTCAGATGGAGCTTTGGTGACGGATGCACACACTCCGGGACTGAGATTAATACATTTAACTTCTTCATCCCGTACGCAAGAGCGTACAGCTATAATGCATCTTCAATAAGTTTGCCAGCTATGCAACCCCCATGTGCGCGCGCACTCGGCCTTCTGGTCTATCATTACCGTATCAGTGTGACAGAGATGGAGGGGAGTGTTCTGGCTGTAGAAACTCACATCGATCCATTCCCTGCGGTCTGGGAGCAAACCCGCTGACTGGGGGGAAAGAAAATGTAGAAGAAATTGTTGAGAAGGTTAAGAGAACCGAATCTTCAGCTGTTCTGACCACTCTTCCCTCCAATAATCCGAGTCAACATCCGGAACTTCAATCCCTTTTTTTTTTCCTCCTTCACATGAGCTTGAGATCTCCTACTGCATCACTCCTTGTTTTTTTTTTCATCCCCATTATTTTTTTCATCCCCTTGACTATGTAACCCCCTCAATCGTGCCAACAGCCTGCCATTTTCACAAGCACCAATTTCCTTATTTCCCTCCCCATCTCCGGTGTCTCGTTTTCTCTTCTCACCTCCTTTTTTTTCCCTGCCATCTCTCCTCATTCCAAGCCTTAACCCACCTCACACATGCTCTTCTAGTGCATCGAGCCTGGAGGATTTCAATCAGGCATGTCCATCGGTGTCCCAATGCACATTTGGCTCTGTGTTTTTATGGAATATGGATTGGTTCACAACTCCCCATCATGCATTCAGATCAGGCCAGGCTTCCGGAACAAGTGGAGATTAGTATTCACAGTGCAACCTGCACTTTTGTTCAATATTCCTTCATTATTGATGTGAAAGAATCATCAAAGGGTCAATTCTTTTGGACTTGAGAGAAGACACGCAGAACAATTTGGGTCACGTTGACGATTGCATGTTGTGTGATGGCCTGTTCGCTCTTCTTTTCATCGCTCTGAGGTGTACTGGGGACATGTTCAGAGTAATGTTAAGGATTTTTATGAAAAAGAATCGCGCACGCTGCTCGTCACACCTCAGGTATAAGTACAGATTTCGACATTACTCATAAAGAACAAGAATAGAGGTGTGTCTCGCTGACTTTTTTCAGGATTCTGTCCTTGAAATTAAGCCCATTTTTCATCTGCAATCTCAGCTTCAGCAAGTCCAGCACCCCACTGTCTTACAGTTTGCTCTTAACACAAAATGTCACGCTGAAATTTATGGTTTGTGCTGTGAATGCACTCGTAAGGACTATGCAGTGCACTTTGATGCCATTATTAAATAGGAAAATTTTACATAAGTAATAGAAAAAACTAAAGTACAAAAACATGTCATTTAATAAATTACCTCCGTGTAACATAGCTGCTAGTTACAAAGCTTAGACATTAGCTTTTTGGTACCAGGTAAAAGATGGTTTCACGACTCAACGCTTCATCCTGCTACTCAAAAAATTATTTGCCCCAACGCCATGTGACCCACATCAGAATAAATTATGCTACTCTGTTCTGTGCCATACATTTTGATCTGGGCTCAGATCCACTTCTCCAGATATACAGTACTCCCATCCCCTGCTTGCCGGATCAACATCTTAAAGAGCCCCGTATCTCGTCTTTTTATCAATTTAAAATGACCAGATTTTTAAAATGTGTTGATGAGAAAGAAAGTGTACCCATATGAGTAATGTGTTCTGCATCATATGTAGACTAATAATGGTAATGATGAATGATTATGTACACTGCTGCGTAATATAGTTGAAAGTTTTCTTATTTTGACCCATAATTTCAGTGCTAGGACTAGCCTGAGCGACCACTTCTTATATTTCATAATTTGTTCATATTTAAACAAAGAATCATAAAGAATATGTAACCGTGTAGGTAACATAGGCGTCATGGTGGCGTAGTTGTTAGCGCGGTTGCCTTGTACCTCCAGAGTCCAGGTTCATCCATTACTCCGGTTTCCTCCATCTAATTAGAGTTCCCAAATTGCCCGGAGTGTGTGAATGAGTGTAGGAATGTTGACCGGAAGTTCATACCACGATTGGAAAATGGGAATACTGTAAATACAGTGGTTATTATTGGCCTCCATCGTCCCTAGTTGAACTACAAAGCTTCATAGATGGATGGATGGATGGATGGTTGGATGGATGGATGGGTTGGTAACGTACTGTAGTAGATGGTCAATTAATATACTTCACGCCAATGAGCTATTATACAGTATATATATATACTGTATATTTTTTTAACAAGAGAACCCTTATCATAGTATGTTCAAAATTCAACCTGACGTGTGAACTACTCTCAGTAAATGTGAACATGTACTGTAGCCCAGGAAACTGATTTAACTCAATTTAACTCAATAACATTTCTGCACGAACAAAGGAAGCAAAGGAAAGCATTTCGTGTTATATTTTATGTATCTGTACTTTACTTGAGTAGTTTTATTAGTGGATACTGTCTACTGTTACTCCACTACATCTTACAACAAATTTCTATACTTTCTACTTCACTACATCTGTGCTTGGTGTTGCCCTACGTAACCACTGTGGAGTGTTGCATTTGACTAATATGCGAAATTGCATGATTTGCCTTCCCTAATTCATGTAGCAGGTGTTCGAGAAGTGGAGGTGGTTTTAGAGAGCGATTAAAAACAGGATGCTCAAGGTTTAGAGAAAGAAAGAGAGGCAGCTAATAAAAATGTGTTCTCTTGAGGCTTAGGTAAATTTGGAGATGAGTAATTTTATACTTTTTCTCAAATGGAAATGTAAACAGAGTACATCTACCTTTATTTGAGTAGTATTTTACCTGGGATATCTCTTCTTTCACTCAAGTACAGGATTTGCATACGTTGTCCACCGCTGCTCACGATGGGCTTGTTAGAAAGTTAATTTGCTCAAATTAGGTAAATTTGGAAGCCTGGGATAAAATGTGCATAGCAAAAAGGCACATAAATGACCGGAATTGAGAAGCATTGAAGCGATTCAATGAGCCTTTTGATCAGTGAGGATATTTAAGCCCGGGTGCCATCACCGACCGCACGAGACAGATTGACGTTTGAGGATGTGAACATTTATATTCATGTGTGTGCTATGATCAGATTTCATTAAAAAGTCATAGAAGTGACGGGCAGCAACCGACAGAGCACCTTTTTTCGAACGCAGCGAGCCAAATCGAAACGGTACGCACCCGCCTGACGGCTGCGCTTCCATTAAGGCGAATGGATGACCTTATTTGGGAATGGTAGGCCTGTGTGTATTCTGATGCATAGCACTGAGCTTTAAAGACGACCAGGAACTGATTGTTTATACAAACGAGCAGGCCATGTATCCAATTACATCTCCAAACGAGCACTTAATTAGTTAATTGTTTTATTAGGCCAATTGCTCCCATGGTGCTTGGTGCAGTTCAGCTGTCATTTATCCAAGGTGAGAGTTTGGTGAAGCGCAGGGTGAGAGAACGGACCGAAATAGAAAACCAATAGCACTCAGTCAGGACTGCTGGTGCCCTGGCTGACAGTTTCCAAGGGTGACTCTCAATTATAAAAATTACAGTGATTAATCAGATGCAAAGAGGCATAATAATAACAACAGGCAACTCTCGCTACAGTAGTATCCAGGTCTGCAAATCAGCGCAACATCGAGTAGCGCTCTGTGAAGCCTGTTTTACCCACTTACTGCCACATTTTGCCGCCTTTCATTCTTCATTTTGTTCCACCGCTCCACATTGGGCACTGACAGGGCTGCGTGGCTTGGAAATGATGTGGAGAGATTTATAGAGATAGACAGCTCTTTAAAAAGGGAGGCTTGACAAGGTAAATTGCAGAGGTGTGGGAGTTTTTTTCAGGCATCAAAAAAAACGGAGGCTTGTTACTTAAAGATTTTTTTATTTTATGAGGTTGATGGAATAAAATTGCTAAGCTTGGTTGATGTGTTCCCTGCAGTCTGAGGTACAGTACTGGCATGAAAGAATGCACGATATAACAAAAACAATCTACTGCATCCAGATATTATGTGCACAGAAGTATCAACTATTCGAAAAAAAAAAAAAAACAAGGGGTTCTTTAAAAAAAAAAAAAAAAAAGGATAAAAAAATACTTTCCTTTCTGATAAATGTTTTATTTAAAATGATTAATGTGGTGGCTAAAAGACATGCCTTTCTAGAATAAAAGAAAATCATACCCTGTATGTTCTCTCTGTGGTGTTATAGGAAAATAATAAAGGAAAAGAGGTACAGGCATGATGCAGAGTTAATATGCATATCCTTATTATTATTATTATTATTATTATTATTATTGTCTGGAAGTGCATATCCAGAAGAAACACATAAGGACAATGATTAAAAAAAAAAAAGTTTACTTGTTAAATTTAAAAAAGTGCTTTTTATA
Organism: Clariallabes teugelsi; assembly: GCA_030014215.1. Classification (NCBI taxonomy): domain Eukaryota; kingdom Metazoa; phylum Chordata; class Actinopteri; order Siluriformes; family Clariidae; genus Clariallabes; species Clariallabes teugelsi. The sequence goes on from JAQMYG010000019.1 coordinate 4,072,044, forward strand.
CAACTACCTGAGGTTATGTATTATTTAACTACATATACGCATCATTCTGCATCACAGTTGTTCTAACAATCATTACTGTGTACAGAAAAGAGGGGAGAACCCACATTCACGGAAGCACATTAATAAAGAAAACACATCTGGTAATGTAACGCCATCTTAAACAACAATTTCCCACATTTGCATTTGCTTCGTTGTTGTTCCCGAATTGCATCTAAACCCAACACAAGGCTGAATCCCAAATCCTAAACAAGGGCATTACTTGGTGTGTGGAACAAAGGTACACCCTACATAGTGCACTAGCATTTATTGAACACTATTTGAGAATTAACCTCTGGACAATAGAATTTAGCTGCTATTCTAAAGCGGAATACATGGAAATATAAAGAGAAACTTACATGTTACTACAAAACTGTCCACCAACTCCATGGTTTATTTTCCTCACCTATTGGCTATAGCAGTGGTAAGACTTTAAACCTACTTTCACGCCTGTTAATTACCAAGTCGCCTGTTCTGCCAGTTGTAGTTAGTTCTGGCAGCCGCAGAAGGATATGTGTTGGCACTGGGTAAATGAAGAAACAAATCAGCGTGCTGATATACAGTACAACAGCACTCCATCTTGTGCTTAATTATATTTGAGGAACAAATCAAGTTCCTGTTATCACTTACATTAGATAAACAGTTGCTCCCTCACCATCCTGTTTTTTTTAATTATTATTATTTCAAGAGCAAAAAAATCAGAAGCATAATATTTTTTTTCCATTTTCTTTATTAATTGTTTTAAGAGGTGTCTACAGTATTAACAGCTTTTAGTTAATTTTAAAGAAAACAAATCTATTTAAAATAAGAGCTGGAAATTCTCTATTAGACAAGGAGACAAATCTATAATAGTAAATTATTGGAGCTACGGGTTCTTTGCAAAGTCTTATAATGTGTGAGCGTGAATGCAGCATGAAGTGTTTTGCGATAATGTGGTGGAAGTGGCGGAGGCGTTAATAAGGGCTTGTCATTGGCACACATCGTCTCTCCCTCTCAAGGCCAAAATGTTTGCACTTGACCAAAAGCAGCCCACCCACACACTCGGGCAGTTTTTCAAAACTCGCAGCCTGTTATGCAAGAAGAATTCAAATTGCTTGGTCTTGGTGGATTTTTATTTATTTTTTTATCTTTTCGATGATAACTCAATAATAAAAAGTGTTATGTCTGTCCTGGTTTTGTTCCCACTGACCCATACACTTGGCAACAACATTTGTCCTTTCTCACCCACTGCTTGCATTATTTAATCATTGATTCTTGCTCTTATTATTCGTAAGTGTTTTTACTTGTTGCTTGTTCCAGTTTAGGTTTGCGTGTGTATTTTTTATTTTTATTTACTTGTGGATTGGTTTGGGCGGCATGGTGGTTTAGTGGATGGCACTGTCACCTTGTACCTCCAGGGTCCGGGTTCAAGTCCCACCTCGGGTCTCTGTGCATGGAGTTTGCATGTTCTTCCCGTGCTTGGTGAGTTTCCTCCGGGTGCTTTGGTTTCCTCTTACAGTCTAAAGACATGCAGGTTAGGCTAATGTGTGAATGAGCATGCAAGTGTGTGTGCCCTGCGATGGAGTGGCACCCCATCCAGGGTGTACCCTGCTTCATGCTCTCTGTCTTCAGGGATAGGCTCCAGGTCCCCCGTAACCCTGTATACAGGATAAAGCGGTATAGACGGTATAAGGGCAGAACACAGTTGTAAAGAGGATTCAGTTCCCGCCTCATACAGTACTGTACAGTATATCCAGCATTTCTAGTTCAAGCCAGATGTCTACAAGTTTTTCTAGATTTCTCCTATGTATCTTCCAAAAACATTCCAGGAGGTACAGTAGGGGAACTGTCTAGGTTAAATGTCCTCTAAGTGTGAATGATTGTGTGTGTCCTTTGTGTGATCCCATTTAAAGTTTATTCCCACCCAGTGCAAAGTGTTTTTAGGATCTGGTTCCACAAGTACCTGTCCTGGCTAAAGAACTTTCTGAAAATGAATAACACACTTGACTTATTTCAAGTCACATAACATGTCATTATCATCATGTCAAGGATGTAAACGTTACAAATGACTGAAAACATGAACCACTACCCTATACAATACCTAGTTCTTGGGAGCATTCTGAAGCTGGCTAAAAAAATAGCTAATAATAATAATAATAATAATAATAATAATAATAATAATTCATGACTCCATTTGGATGAACCAGAATTAAGAGTCTAATGTAGGGGTGTTTCTTAGTTACACTTGTTTCTGTCATTGCTCTTACAGTACATGCAGTTGAACTGTAAAGACATTAAAGAAATAAACTATATCATACCAATATTAAATATACAGTACAGTACGTGTGACAGTAAATGAATAAATATGATTGTCCAAAAAATATTGAAATATTGAAGGTCATCAGAAGAAAAAGGCAATTTGCATAATTTGAATGCAGCATCGAGAAATGTAGCACATGCGAAACTCAACTCTGAATACGAATGAATTACACAATGTATAGTAGTCATAGAGTGTTCAGACATAGTAAATGCATCCAAGCAGTGGTAAATATGCATGAACCGACTCAAAGCATCAGTTTTTGTTTCTACTGGGGACTTTTGTTTTTGCAGAATAACAGAACACAGTTAGGAGAATTGAAAACTGCCATTATTTGTCTATACAATCTCCTGTGCTTGGATACTATTAAGGGAGAAATTGTTTACTGCCATTAAGTCTATAGCACTGGCATTCCCAGGAAAAGTTTAATTGCCCAAAAATGGCTTGGAGCGAGGTCAGGACTATATGGGAGTGTAGCCATAACTCCCAGACGAGGTCCTGTAATGTGCAAGTGGTGTTGGTAAATGATTGTATGTACAGTTCCCACAGACTCCTCTGCAAGTCGGCAAAAAGTTATCTGTCGATTTTCAAGGATCAGGCGTTCCACTCGCTGAATGTTCACAAGAAATATAGCAGTGGTCTCTATGCCAATATGGCCTGGATCATTATTCATGGATGTACTGCCTTCTTTAAAATGTTTGCACTGATCAAATGTTTTACTAAATGTCGCTTCAAGTTCAAATCCCGGATTGACTTGAACACCCCTTGGAGTTGCTTAGTGGGAAAGTTCTTTGCTTTAAACTTAAGCCTGGAGGTCTGTCCTTCTTTTGCCCCCGATTTTTGCGTCCCTCTGGGTGTATGGACCAGGGTTATTTAACTCGTTTCTAGCGCATGCTTCCACCTTGCATTTCACCCCACCCCCCATCCCCCCATTGCATTATACTGTACAGTTGCAAATTATCTGTGAAACCATTGTTCTCTTTCAGCTGCTTCATCTAATTATCCGTGGCTCTGCTGGTATATAACAGACTCCGTTAAGCTCACGCTACCTAAATGAGTCCTTTAGGATGGAACAAGATCAACAAATTAGTCGGTTCAGTATTTGGCGGGCAAATAACAAACGAACAGTGATCTATAGTGGAACGGTCAGACATGGTAACCCAGCAATCATTGCTTAAAGAACAACCTTTCCTCCGAGACTCAATGCTCTGTGTTGAATTTATGTTTCTTCATTCCGAGCTGCAGCAGCTTCCAAGGTTTGTAAATGACATCGTAGATGTGACAAATAGGCTTTTTCTGTCTGAGTGGTGTGATCACAAACTGTACACCACTGACCCATTTGATCAAATTCAGCAGCTGTGCAAAGTGCAAAATTTGTATTGCACTCTACATTCAAAGCAATTTAGCCCCGAAGAGTACATAAAGACAAAACGAGGATGTTGGCCAACTGGATTCAGATTGTTTACTTAGCAGGCCAAACAGACTTTAGTTTTTTTTATGAAAGGTAATATATAGAAATACTGCAATATGTACAAATCCGTGAGTTTGATTAGGCTGTTAAACAGTAGGCTAGATGACATTCCAACATTTGGAGAAGAAGAAGCTTGTACAGTAGAGGTGCAGTGGTGTGAGCCAGGAATTAATTTCAGGGGGTGATGGGGAAGTGTGCTAAATAAAATCAATGCATGATCTGTGCAACATTTAACTGAGAGGTGCACCAAGTTTATGCATTTTGGGTGGATGCCAGACAGACAGTAGCAGAAGGGGTGGCAGTACTGGGAATTTGTCGTTTAAATTATTTAAGGCACAATCTAACTGTCAACCAGTCTTGCTATTAATAATGCTATTAGAGTTAGCAAATAAAATACACTACTATGCAAAAGTCTTGAGCAACCCTCATTTCTGCATATTTTGCTTCTAAAAAGCCACACAGTACTCATGAAGAATAGTTCTCATTTTTAGCAAGTTTTTGGCTCTCATTTAAACTGTACCTGACCAGTTTCAGAGGGTTTTGTTTGTTTGTTTGTTTGTTTGTTTGTTTGTTAAGCCAGAAAGTGAACTACAGTATGAATCATTCAAGTATTAAAACGTCTAACTTAAGGCATGAACCAGTGAGAAACAGGTGCAGATAATGACAGATGATCTCATTGGTTCATGCTGAGTGGTTGGAACAGACGAGAGGGGAAATGAGGTTGCTGCTGAGGTTCTTACATTAACAAAAAAATTAAAATTGTATCTTTAGGTACTCCACAGCCTGTCACTTTTGTTCCCATTTTGTTCATTTAACCTAATCGTTTATTTTAAATGAATACAAAGGAATGAGGGGTGGTTCAAGACTTTTGCACTGTACTGTACCTTCGTGACATGAATTTTACACAAAATGAAAAAGCATGATGAAAAATCTAGACCGATCAAACGTTTTCCTTCCTTTGGTGCTTCAAGTAATTCATCGGCTGTCACCTAAATCACGCTATGCTCAGAGTCTCGCTAGCTGGCTAGTGGCATGAAACAGAAATGGGGTTGTACTTGATTAATCTTGTTTCTCACCATAGCAGCTGGTGGCCAATAAAATGTCATTAAACAAAGAGACGTGTTTGTTTGACGTCTGGGGTTGGTAAATATGGAGGATTTGAAATTATGGCTTTGTTGACCTTTCATGAACATTATTATAGAACAATTACTGTACAGAACAAAGTTTCTTTACATATTTGTTTACATGAATGAATAAAATATATAAAAATATATCATGAGATTCAAATGCAAAATACCCCACCCATGTATGGATGAATGGATGGGCAAATGATGGATGGATGGATGGATGGATGGACAGAAGGATGAGGTGGGACAGCATGGATGAGATGGGGCAGGATATATTTTACAGTCAACCTAGATTTGGATCTAGTATTATTATCTTAAATAAGTTGGCCAAAAACTACAAAACCGAAGTCCTTTTTGCTTAAATAATCGGGGCAACGGGGATAGATGTTTGGAGGTGGGTTCATAAGAAACTGGTGGAGAAAGACATTTTTGAGAGAATCCAAATAGAATATCTAATGGGGTGAAGGTGTGACGTGTGAGAAAGTTCGATCGATTGGACTGAGCAATCGAGAAAGGGGATAATCAGGTGGATGAGGGGTGGATGGATAAATGTATTGATTGCATGTTGATAATTGAATAGTGGGTGATTAGGGGTAATGCATGGACAGATGGTACAGAGGTTTACTGATGGATAGAATGACAGACGTAGTATGGAGAACTTGGTGGGTGGATGGATATCTAGATTGGAAGCACAATGTGATGAAGGAAGGAAGGAAGAGTTGTGAGTACAGTTTGGATGGAATGATTGACCTTTGATGGGTTTTGATGGGCTTGATGGAGAAACAGGGAAATAGATGGATGGATAGAATGACACAAAGCTGTTACATGAGGAAATTGGGTGGACACGAAGAGAGGGTTATACATGCATAGATGCATGATAGAGAAATATCAATTAATCAAGGAGATACTGGATGGATGGAGAAATAATGGATGAATAATGGGTGGATGAGTACATAGGTGATAGAATGATGGAGCAGCTGATGAACACGGAAAATAGATGTTTAGACGGATGATCCAAAGGGGGTTATGCATGCGTAGAGGGATGGAGAAAGGGATAATCATGGGAAACTGGACAGATGTAGATGGATGAATGAAAGGATGATTGACCAAGGTTGATGGCTGGATGGTGATGGAGAATGGCATTATCAAGGAGAAATTTGATGGATGGATGACTACATGAATGGGTAGAGGGACTTTCAGTGGTGCACCGTTTACTAAGGTTGATCATATGAGTCATTTAAATTGACTATTTATTTTGCTGAACGTGTCACATTATAGCTTAAGCTGATCTCTGCTGCTGAGTTGTGAAGCTACGTGCAATTACGATACCTTAAGTCTTAGCCGTATTTCACACTGACACTTCATTTTTCCTCTGAAGTGGCTGGCTGTTTTCTCCGGGTCTAGAGAGTCTAAATTAACAACTGCCCGTCACCGAAGTGCTGGGGCACATGCGATAGGGACCAGAACCAGTTAATGTTCTTATTAACTTGAAGTCTTGCTATGTCTTAAAGAAGATATAACGTTCCAAGGGCATCTAATTAGCTAGTCAGGCGTAAATAAGATGCTCTCTGCTATATTTTTCAAGCATGCATATCACACAATTTTCTATATCCTGTTACTTTATTGTCAATGCGATCCTTATGAAAAGGCACGTGCTATATTTAAAATCCTTGTGCATACAGGGTGACTCACCTACAGAGTGCTGCGATTTACTTCTTTTTTTCTGAAAAGCTGGAGACTCTTCAGCTGAAGGATTTTTTTTTTTTCAACGTCAATACCAGAATCATCTATTCAAATGAATCCAAATGCATGTTCCATCATCCCGGTGGCGGCTGGAGATCTCTTCCGAGCAGGCCGGACAGAGTAGCGCTAATAATACAAATCCTCCGCTTGTTAATATCTAAGAGCATGTAAGTCAGATTAAAAAGGCTGTCGCTCTCTGTGAGGTTATATTCATTAGAGTACTAGCCGTGATGTTATATTTTCTGGCTCACTAATCAAAGAGACAGGAGAAATAGACTTCACGGTCAGTGGGATGAATGATCATTAGCCAAAGAACACTAATCCCTGGATTGACTAATCCTGGTGTTCTACTCATCTGAGACTGGGACAACAAAGAAGCTCGGTTGAAAGTGCCATGCGTGTTAAAATCTAGTCAGTTAATCAGAATCGCGGTAAGAGCATGTGCAGACGTTAGCCTCTCTGTCTCCTCAGTCAGGTCTGCTAATGAACTTTAGTAAGACTAATTAAATCACAGAACGTGATCAGCAATGGCGTTAGCTTGTGAAGACGTATTGTCTGTATTTTGACCTCTGTCCGCTATCTCTCTTTGGATCAGTAAACACTTTCTTGTCCCGCCAGTCACATTTTCTACAGTACCAGTAGCTAATTAGCCACCCATCCTCTGCAAAGGCACTGTTTCGCTGTGTCTCACTGTGATAGTTCAGCATGGAGATAAATATATACATATATATAGTCCTTTCAGATGTTTTGATGGCGATTGTAATTGTTCGCCAGGAGACAAGTCAATCATTGTCCCACTGAAAAGTAAGCGCAAACAATCAACAGATGCCGATCCTGAGAATGAAACCACTGATTAAAACAAAACCCGACATTCTCTTTATTGGCACACATTATGGTTCGAACTCTAAGGAGCTTTCCAGGCAGCGGAGCGAAACCGGCTCGCCTGGTGACACAGTGACTCAGGAAAAGCTAATGAGATCCTTCTGTTCTCCAAGGCTGAGATCCTTCAGGTACCTCTTAATTAGCGACTCATGAAAACAACAGGGGGGGGGAAAGGAATTAAAAAATAACACAGCCTCTGTGATTATCTGAATAAGGTGTTGAGCCACACCTGGACCTGGATCACATATGCGGCAGGCCACCTGGGCCTTCAAACCCCAGGTGGACTCTCTCTCAGCTGGTGGTCTCTCAGCTGCTAATATAGACCGGCGTACTACAGAGATGTGTAAACTTCCAAATCTCAGACTTTTCTCGCACTGTTTATAGGAAGGGGGGGGGGTTACTATGGCCTAATCAAGTTTCCCTGTTGAAGGCTTTTCAATGAGCAGGTGCTGAGCGCGCACCGAAAATAGAGCACGCTCTACAGGGAATAGGAAAACGGGAATAGAATTCTTGCATATGGTGAGAAAACCACTGCTGGGCTGCGGCAGAGAGGCGGCGAGCTATTACAGGGGGGTTCTTGGGATTCAGAAACTGGAGAAAATCAGTTTTTTTGGGTTTAATCACAGTCAGTGTCAGAGGGTTTGTGACAGTTGATGAGAGAGATACAGTGAACTCTAGAGCTGTTAACCTGAATGCTAATAGTGGAGTCATGCCAGATCTCTGACGGATTGACTGACTGACTGACTGCCTGCCTGGCAGCGCGATTCTGAGGCAACGTGAATGACACACTGATTCACTATACCAACACCAACTTTGATTAAACGTGAGGAAGCGAAAACCTCAGGAGCGTTTCCCTGAGAATCTTTCCTTCTCTGCCTCAGCAGAGCCAGACGGGCTTACAGGGATGCTTAACCAGGGAAAGGAGCAGAAATCATTGTCGATGGAGGAGGTCGAAGCGTAGCGCAGGAAGGGGTGTTTGTCTTTCTCAGATCAATAGCCCTTCTGCTGAAAGACACTGAGAGACAATTTATGAACCTTAAAGCGTTTGCCTACATGGTTTCAAACTGGAGGGATAAAAAAAAAAAAATGTGATACTGGATCTGTCGCTTATTACGCACTAACCCGAGAATAAATCCAAGAATTACGGAATTGTGAATGGAATTAAGTGAAAAATAAAATACACAGTGTTATACAGTAGGAAACAGGTCGGTATGATCTTGTATTCATTTTCACTTTTTATTCATTTTATGTGTTGTGTTTTACTCAACATAAACGACAATATTTTCGGTATTTTTTCTGTATGTTTCCAAGACGAGTTACTGTACGGATCTGTAATGATTTACTGTACTGTACTGTACGTTAAGATCGAAAAACATCCTTCCCCACGTAAGCCTCTCTTTTCATCTCTCTTGAAGGTAAGAAAAAATAATGCAGCTTGTTACCGAGAAACCACAAAGCACAGAATCCTTCTGTCCTGAAAACTTTCCTGTGGCAGAAAACTTAACTTAGAGTTACAACCTTATCTATAAATGTTGTCAGAGACAAATCTCCGTCACCGAAGACTCCTTCCATAAAGGAATATGGCTGCTTGTTATAGAAAACTTCTCTCTATCAACAGTCATACATCAGAGGTAGGTTATGTCAAACCAGTCCCTGTGAATTGGGAGTTACTATAGAAACACTGATGTAATGGAGTGAGAGCATTCATTCGCGCAATAGTCAAAAGCTGCTAATATAGTACATTAATTAACACTTTTCAATTTGAGAACTCAACATCGTTGTGAAGTAGGATATTTTTGAATGTGTGAGTCAAAACCTTGCTTACGTATGTATTCGAGTGGGGACAGAAGTGTGGTACATTTGTTGTTTAAGTGTACTTGATTGCTCTCATTTAGAAAGCACAAGGTATTAATTAGATGTTGCCTGTTTTAAATATGGTTCTCCACCCAACCTGGCCTTCAGACTGCAGTCTTACCCAAAATATCAGCATCGATTTTAATAAATTGTCCTGGCATTCAGTGTGTATTCCTACCTCACATTTAGAGCTCACAGTACAGACAAGGAGATCCAAGGAGCTTTTGAGCTTTCAAACTTGAAAAATGCTAAATAAAATAGATGCTGGAATTTCTTGTAAATAAAATAAAAACCACAAAAAAATTCCAGACAACATCAAGCACAGTACGGTGATGATACTCTTATGATAACATTTGAATGGTGCAAACGTTTTAAAGACAGCTGTACATTCGTGAATGATGATCCCGAAGTGCGAGGCCACTGCATTTATGAATAAATATTCAGCAAGTGGAATGACTGATCTTAGAAAATTAACGCATCAGCACCACTTGCACCGTACACAAAGTGATTTTTATATGTTTGGGCCATTTCAGGAGTTCCTGGGAGGCCAGCGTCTCAGACGTTAAGCAGACAGTCTGATCACTGAGAAAACTTTCTCCTACTGTATAAGTGCATTAGTGTAGCAGGGGATTATATAAAGAAATAAAGGGCATTTTTACTCTCATAATGGTCTTCTGCTATTCTGCACAATCAAAAGTCTCAGTTTGACTTGAACATGCTTCATATAAGAAATACAAAAAGATTGCTTGATACAGTATGTTGTTTTGATCATTTTTTATTCAAAGATAAATGAGTCTAAATAAGAAAAAAACTGTTTTGTTTTTGGGGTGAATTGGGTAGCTGATGTAAGCACAGTCTTATATCTCGTATTATCTTATCTATTTTTAATATAGTCCCTTCTGACTTAAACTGGCTGAAACAAAACTTCTAAAAAAAAACATTTTTTTAAAGCCAACCCCACCCAGAAACACCAACATTGTTCTTTCTGTTAGACTGCAGTAATTTTACCCCAGAAGCTTTAATTAAATGAAATAATATTAATTAATAGCGAAGAAAAACTTCCTTGCCACGTCTTTTAGTTCTCCATCTTGCTAATGCTCTTCCTTCAACTCACTGTTTCCCTCTCCATCTCTTTGCCAGCTGTGAAGAGGGGCAGAGGGTGATGAGGGCTCTCTCTCGTGCCTTTCCAGATGGTTCACTGAGCAACAGCTGCCACCAGGGGGGATGAGAGGGAAGTCTAGGGGGGTCTGTGAAGAATGATTACAGCTCTCTGAAGCAGCCAGGTGAAAATTGTGAGGAGGGAAAAAAAAAAGAACGGAAAAAGAAAATAATCAATAAGGAAGCATGGTTGGATTCTGCTTCTCGCTCCAGGGCCTTGCAGAACCTGATGTAATGGTGAAGGTGTTGACCTTGTTAGGCAAGTGCCAGAGGTGGTGTGTACAGAGGGTGCAGGTGAGAGTAGCTATTAGCGCAGCAGTGCACACAGATTAATTATGGCCATGCACAATGCCATCAGTGATAAATGCACCACGGTATGCGTATGCAAGTCTCGCTTGGGCGTGTTACTATGAATAAGAAGATTTGATACGTGGCTGAATTATAAATGAAGAGCACAAGGCACTAGACTGATGACCTTGTTTTGTAATTGGTGCTGTAGGGAGTTGTCTTTGAGTAAAAAGTAGCTCAAGCTTTGTTCTTCCCCTAGGTGTCGTCTGGGTAAACCTACCCTTGTCGCCTCGTGTTAACCTGGTGGTTTCGTCCTCGCTCGCGCTGAATTAGCTCCTCTATATGTTAATGGGAAGCCAGAAAGGTCCACCATGCAAGGCGTTTTCCTCGCCCCCTTGGAAACACACGAAGCGGTTGTGCGGAGAGACTGGCAGGAACAGAATCGACTCAAACTGTGTCAGTGATGAACTCGGAATCTAAAAACACCCTCCCTCACCTCCTCCTACAACTTGACCTCCTTTTCCACCAGATTCCCTGAGCAAAAGTAGCTGCTCTAAACAAGGCCGCCATTCTTCCTCTATCTGTGGGAAAAAAAATGATGTTGGGAGACTTGAGATAGGCGCAGAGAGACAGGGCTGAGCTGAAGAGGCCAGCGCGAGGAGAGCCATGCAAGGAGGCGGCATGCCATCGTGCATGACAATGAGGAGAGCATTCAATTAGCGGCAGTTTACGGCCCCTGATGGTGATTACCTTAGACAAGCCGGTGGACCTCGGCCCCTTGCTGATTAAAATGAGCTCAGGCAGGAGAGGGACAGGCTCATCCTTTCAGGAGACTTTCAGCGAGCAGTGTTCTCATGGACTCATCTGCTTTTTTGGCCCTCTTCGTAGTCGGGCTAAGTGTCACAAATACAGTAATAACATCTCAAACACCGATTACGTTGTGCATTCCTTACCTGAAATGTTGATTAAAAATACACTTTCTGTGTTCAGTGCTTTACTGCATTTTCTGGTGCTCTCAAGTACAGTATGAATCAAAAAAGAGCCTTTGATTGGATAATTAGAGATTCAGCCAGCGTAATTCTTTTAAGTCATGCAGCGAGTAGTATGGTGGCAAATCAGGGTCAATTTAAGGTACAGTAAATGAGGGGGAAAAAAAGAAAGAATCAAGTAAGGAGCATAGAAATCTCATTTGTAAATGCATTATATAAATTATAACTATAAACCGAAAATTCAAAACATGAAAGCAGGAAATTAAAAACATGAACAGCATCAAACAGGCTGACTTGTATTACAGCCATAACTTTATGACCACCTGCCTAATATTGAGTAGGTCCCCACTTCTGCTACTAAAACAGATATGCACTGTGTGTTCTGAGACCTTTCTATGGGAACCAGCATTAACCGTTTTAAAAATTTAAGCTACAGTACTGTAGCTCTTCCATTGGGTCGGACTACACGGGCAAGCCTTCACACCCCATGTGCATCAGTGAGCCTTGTCCAGCCATGACCTTGTTGCCAGTTCACCGGTTTTCCTTCCTTGGATCACTTTTGGTATGTCTTGACCACTGCAGCCTGGGAACATCCCACAAGAGCTGCAGTTTTGGACTTGCTCTGATGTATGACGTAACCTATCCCAATGTGACCCTTCCTACAGTACCTGCAGTATAGTTACAATATATTGTTACAGTGGTGGATTTGAGCGACTGTGGCAATGGCCAAATGTTGATTTCTGCTTTAAATTGCTGGTTTACATTTCTTCTCCTGCTTTAGTTTTAGTTTTACTCCCAAGTTTGCGTTTATGGATTAATCTTTGTGTTTACAAAGCTGAGCTTTATGTTTTTGGTTTCCGGTTTCTAATTTATCGAATGATTTTCATGTTTACGGTTTTAGGTTTACAGTTATGATTTAGATCATGAATTTACAGATTTTGATTTTATGTTTGCGGCACGGTGGTGTAGTGGTTAGCACTGTCGCCTTGCACCTCCAGGGTCCGGGTTCGATTCCCGGCCAGGCTCGA
>JAQMYG010000019.1:4095641-4119925 GCA_030014215.1 Clariallabes teugelsi
GTTTTTGTTGTTGTTACGTAATTACCTAATTCCATATGTGTTATTTTATAGTTTTGAAATCCCCAGTATTGTTGTAGTATGTAGAAAATAAATCACTAAACAAAAACAAAGAAATTTGCAAGTGTTCTAAAACTTTTGAACGGTAGTGTATGTGTGAGCCACCAACCACAGGGAAAGCATGCAGCATGCACGCTCCATGCACACGGACCCAAGGTGGAAATCGAACCCCGACCATGGAGGTGAAGGCGACAGTGCTGACCACTAAGCCATCATGCCACATGGTTCCTGGTACAGATAATTATTTAGCTTGCTTGTTATCTGAGGATAAGGGAGATAACTATTACAGTAGCTAGAAACCAAATAAGTGTCATTACAGCCAGCTACTGTATATAAGGCATTATCTCATAATTAGAGAGATAATTAGCTAGCTACTGTACAATGCATAGGCCCTTCTAATAGGAGAAGTCCATGGTTTATGAATTCAGGTATGCTTTATAGTGTTGAGATTTTCTTATTCTTCTTTTATAATTTCTCTTACTATAATAAATTCCCTTTAAACTTTAGGACCAAGTTGAGCCTAAAGTTCCAAATACCTGAAATCAAACTACTGAAGTAAAAAGAAAACTGATTTTTGAGTTACCTTTCAAAATTCCTAACTAAGTCATGTATTTTTCATCCAGGTGCAAATAAACAGTTTTTATATATTCCGGATACTGTTTTATTCAGAGGATATTGAAGCATCGAAGGAAAAAGTGAGCCGGCGAATAGTAGGCCTTATCATTTCAGTAAGTAATACATAAAGTCGTTGATGAATTCAGCCTGCCGTCCGGGTAGCACATGATGGATGTACTGCTAGGTGAAGCTGACAGAAGTTTCTGAAATACCCGTGGTTTCAGCACGCCTCGACGACCAACATTTATTATGTAGCTTACCAAATTACTGCAACCTGATTTGCCTCGATCGCTGACGCTGTTTACCTTCTTTTCGCTGCTTCGTGAAATGACGAACAGATCCACCAATTATGTCAATTTCTTTCAGAGGCCTGGCAGACCGGCCCGTGTCACGTCAGTGATCGATAGCTTCAGCCGCTCTGATTAGTTCAGGGCGTCATCACAGCTGCTGGAGAGACCGAACTGAATAAATATGCACTTTTGCAATCTGAGCACATGTTCGTGGTTCATGAAAAAGAGAGACAGTGTACTGTTAAAGAATATGTAATGGAGCAGAAAGTGAAAATCATCTCTCAAAGGTAAAGTTGTCAAAAGCTGAGAATTTCACAACGCTGTACAGATGGTCTGTAAAAAAAAAAAAATCTTTAAAACCATGTGTTGGGCTTAAACCGGTTTTTCTTAAATCGTTTTTATTGAATATAACAGCTTTGTCACACAGATGTGAGCAGGAACTACAGGCTTACTATGAATAGAGCATTAAAATGCGTGGGGTGTTCAAGTCAAACCGGGACTTGGGATAACATTTTTAATGAACAAAGGTGTAAAACCGGTTGACATTTACAGAAGACTTCAATTACAGTAATGCGATGAGACTCTTAGCCGCGAGTCCGTGAATGACGATTCCAGCTGAACTGCAATCGTTTCTGTGAACATTCAGTGAGTGGAAAGCCTGATCCTTGAAAATCGGTGGATAACTTGTGGACAAGAGACGCATCTGTCTGTGGGAACTATCCACACAATCATTCACCAACAGCACTCGACTGGGAGTTATTACCACAGTACAGCCCTGACCTCGCTCCAGGCCATTTCCACATGTTTAGGTCATCAAAGAAGTTCTTGGGAGGCCAGGGTTTCAGACGTGAAGCAGGAAGTCTTTACACAATCATGGCTTTGGTGTAAAGAGAAAAGTTTCTACCGCGAAGAACTAGTGAAACCCTATGATAGTTACTAAATTGAGTTTACGGAATCATATGATAATGTCACGCAAACTCTTGATTTATGAAGGGCGTTCATGTCAAACCGGGACTTTTGATTGTGCAGAATAAAAGAATGTTCTTCAAGCAATGTTAGTTTGGGTTACGATTCCATAAACTCAGTTCAGTAACTGTTTTATGCTTGTTAGGGATGTGGTGGATCTAAACACACAGACACAGGCGGAAATAAACTTGAACCTGGGGATTTGTTATCCTACTTGTTATTACAGTAGATACAATCTTGTGGTTGTTAATGCCCGTTAGTCTGGTTTGGATATTTAAAACATTGCAGATCTCTTGAGATTTATAGGCATACCACTCTGTGGAGCTAATACAAAAAACAATGCAAGAGCAAAACACATCCTGTGGTAAACAGGTCCTTCTGTCTTGTTGCCGAGTGGCTACTTCAGATAACATGGAGGCTATGGCATCTAAAGTAGCCACTCCTTACAACCGTAGTGATGAGAAAAAAATCTCAGAATGCATGCCGAACTTTTCAGGATGAATAAAAAAAAACTACTTGTTGTGGTATAAAAGGAATGAAACAGTTTGGGATGGGCTGTAACAGCCCTCAAAGTGTAACTCTGCTTCATATTAAATTATGCAACTTGATTATTGAGTATTTCCTATAACAGCAATTTGTTTAATCATAATGCTTTTTCAGAACAAATTTTTGAAAAATTGACCCGGCTTACAGGTAATCTTACTGCTTAACAGAACTGTTAACGCTCCGGGCCAGTATTTTAGTGCTCCTGGCTAGTGACCGAATTGTGCAGAATTGTGGATCTTCGAATCATTATTTCTTTGAAAGTGTGTATATGCTGTAATAATCACTCGCAGAGAGAGAGACTGAGAAATAAAGCTAACATGGTTATAATGCTGACTGTCAACCTTCATTCATAATTCACATGATAGCCAGAGGATGTGATGCAATTATTCTTCAAGCTGTTATTTTCTTCACGTTCTGTCTAATGATGACTCTGTGTAATCTTCAATTAGGAAAAAAAATAATTAGGAAAAATGGGATAAAAAAATTAATGGAAGAACTAATCCTATAAAAGAAAGGTTATGTTTTGATATAAATCACAAGAGATTTTGCATGAAAGCAAGCTAGAAGGCTGGAACAATCAATACTTCAGTTGAACATAAAGAGCATTAATTTAGCAATTAATATTTAGTACAACAGCATGACCTCGGGTGTGATATTGCTTTTATACCCTCCTGAGACCCGGACTCTATTCTTATGTACAGTACATTGCAATTTCTACTGACTGTTTCTCTTAATTCATAGCTGATATCTATAAATTTAATCAATGTATTTAACCAGGAAGACGTTTGGCAAAAGAATTCTACTTAATACGTCTTGGTACAAGTATAAATATATATATAGACAATTAAGTTGGGATAAAATGTCATGTCCTTATATGAGGACATTTGAGACTCATGAGGATATAAACGCTCAACAAACTGCATTTACTGTATTATCAACAAGATTTTTGATGTTTGGTTTATATAGCACTTTTTTAACAATGATTATAGTCTCGGTGGCACGGTGGTGTAGTGGTTAGCACTGTCCACCTCCAGGGTCCGGGTTCGATTCCCGGCCAGGCTCAATTCCCGTCTCTGTGTGCATGGAGTTTGCATGTTCTCCCCGTGCTTGGTAGGTTTCCTCCAGGTACTCCGGTTTCCTCCCACATTCCAAAGACATGTAGGTCAGGAAAATTGACGTTCCCAAATTGCCCGTAGTGTGTGAATGAGTGTGGGAGTGTGTGTATGTACAGTATGTGTGCCCTGCGGTGGATTGGCACCCTGTCCAGGGTGTACCCTGCCTCGTGCCCTAAGCCTACTGGGATAGGCTCCAGGTCCCCGTGACCCTGAATACAGGATAAAGCAGTATAGAAGATGAGTGAGTGATTATAGTCGCAGAGCAGCGTTATAGAATAATTACTTGTTTGCTTATTTAACCAGTTATTTTTGGTCAACTGATCTGGCAACTGACAGTTAGTGAAATTAACATGGGTCAAAGTAGTTTCTACATTCACTGTCGGTAATATGTATTAAAAAGATGATGAGAATAAACCATAGAGGTGGTGGATAGTCCTGAGAAACATACAAGATTTATTTTACATTTTCACTTATTCCGCTTTAGAATATCAGCTAATTTCCAGATTGACAATCCTCAATAATGTTAAATGGAAAACTAGTGCACTATAACGGGTGTACCGTCCCTTGTTCCACACACCAAGTGGTTCCTTGATCTGTTGTCAGCCTTATGTTAAAGCTAGTTAGCTTTATAACTCATGTTAGCCGTGAAGCAACACGGTTGGTTCAGAGGCAATACAGAATGACTGAGAAGCCGTTACTAAGGAGACAAAGTGTTGGTTAAGATGACATAACGTAATCAGGTGTGTTTTCTTGCTTCCGCGACTGGATTCGAATGTGGCAGGCAGTTGCTCTCCCTTCTTTCCCGTACCAAAATACTTTCACCCATAAAGACCGACAGTTATTGGACTGATGCCTCTCGTCCAATCAGATTACTCAAACTAGTCAAATCTAACTGTTGTACAATACTATTTATACATTAATTATCAACGATACTATGGTGCGAATGTCTGGGAGTGCACTTTTCATCTCGTTTCACCCTCCCAACCTCTTCTTTTTGTCACCATCTTTCCATCTTTTCTGTTCTTCGCTCTGTACCTCAACCTGGATTTGATTGACACATCAAGGGTAATCCCCAAACGTTTGCCTTAAAAAAATCCCTTATAACCTTAAGCAATACATACGCATTTGAAAAGAAGCAACGCATCACGTGCGACGTCTTTGCAACTTTCTCTCAGCCAATTTACATGTTTACTATCTTATCAGTCACTTCAGGAGGTAGGAGAGTAGCGAGGTGAAGTGATTCTGGGTTTTAATGCAACACATCGCTCACCGCGTCTTGTGTTAATTCCTCAGGACGGATTTACATGTTTATGCTCTTATCAGTCATTTCAGGAGGTAAGAGAGTAGTGCTTCTGAGAAGTGATTCTGAATTTTAACAAAAAAAGCACATTATGGTGAATAATGGGGCTAACAGGCTAAAAGTGTGACAGCGCCTATTTGAGCATTGTATTTTAAAGGAATACTACACTCAGTAACCAATTGGTATCATTAGCTAATAGAAGGAATTAGCTTTACCACTGGTTTTTGCTTATTATCCAATCAATATTGGTGAACGTATCCACTTTAAGGGCCAAAAAAATCCATTTAAAATGCTATCGAAGGCTTGAAAGAATTTGAATGCTGAAAAGTACTGTAGAGCCTTTTTCCCCCCCCAGAAAGGAAGAAACCAACATAAGAGCTAGATTTTTTTTTTTTTTTAGAATTTCAATTTTATTTCCAAATCCCAAGCGCATTGCATTACCTGAACACATCACAACAAACGCACGCAATGAGTGAAGGTCGAGAAGGTCACGAGTCTTTGCTCTAACAAGAGAACGCTGTCAAATATCCCACACTTACTGCTTCAAACTCATCCTCCTGCTTTCCATGACCCATTTCTTTTTAATTAAAATCTCTTCTTCACTGCATCTCATTCCAAATCCCGGATGAGTCAGATGTTCTGTCGTATTTTCTTTCTCTCTCTTTTTATATTCACTCCCATCCCTCACTTGCTACATCTATGTTCTTTCACAACCCAACCCTATTCTGATTATTGCCTTGCTTCGTCTCTTTATGTTGCCGTCTGTTCCCTGCCCAAAGTCGAGCTCAATCGCTCTGACACTTTGTCTCATCCCTCGTATACTGTACTGTAGCTCACGTTCCCCATTCTATTTGTCTCCCTTTCCTCTCGAAGAGAGATGCACACCAGTTCAATTTGGCACCTCCGGCTTTTTCGGGGCCTTCCGCAGCCCTGAACAAATCTGATGATCGATCTCGCCTCTCCTGACCTGAACCTTGAGAATACCGTCCCCGACTAACGGTCTGCCAACCAATTACCACATGTACACATTTCTATACTACCCTCTCTGTTTTTCCACCCGGCTCTCTTTTCTTTTGACACTAAATAACCCCAACGCCGTCACCTCCAATTACCCAGTTCGACCAAGATTGCCCTCCCGAAGGGTCTGTCCTGATTGTCTTAGCCATCCAGCCTGATTTCCTTCCTTGTCCTGTCACTCAGTGCTCCACTCTCACACCATCACACAATTACAATTATCACTGTGCCCACAGATATCCACCCCCACATTCCTGGACTACTTCTCTGGCTCTCTAGTGTCATTCCCAGAGGTATGTGTTTCCTCATTCTCCAGTGGCCACTCTGGATTTAATTAAAGCCTTTTCTTCTTCCCATTGGATCATTATGAACATTACTCATTACTCATAGTATGAGCGCCTTACAACATAGCAGCTCACCACACTCCCATTTATGTGTTATGTCTTGAAGAATGTGTTACTCCCTTGGCGACTAATAGCTACCACTGCTTGCCATTCACCTTCTGCCTTTGGTCTGTTTGTGATCCGTTAATTAACACCACCAGAGCAGAATTATTTCTTTTCCGGAGTGCTTATTATTTTCCCTGTCTGGCTTCCATTTTTTTTGCCAGAGATCCAATTCATGTTGTTTTTTTCCCATTTTGAGCTTATAACGAGGTTGTATCTTAGTGGCTTATGCACCACTTACCAGGGATGCAGAGTTTGGGGGTTAGGGTGTTTCAGAAGAACAAAAAATGTAAGATGATAGGGCTCAATCTGGAAGGGTTGACTATGCAGGAAAGAAGTAGACAAAACTGCACAGCTAATCTGCAGAGACAGCACAGGACTCCAATGCCTTTGGTGATGGGTGCATTTTCTCTGGCAGGATCGCATACAGTGGAACCTCGGATTACGAGCATAATTCGTTCCGGAAGCGGGCTCGTATTCCAAAACACTCGTAAACCAAAGCAAATTTTCCCATAGGAAATAATGAAAATTCAAATTATTCAATCCACAGCCCAAAAAATTAAATACATAAAAAATAATTAATACAAAATATAAATATAAATATACAGATAAGTGTTTCCGTTTATGCGCGCAGACGCTGTGTGTGTGTGTGTGTGTGTGTGTGTGTGTGTGTGTGTGTGTTTGTGTGTGTGTGTGAAGTAAGAGGACAAATCAGCCTCAGCCTTCTTATCTTACACAGTAAACCTTTCTCCTCTCTCATTTGAATTTCACTACCAAACGCACACACACATTAACGGAAAGATTGTTTTGTCGGAAGAATTAGCAAGGAACATCGCTAATGACACTCGCGTGAGCACTTACTAACGGAATCACTGCTGTTAAGTAAAACAAACAAACAAATGACCCTGAACTCTACCTTTGAAAAGAGCAGTGTTTCTGTGTAGAGCAGAGAGTGTGTGTGTGTGTGTGTCTCTGAAGCCGAGAGGGGGTGGCAGGGGGGTGTACTGTAAAGGGGAGAGTGTGTGTAAAGGGGCACAGTGTCAAATTACAGGCACGCACACACATAATGACAGAGAGAGAGAAAATGGATCTTTAACCTCTCTAACAAGACTTTCTTTTGCTTTACATGTGCGCACATTAAACCACGTGTGTTATAAGAAACAGTACACACGCGCTTACAAACATAAAATAAAATATGTTTTATGCGCACACACGTGGTCACAGTGTTATAGTAGTCAGTACACGCGTGCATGGATGAGTAAGAGACACGCACTAAGACCGAGTAGGGGAGACGATTACCCACAATTCCGCAGCGCAAGAGAGAGAAAAAACGTTGGCACAGTTGTGATCACGTGACGCTCTGTGTCAAAACAAGAAGCGCATGCGTGATACATGATACTCAGTACTTGTAAACCAAGACTTGCTCATAGGTGCAGGGTCATATATCATCTCCTCTAAAGTAGCCCCTCAGATAGTTCTGGAAAGCCCTTTCAGCTCCTCTGGCATTTGAAGTGCAGTAAATATTGATCATATGCCCTGAAAATCGTCCTGAAATAATAACACCATTATGAGGGCTAGGCTTCAGATGTTGACCGAGACTATGTATCTTTAAGAAGCATGCCGACGGCAGTCCTGCGGTTTTCCTGCAGGCAAGGTGAGATAGTACAAGGAAAGGTATTTCAGTGCCAGCTTCATACCCCATGCAGATAGCCCTGGACTGATTGAGATACCACCGTATGCCTCACTTATAATAATCCATCAGTAGTGTTTGTTGATCCTTAATCATGCAGCAACATCTCGGCGCCCCCGCCGCTAACTACCTCACCCAATCTCGCCGTCACTTTTCTAGCGTCTGGGCTTTAAAGTTGTTGCCAAAAAGAAATCAAAGTCTTCCTTACTCTTCATTTCAGAAGTTCTTTTGAAGTAAAAGTTCACTGAGTAACATTTTGTGAACAGCTTATTCTCTATCTGTTTGCTTGATTTCTTATCGATTTCCCAGCTCCTTGGTCTGCCAGAAATGACGAGGGATGAAAAAAAAGAAGAAAAGGGAGAGAAAGACGGATCGATGTAAGCGTGACCTCCCACAGGGATGCACTTCTCAGCGATCATTAACCAATTCCGTGCTGCCAGTTCAAGCAGAAATACTTACCAACCTACCCATTACCAATAGCTTTTCATATTTTTTTTTTTAAATATATCTCCCATGTTTTGTTCAATACGTAGCCCGATAGTCTGATTTCCATGCTGGGACTTTTACCATGTCGAATTTCACGAAGGCAGGGTGAAAAAGTTATTTAAAATCATTAGAAAGCATCAATATTCAAGCATGGAGGAGCAGAGATGGTGGAAAAAGCGACAGGTGCTGCTGCCAGTGTGTAGCTCTGACCCTGACAGAGACGTAATATGAAACATGTCCCATGCTGACGGACTCTTGATTCAAATGATTCCCAGACACATTAACTAAGGGAGTACTGGTAAAGAATGCTATAATGCAGTGATCCTCCCCCGTATTCCTGGAAGACCACTACCCTGCATCTTTCAGTCTTTTCCCTGCTCTAACACACCCACTTCAATTAAACAAAATGCTGCTAATTAGGTTAATTAGTTAATTAAGGTATTCAGGGAGCTGAGAAAGCATTAAAATGTGCAGGCCAGTGGTCCTCCAGGACCAGAGTTCAGAAACGCTGCTCTAATGAGGAACTGGTGATGTGTTTTACATACCCTAGTGGTCATTCCTAAATTAGCTGGGGTCATCTGTGGGTAAAAATGTGCTCAGGAAGGAATATACAGTACTGTACAGAAGTCTTAGGCACACTGTGTTTTTTTGTATTCTATGGAGTATATACTGTATGTGCTGGAAAAGAAAGCAGCATTTTATATAAGTGACCACTTTTCAGACAAAAAACACAAAATGGAAGCTGCTGGGCAGTCAGAGAACTATAGCTGGCTCTGCAGGATACTGAGTAAAACTTAGTCGCTAATTCCCTTAACTGCACAAATTGTGCCTGAGACTGAAGGGTTCTCAAAACATTGTCAAACCTAACACCTCCTTTGTTTCCTTAAGTTTAGTTTCCCGCGTTCTTCAAGACGTTTGCACAGTACTGTACGTATATACAGTTTGGAACATGATCAAAGCAAAATCATCAAAGGGATTGTTTATCATAATAAATAACATGTTATATGGATTGCACTGATTTAAAATTATAGAATTAATCTCACTGTTCATTATCGTGTAGATTGTACTGAGTTTAAGGTGTACAACTTACCATGATTCTTAACTTACAAGCAAGCAAACGTACAAGCAAACGTACAAGCAAACGTACAAGCTCTAATAAACCAAATTCACAGCACTACATTGTCACATGATAAGATGCCTGTGATTGACTACAGTAGTCTGCGTATGACCACAAACCGGCCTGGTCAAATATATGGGTCATAAAAAGCTGTAGCTCTGCCAAAAATCATTTTTTAGAACTAAAAATATCTGTATAATAGCTTATACAGGTCAGCTGTGAATTCTTCTGTGACACACCACATTAAACCATTATCTTACTGTTACATATGAAAAAAATCATCAGGGTGGTCTGATAAAGTGAAGTTGATTATGTTCCCTAACCCTCTTATTCCTGTTATACTACAGGAGTGTATATTTTTTTTTATCAATTTACCCCTGGTCAACTGCTGGTTAACACAAATATCTAATCAACCAATCACATGGCAGCCCCTCAATGCATTTCAGCATGTAGGCATGGTCAAGATGGTCTGCTGAAGTTCAAGCTGAGCATCAGAATGGGAAAGTAAGGTTATTTAAGTGACTTTGAACATGGCATGGTTGTTGGTGTCAGTGGGGCTGATCTGAGTATTTCTGAAACTATTGGGATTTTTACAAACAACCATCTCCATGGTTTACAGAGAACGGTATGAAAAAGAGAAAATATCCAGTGAGGGCAGTTCTCTGGGTGATGAGAATGAGCAGACTGGTTCAAGCTGATAGAAAGGCAAGAGTAATTCATGGAACATCTTGTGGTTCCGAGGTTTGTTGAAGAGCAACCCTGAATGCACACCAGGTTTAACTTGAAGCAGGTGTCACTCCTTCCACCTAAGGACTGGTAACTAAGGCTACGATTTGTATGAGCTCACCAATGTCGGACAATAGAAGATTAAGAAAACATTGACTGGTCTGATGAGTCTTGGATTTTGACTAATCTGCAGCAACTGTACTGTAATGAACCAAAATCTCCAAGGAATGTTTCCAGCAAGTTGTTAAATCTAAGCCATGAAGAATAAAGGCAGTTTTAAGGCAAAGCAAAAAAAGGGGGGCGGGGGGGTCCCAATCAGTAGTAGTAAAGTGGACCTAATAAGGTGGCTGGTAAGTGTGTGTGTGTGTGTGTGTGTGTGTGTGTGTGGTGTACAGTAAATGTTGTCTGAAAAACAAGTTGGTTAATAGCTCACAGAAAAACTCAATCTACAGTATGATGGAGAGTCCACCCTGCACAGGGTATAAGCCGTTACTATAGAAACATCAATGTGTATTAATACTGTATTAACCTTTCATCAACTTCTAAATTATTAGAATTGAGAATTTAACAATTGTGCAAGCTCTAAGGTCATGGAGATGGACTAAAAAATGAATGCACTTCTAATTATTATGCTTTAATACGAAGTATAATAAACCTGTCTTTTTTTTGGTGTGTGGGGTGGGGGTGGGGGGCATTTGTAGTTGGTGATTATAAATCCATTACATAACAACTTTTTTTTTGTTTTTTATACATAAATAGATAAACTTCACACAATACTGAAATCCAGTTTGTCCTCTTAAAGCGGCCTTTTGTTTTTTGGTAAAATGTTCTCCTAATCCTAATCATACATGGTGTAGGAGGGTGGTAATGCTGTGCGCTTTTTGGCGTGGGCAATAGCCAGATCATCCGCAAAAGCTCGCTTTGAAATACTGTGTAATAACAGCTTAGTGAAGGTGAAGCAGGATTTAGTGCTCTTGCCTGCCCAAAATACCGCTTGAGGCTAAATGTGACAGCATGGTTAAGGTGCACAGATCCACTATCTTACCTCGTTTTCCGAGTTTAGACAGCAGCACTCGTTCTATTAAACAGCCCGTGTTTATTAGTGTTGTACAAAAACGCGAGTGACAGCACATCGCGACATGTCGCCTTTGCTGCCAGATTGTTGTCGCGTTAAAAACAATAGAAATGTTTTTGCTAAGAGGAAAGTGATGCAACTAGCGCTGTTCCAAGGTAATTAAGATTGCATCACTGTTTTCTTGACCTCGGTACAAGGTTGGAAGTCAAAATATGCATAATTGGGGAAAAAAAAAAACAACTTCATCCAGAGAAAAGCTGGACATTAGCCGGTAGGAGCTAGTACTAAACCAAATGACATCATGTTAATTAG
Source organism: Clariallabes teugelsi (assembly GCA_030014215.1). Classification (NCBI taxonomy): domain Eukaryota; kingdom Metazoa; phylum Chordata; class Actinopteri; order Siluriformes; family Clariidae; genus Clariallabes; species Clariallabes teugelsi. The sequence goes on from JAQMYG010000019.1 coordinate 4,107,397, forward strand.
TCCTGAATGTTCTAGCTGCATTATAATTCTACGACCTTGCACCCTGAAATGTGTTTATAGTGAATTATTGCGCTAAGCGATCATGGTGCAAATTTTTGTTGGTTAATGCTGTAATTTCTTTATTCCGCTCAGAGGTTAGAGGTTGCTTGCTGCACTGATGTGAGAGGTGGCGTTTCTGGCACAGATATAATACTGAAATACAAATGGTCAGGGTTTTCTCTCGTTTCCTAAAAATGAACTAACAAAGACGTCTTTTGTCACCATTTTCCTGCAGTGTTATTTTTATTAATCTGGGTGGAAACGGCAAAACATCAGACTTGAAATTCAAGAGAGTTCCGATTAGGGTTGTCCGGTAGAAATATGAAATCGTCCCATATTTGTTTGAAAACTCTGGTCTAGACTTGTCTTAGACACGTCACTCTGTCTCTTTCTTCATAGCCTTCTCCAAAGCAAACAGGCTGCTTCACAACTCTTGCTCATCATGTGTTATTCATGAGTGTCTAGCTTTAGCTTCCTCATCTCCCAATGTCGTTCAACAGAAACGGGTACACTCCGGGCAGAGAGAGAGAGAGAGACTCTCCCATGGCCTGTGCCCACTGTGACATTTTCGCTTTACGCACCACCACAGAGGCTTATTCTTCTTGGAAAGGAAGTAATAACGGGAAATGGCTAAAATGCTGCGAGCATTGACCAAGCCGCTCTCTGTGCACACCACTGAACTGGCAAGAACATGAAGAAAAGGAAGTTCTGAGAATCCGGCATACAAAGAGCCTACAGTGCATTGTGTGTATGTGTGTGTGCATGTAGGACAAGAAAGCATGGCAGTACATAAAGTACATAAAGAGCTGCATGAGTATGAAGGGATGGTTTGTTCTGCTTGATATGCTAGAGTGTTGCAAGGACATTACTTAGCCTGGGAGCAAGGCCAAAACGAAGAGCCGAACCACCAGGGCTGCTCAGAATGGATGAGCGTTTAAGTGAGCGGGCAGCAGGGATGTGCTGTTGCCATGATCACACGGTCGCACTGCAGTTTGCAGTCACTGCTGACAATCCTTTTCCCGGAAATATTGCCAGCTTCCATGGATAATATCTGAGATCAAAGTCTGCAGTCATTAGGCCCTGTTTAAAGAGCTCATGAATAAATTAACGTAACATCACACCCGTGACGGGTTTATAACCGGCCGAGATTTGTAGAACGCTCCGGTCTTCGAGATGCCGAGAACGTAATCGGAAATCCGTCTCTGCTGAAACGTCCGCTATCAGGTTAAGCAGCCATTAGGCTATCCGCAATGCGCCGTTAATAGTATACACCGTCCGTATTTAAATGCTAAGGGCACAATCGCTGATGGGGGATTAGCATCCTTTGTCATTCAGTCTAGATCCAAGTTTTGCACTAAGATGCATTGATAAATGCAAGCATGCCGGTCGTATCTTCGTCACATCTAGAGTACTTGTCTCTTGTTCAGTCCTCCGAGGTCACTCTATTGTGTCTGTAACTATTTAAGCAGTGCCGAGTTCGTCCGGAATCAATTGAGCGATTACATTTTAATGAGAAGCGGTTGATGTGCATTCAGCCAGATTTAGAGCTTCTATCCATCATTGCTGTTGCTCGTTCTCGGATCCTTTTTAGCCCGTCCTCTCCATCTCGTTTTGCTAAATGTTAGGGGGAAGGGAGAAAACTGGCCCCTTATTAAAATTTAATTGCAAGCGATTTTGCTTTCCCCCCCCCAATCAAAGAGCTCTCAGTCATTTACAAATGCACCTTTTTTTTTCTTTTTTTTGCCAGTGAACATTCGCCAAAGCAGCTGTTAAAGCCGTCCTGGGTTATGGCTGTCCTGTACAATTAGCTATGCTGTTAAGAGAGTCTGAACCACAGCATGAAAATACATCCATTTGGAAAACTTTATGTCGTGCTGCGTAGTAAGGTCAGCAAAGGACAAGCCAGACTGCAGATCTCATCCACCACAGGTTTAACATACCAGCAAAAAAATGGGACTTCAATCAGCCAATTTAAGGTTTATTGTGACAGTGAAGCCATACGAGCAAGGAATATCATCAATGACTGCTGGCCCAGAACAGATATATAGGAGATATATCTCTGAAAGTCCCTGAAATGTCTCGTAGTAAGTCAAGACCTCCATAAATGGAAACCTTCTCCGGTTATGAGACGTACAAAAGTCTTTAAGATGGTACGTGACTCACTATTACGTGACTAATTTAAAAAGCCGCTGTTAAAGTCATGTCTGTTCTGCAGTGTTGGAAGCATCTTAGCTCTAGGCTTCATTATAATTGCTCATGAATCAGATGTGGGTGGCATGGTGGCACAGCAGGAAGCACTGCCACCTCACCTTACAGCTCCAGGGGCTCCGGATCAATCCCAGGCTTGGATTAATATCTGTGTGGAGTTTCAAATGCTCTCACTGTGTCCAGGTGGGGTTCCTCTAGGTTCCTTGTTTCTTCCATTCTCCCAAGTGGATTACCGAGTCTAAATCGGGTTTGAGTGTGTGTACAGTATATGCACGGTGCCTCCGCATCCCTTCCAGGGTGCCTCCCCTGTGTTCCCGGAACAGGAGCCGAATTCACCTCGACTCTAACCAGGATAAGGAGCTTACTGAAGATAAATGAATGAATGTTTAATTCGCTTTTAAAATCCTAACCAAAAAAATAAATATATAAAAAATGACCTAGCTTTACTGTATCTGCTTAGAACCATTATAAAATAAAAACTTTTTTTTTTTTCCCACTCACCCAGTGGGCTGAACTCCTTTCTGAAAAAGACCACCAAGCGATCTTATTTATTCAAATGTGTATTATTTCCTGAACCAGGCCACAAATCTGTTCCATTTCCTTAAATAGGGTCTATTCTTCCAAATGGAACAAATCTGAATACTGGGCCACTTTAACCACAATGCTCAAAAAACGTTTTCAGTGCTGAATGAAAGTCCAAAATAGCAATAATGGGTCTTTCATACAGACACACATTCACATTGATATTTTACAATGCCATACTATACTGCCTTGAAACAGTAGACATGCACACTTTTCTTGCCTCAGTTGGGGCTGCATTCTGGTTGCAGCTGGAGAACTTTGCAAAAGACAAAGCCCAGTTTAAACGGACCAAAAGCAAAAAAAAAAAAAAAGTCAATTACTACATTTGTTATTATTTATCGACAATATTTATCAACATTTCGCACAGGCAAGTGGCTGACTCCATTTTTCCTTTACCACTTAAATTAGTACAATATAAACAAATCAAAATTGATAATGGTACCAGACGAGCGCATTTACTGTATTTTTACAATTTTGTAAAAATCGGAGATGCTGGTGTAAATTGGGCAGGTTATCATGAGAATCAGTCGATCCGCGAGAAGTTATTGCTAAGGTTTGAGCCATGAGCTTGGGCACGTAAAAGCCCCACATATTACTCTTGAAGAATATTTGGTTCCACAAGCATGTTCATGGAATTTCAGAGGAGGCTGGTCCATTCAAAAATGGTAACTTGAACCTACAGTAGAAGGTTGATCCTAAGGTTAGACAAATGGTTATGCAAGGAAAGTAACATGAATTTAGACATAATGTCAATTCTGAATGCTCAATTCATACAGTATATAAAATTATAAAGGAAAGAAACCGACAGTTAATTGCTTCATCGCTTAAGTCCGTAGTTATCTCTGATGTCTGAATAAAATGCCCTTGTATTTATATGGATCATGATCCCCAAGCATCAATATTTCACTATACTGTCTCATTTGGTCATAAAAGGCCAACTGACCACTAACAGGATAATCTCATTATCAGATTGTCAGAGTTCATTGCCTCCTTTCCTCTAATAGAGACTGGCTGCTCGTTTCCACCTTAACGCTACGGTGGCAAATCTCTCCTCCCATGAGAGAGCAAGAGTGCTGCATCCACGACTCCCTCTCTCAAACATCGTCGTCCCACACTAACCTGCGGACCCTCCCTCGCTCCATCCTTCCATCCTTCCTTCACTCCCGATACCTCTGTTCATTAATGGAGCGTGACACGTATACACACCTCCGCCTTACATCTGTGCACAGGTTTTGTTGTTCGTGCGGAGGAGGGAAACGTAGAAAGGGAGGGGAGTCGATGTGTTTACGCTGCCTTGGTGATTGCTTCATAGTGAATTTATGACACTGCAGTATGCACATGTGAGCATATTTATGTGGTCGTAAAAAGCGTGTTGGTGCATGTGGGTCATACGGGTAGCTGTGTGCAGTATTCGTTGGCAGTACACATATGAATAATGGACACTGCAGTGCTTTGAACAATGTGTCCAGGGACGAAATGCTGAATGGCTCCTGTGACGGTCATGCACTCATCCCGTAGGGGGATATCCACTTTCAGAGCGGTCTAGCTAGCGTTCTCAGCGCCATAAATCAAGAGCAGCACCGTGGCAGAATTATTTTGTGTGGAGAAGTGGATGGAGATATTGACGCCCCATGGCACGTTGTCATTCCCCTGAACAGGCGTAGTGGGATGCTTTAAATAAGAAACAACATGATGAAAAATGTCCTGGAGTTGTAAGTCTAGGTCAGTGTCTGCCAAAGTGGTCCTTTAGAAACTAAAGATAGTCCATGTTTTTGTTCTCCCAGTTCGATACACCTTAAAAAAAATATCTGGGGAGATCCATGGACTGCTGCAGTTCAGGAAACTCTGACTATATTTGCCACTGGTGTATAGGCAGCATGGCGGTGCAGGGGGTTGTTTTTCCCATCTCAGAGCACCATGGTCTCATTTACCTGTCAAACCTGAGTTTCTAAGCATGTCTTTCCAGTAGGTTTCCTCTGACTTCAATGGTTACCTGCCAAAAACAAATGGATTGGCTACCCCATTGGTGTGAATGAGTGTGTAAATGTGTGTGGATGATGCACACTGATCGACCGGCATCCCATCCAGGCTGTATTTCCACCTTGAACAAAGTGCTTCACTGAGGTGATAGGTTTCCTGATCCACCAGGATAAAGTGGTTAGTGAAGATGAATGAATGGAACGAAGAAAAAATATCAGTAGGGTTGTCATGATACCAGAATTTCTGACATTGATAACAATACCAGGTGCGTCTGCCAAATGCAAATGCAACAAATTCTGTTGTTTCAATAGTGGGCATGCCCAATCCCCAACCCTCCCCTTTCTTGTCCATGCTTTTGGACCAGCAACGGAGGAGTTATTTGTGCATGAACATATGGTTAAAGGCCTTACCCAAGAAACCAACAGCGGCAACCCAGTGGTGGGGCTCAAACTTTCGAAACTCTGATTGGCAACCCAGATCTTCCAACACCTGAGCCATCACTGTTATTAGTGATATATTAGTGATATATTAGTGATATATGCTATAGATCATTTAATAATAGACACTGTTGCAATGCAGCTTTACAGGAATCCAAATGTAGATTGAGATCCCAGATGAACAAACCAGAGATTATTGAGTACATGAGGGGGGAAAAATAAGACTCAAACTCATCCTCTTCTGGAATTACACTGAAATGTTAGATATCTATGTAAATAGTTACTGTTTTACACTTGTATACTCAGAAGAACAGTTCTAAGAGTGCAGAAGCAGTTCTTAGGTATGTCCATGTAAAATGAAGCATTGGGGAGATAAAGTGTTTCCAGGAAGCGTAAATCTTTAGATTTAGACATGAGATCCTTCACAAACATGCATTAAAAAAACAATGCTGACGAAAATAGTGCTCCTTAACGCACAAGTCAAGGAGCAGGGAACGGAGGGAGATACAGATCGTGCCACGTGCACGCCCCGTTAATCAGCATTAATTCATAATTCCAGTTTCTGCTGCTTTGCATGCGCAACACCTCTCTCTGTTTTCAACACCACTATTTTATTATGCTCTTAAAGAAATCGAGAGACTCATTTGTGACCGCAATCACGAAGATGCAAATGTGGTGTCTCGGATGCCGTAAGTCACTACGCAGGAAAAGTATAGTTTCCTGCTTCCCTGAAGTAAGAGCTGTTAAACTCTCAATAAAACATTTTGATAATTGTAGAAACTCTCAAGTGTAAAGCAGGCTTTGTAGAGGTCGGGATGTTTGGCAGCCAGATGCTTTGCCAAGTGCTGGCTCGTGCTGCTGGTTCTGCAGTGGAGGCTTTCAGAACGCCTTCTCTCTTCTTCGCTTGTCATTATCAACAACGCATGCATAAAAACGCCCAGCTTAAACACCTTGAGGCGTCTTTTTCACAACCCCAGGGCACTAGATAATGTTTTTCTTGACGCGCATTTACCACCTGAGCCACTCTGCTTATCTCGCCCAAAGTCAAATTAAGACACATCATTTTATTCACCTCCAGGCAAAATATGTCAAAAGTATTCAACATATTGGAAATGAATTGCTCACAGCATTGTGGTATTAAAATAGTATGGACCTTCTGTGCAAAATTTAATGGGTATAGTTAATAAGACGGGACGAAGAAAAGTAAAGGCGTGCCATTTATCTTTTAACGGATGGTGACTCCATTAAGAGATAAAAAGCCTCCATTACTCTGTCGAAGCATGTTTCTGCCCAGCATGTGTGCATTGTTGTATCCCCCGTACATCAGGTGTAGGTCGATTGTTGCATCTTGACCTGAGCTGTGTGCTTCACCCAAGGTCACAGAAATTCAAATGCAAGTTACAAATATGAGACATTACATCACAATGATGTCTGAAAAACTGCACAGAAATAAGTTTTGGTTTTTGACAGCACAGGAAAGTTAAAGGGTTAGAAAAGACAAATAAGTGAAAAGAAAGAGAAGCTTCACAACTAAAATAGTAGTTACTGTACGGTCGGATTGAAAGATATGGCTGCTCGAGACATACCATTCATTAAGAAGTCTTTCTAAAATATACATTTGCACCCAAGTTTTGCACCCAAGCTACATACTGTAAGAAATGTTTTGTTAACCATTCCCAGAAGTGGGCAAAATACACAAATCATGTACAGTAAGTCCCCAACATACAAACGAGTTCTGTTCCGAGAGTTCGGAAAGTCCAAAAGCATTGTCCAGGTACTAGGATGCTAACACAATTGACTATACATTGTATAAAACTTAACACATTCCATTATCTTGTCCTTGTTTTTTAGAATCGTTACAATGTACACCAGACATGTGATCTAACATGTGAATATTCGTGTGCAAAGGACAGTATGTGAGTAAGGGTAGAAATTCAATAGATAAAAAAAAAAAGAAATCAAAAGCAGAAGTCTTCCATTTACATTTGCACTTGAGAAAAATACCAAACACTTACTTTCAGTTACACCTGCTACATGATTGAGCTTTTTAATAGAGGGAAGGCAAAGCATGCAATAGTCAGCAGGTAGCCAATTCAAATGTGAAACAGCACTGTGGTTATGTAAGCCAACACCGTGCATGAATGTAGTGAAGTAGAAAGTACAGATATTTGTCATAGAATGTAGTGGAGTAAAAAAAACAAAGTATCCACTAATAAAACAATTCAAATAAGGTACATACAGTATATGTGAAAACTGTACTTAAATACAGTAACATTTACTTAGTTACCTTATGACTCTGACCATTAATGTGTTTGGTTAATCTTCTGTTATTTTTATGGCTGGAAAGGTTATTTTATTGTCTGAATGTTATACTGTTTTGTAAAGCTTCTGTATCTATCAGTCCAAGTCTTCCATAACGTTAGCTTCTGTGAAGTTGGGCTCAGAAAAGTTTTGACTTTCATGACATTGTGTTCCTGTAGGGGAGATGTGGCCTGTATAACTTTAAAGCTCGTATGGGGCAAGAGAATTATAGACACAGAAAGGCAGAGTTGTGGTACAAACAGTGCAGGTGATTTTTATTGTGATCCAGGTGAATGGTGAAAAAACACACAGTCAACGACGTGGTGCAGCAGTTCTTGGTGTCTGCTCTTGACGGAGGTAGAGAGAGAGGTGGATACAGGTTGTGCCGAGGAATCGGAGCTGCCGGTACGCAGGTGGCTTCTCAGCGGGGTGGGGTGAGAGCAGATGACAGGTAGATGGTGAATGATTCACCGTTGTTAATGCCACGGCGTCCCATCCCTTTGTGGAGCGTTTCCGTGCTGTCCGTGGTGCTGATTGAGTCTTTCCTCCGGGATGAGCTTAAAGCTGTTCTGTTACAATAACTTTCTCACAAAATGTCTATACTGTTTTATCTTGTATACAGGGTCAAGGTGGAGTACACACTGGACAGGGTGCCAATCCATCGCAGAGCCCACACACAAACACTTAATTTGGGAACGCCAGTTAGCCTAATATGCATGTCTTTGGATTGTGGGTGGAAACCGGAGAACCTGGAGGAAACCCACAAAGCACAGGGAGAAAATGCATTCAAACTCCATGCACACAGACCCGAGGCAGGAATTAAACCCTCACCCTGGAAGTGCGAGGCGACAGTGCTAAATACTACGCCACCATGCCGCCAACTGTCAGACCAAAACAAGAAAGTGAGCTTCAATTTTTTCCTTTCCATGTGTTTCCATTTATGCCCATGTGGCGTAGTGGCCTGTGTATTTGTCTGTATAGGTGAATGTGTGTTGTCCATGTCTTTCATTTCTGTGGACAACACATGGCCTGTGTATCTATCTATGAAAGTGTGCCATTATTCTCTTTAAGTTCAAATGAAGGAGGCGTGGCCTAAATATCTGTCAGTTTTAGTAAAGAAGTGTACCCCCACATCCCCAGGTTCTGAACAAGGCATTCCTTCTAATCCTTTGGTTCCTGGCATAGCGTGACTTCTTTATTCAGTGAAGTAGGTGTGTCTTCAAAGTTCCTGGCAGAGACATGGCCTCTGTATCTGTCAGGACCAGTGAAAATGCTTTTACATTTATGCCTTTAGGAGTGTGGTCTCTGTATTTGTCAGGCCCATTTTCGGCAGTCTTACAATATCTTTCACTAGCGCGCTTTGAAAAATGTTGGATTGCGCTGTATTGCATCAATGCAGCTTTTGATCGCATTATATCTCTTTCATACAGTATGTCTTGCTGATATATGACATCGTGGGCTGCATCATACAGATGGTACGCACCATTACGTTCCATCTTTCTTTAATAATATATGCCACAAAAGTATATTTTATTCTAAATGCAGTAGGGATGGGAAAGGAGCGTAGCACTGTAATTAGGTTGATTTCAGGTGATGGGTAAGAAAAAGGAGTATGAATTGACTTTTCACATGCGTTTTACACTGAGATTTCTCAAACAGCTAAAATCGAAACCTTCAATTAGACGTCCCAGATTAAATAAACTTTGGATTCGGTTTGGATAAATGATGAAAAGAAAAGCCGTTCTTGCTGTTGGACTCAGACTTTTGGCCTAGTCTAGGAGTAATAGTCTGGGAGAAAGAAGGGGGAGAAGCTGAGAACAGCTTGCAGGGCTTGATCAATTATTAATGCTGTGCAGATTAGCAGGGGCGCCAACAAATACTGCAATGATCAACCTCCATTTCTTCAGAGACAGAACGAGCGAGAGAGGGGAATGGGGGAGAGTGCGAGAGAGAAATAGAGAGAGGAAGCTAGATAGACGGAGATTCTGTTTACTCTGGGCCTGCTGGGAGTTCTGCAGACCTGCTGCTAAAAGGCCACGGCTGTCGTCCTAACCACATATCCCACGCTGCACTGCCCACAGGCACGGGGTTCAGCAGGGGGCGCCACTGTTGCACCTTTCAGCCGTCTTAATGACCCATGAAACACTCCCTTCCTCGCAGAGATACGGATTTAACCTTTCTGACTCCGTCTAATTTTTTTTTGCTAATTGAAAGGCTGTGGAGCTGGTGCTGACTGGCGAAGACGCATAAAATCAGAACTGCGTTTGAAAGACGAAATGAAAGAGGGTGAGAAATAGTGTGACATTTAAATAAGAAACTTCCTCAATGTTCTCCGGTCTTCTGGGAGAGCTACGTTTTAAGCCTAGGAGGAACGAACAGAGGTTTGCAATTAACTACAGCAAGATAAAGGAATGAGCATGAAGAGGGAGGGGGTAGAGAGAGGGAGAGAGAGAGAGCAGGGATGAAAGAATGTGTGGAGAGAGAGAGAGAGAGAGAGGAGTGAAAAAAAGTGTCATGAGACTAAGAGTGCAAAATGGCCTGAGAGCAAACGTAGAGTCACAGAGCTTGTAGCTTGCAGAATGGGAGGATGGGCCATTTGATTTTGGTGAACCGGGACATGAGATAGAGAGAGAGAGAGAGAGAGAGAGAGAGAGAGAGAGAAAGCACTCATGTTACCTTCTCTCCACAGCCTGTGACGCCATCTGTGTCTGCATAAGTGCCTGAAATTCATTAACTTTCTGAGGGGGAGCAGAATGGAGATGATGCCATCCTCTGTTCCAGGGGGGATGGATAGGGGAAAACAAGGAAGAGAGAGAAAGAGAGAGAGAGAGTGAGACAGACGAAGCTACAGTTGGGTCTTTGAGCCTGGCAGGTGACTAAAGATCTGGTTTTCTGTGACACATCTGTACAAAATTGTCCGTCAGTCACTTCCAGCCGGTTTTTATCTCCGGCCCGCGGGGCCTCTCTTATTCCTCCCTACCTCCCTTCTCGTCCCCGCCTCTCTCCGATTGCCGCTCCGTGGGGATCCGAACTGCGAGAGAGTCTTGTCAAACGTGTGTGCTCAGATAAGCTGGGGAATTAGAGGCGGCCTCGGTGTCAGCGATGAGATCGCACACAGAAACGGGAACAGACATGGCGCATCCAGCCAACCCTGACCAGTAGCTACTAGACAGAACCTGTACGCTCGGACTTGATCAAAGCGATCGGGTTTAAGTTTAAAGGAAACGTAAAATTATAATGGAATGATTTTCAAATGATGGGGCTTGTGCATAAAGTTTCAATTTTAGGCACATTGTTATTATGCATACTTGTTTTTTCCTATTAGTAATCACTGAGACGAAGATGAGATATTGGAGCATTTTAATTACCAATAAGGTTTTAAATATTAATGCTTCTAAACAGTGAATAGCACATGAGAGTTACAGTAGATGAGTTTACAGATCGGGATAGATGTTGTTACGGACTCGACCACGACCGAAATCTTCCACTTTCAAAAGACAACACGTGTCCGATAACTGATTAGACGAGCTGCTGGAAGGCAGCCCTAAGGCTTCTGATGTCAGGGACGTTAATCTCTCTCTCTCTTTCTCTGCGAGCGTCAGAAATCAGGGAAACGCTTTTTGATCGATGAGGGCCAAACGTGCGCCGACAGTGTTGTGACACAGCCCCTGATTTGACTCTGAAGCAGGAACATGACTAAATCATTACAGCTTTCATTTGATGGATTTTTTCTTTCTTTCTTTTAGAGGCGTGACTGGCATTCAGGAGCCGAGGCTTGTTGTTTTATTTATGTTCGGAGCCCGAGCGTGCACGCTTCACACCTCGGAGAGTGCACCATTCTTTCAAGATCTGCACGCGATTAAGAATCACCTAGCATGGCACTGCTTTAAGCTGTTTGGACTGCATTATGCAAGTTTCTGGAAATATAAATAAAATAATTAATTAAAAAAAAGAGCTTTTGTAAACCCGAGAGCTGACATAGATGTTAGAACACCGCCGAGACTCACTTATGTCTGAGCTCTTTATGTAATCAAGCAGATGAGGTGTTCACCAGGTGTCGTCTGCTTTTGATTACAGCCTGAGTGAATACCACTGGAATGCCAATAAATGGCAATGTCTCGCTGAATACTCGACATGAATATGAACAAATCTGACACAAAAGAAATTGCCACTTATATTAGCCACTGGCAAAAGAGGGGAAAAAATGAACACAATGGATCATACACCTTTTCACAGCCTTGATTTATAGATCGTCTGGACGCTACCCACTCCATCATTCCCATAATACTGCATATGGGCAACTTTTAAATTAAAAACGCTGACAGCCGGCAGTTCAGCGAGTCGTTTCGAATACAGGATGCAGAGCTAAAGAGACATCCTCCAATATATATAACTGTACATCCTCTAATACATTTCATAAATGAAGTAATAAATGTGCAGGGATTTTTCACACGTATGATGCTCGTCGGGTGTGTGTGCTTGCAAGACGAGAAAGTGAAACGAGTTCTTCTAAAGAAGCTAAGTGAAAACACCAATATCATACATATACCTCATACTGTATGACTTTGACAAATTCATTCAGAGGATGACTTTTTAAAATTTTCAGCAGCTCTGATGTTAATTCTGACCGCAACACAAAGCACAGGTTAATATAAACGCACCTGTTCTGGTATACTCTTGTTTCATTCTTTTAAAAGAATTGCCTCTTGGGTTACCTGATGTGCTACAGATGATGTAATAAACTGGAATTGTACAGTATGAAATGTCTTCTAGGCGGCACAGTGATGTAGTGGATAGCACTGTCGCCTTACACCTCCATGGTCCGGGTTCGATTCCCAGCCAGGCTCGATTCCCGTCTCTGTGTGCATGGCGTTTGCATGTTCTCCCAGTAGAGAGGTGGGTTGTCTCCGGGTACTCCGGTTTCCTCCCACAGTCCAAAGATATGCAGGTTAGGCTAATTAGCATTCCCAAATTGCCCGTAG
>JAQMYG010000019.1:4163034-4176217 GCA_030014215.1 Clariallabes teugelsi
GAAACACGTGATAGTCTTCGGCCCTCCCGACTGAGTGGTAGTAGTAACCTTAATGTGGGAGCCCCCTAGTGACGGGGCGGAATTGGATACGACTAAATTAGGGAGAAAATCTGGAGAAAATTCTCCCTCCCAAAAAAGTTACAAATTTTCAGTTAACAGAGTGGTACCTCGGCATACGAATGCCCGGCTCTACAAATTTTCACCTTGAGAACAGAAATATGACTCGGCATGTGAAGCATTATTGGCATACGAGCGAACAATCCGTTGCACATATTTCCGAGAGCTGTGCAAATTTAATGGCTAAGTAAACGGCTCAACTCAAAGTGAACTTACATATTTTTTGCCTTTTGTGCAAGACTTAGTGAAGACATAGCACCATGGGTCCCAAGAATGTTATCAAGGACGGTAGCATGAAGAAATGGGAACGGGTTTTGCCAAGAGGAATCATACAATTATGCAAAAATATGATTATAGTGTTGGAAATTGGTAATAGTGGGTGTCTGAGACAGATTATCTGCGTTTACATAAGTCCTATGGGAAAACGAGTTTTGAAATTTCGCTATAAGAACTCACCTCCGGAATGGAATTAAATTTGTATTCCGGGGTTCCGCTTGTAGTTGTAATTGTTCTTTGCACATGATCAATATTAATAGCTTCCCTCCTGAGAATTCACCCAACCGTATACAGATAATTGTTTACTGTCATTAGTCATTAGACAGGTGTAACCTTTATTTTATGTAATTGTCATGTCTCTTCCTGTCTTCCGCAGGGCCGGGGGCGGTGTACGGCGGAAGCGTGTCGCTAAGCGCCTGCCATTCGGGACTCATCTTCTGGCTCAGCCTCTCCATCTCCGTCCTGCTGAAGGTCTAACGCGTCGCCACCTCGGAAAGGAGTCTTTAAACGACGAACCCATCACTGTGAATAAAAAAGAAAAAAAAAAGAATTATGCATTAACCCAGGAGCCATCTCTTGCATCTTATAATCACCCCTCTTCCCGTCTCCCCGCTCATCATCCCATTTCCACCCATCTTAGGCAACCACTGGCCACTGCCTCTCCCGCTTCTCCAGCGAAGGTCACCTTTTCGATGTTCATAGCTGTTGTGGTGATGATTGTAAAAAAAAAAAAAAAAAAGGAAAAAAAAAACCGAATGCTAAATATGTAAAGGTGCCGAGCGGAGCGCATCGTTGTCTGAGTGTGCACGTGCTGGAAAATGGTTGTATATTTGTGGATGCTGTGACATTAATGGTGTTTATGAGGAATGTGATATATATATGATGATGATGATGATGATGATGATGATGAAGCTGTGGCTGTTCACCAGCAGGCCACGCCTCAGTGGCCTTCGCTCTCTCGGATCTGAGCAGCAGAATCTTTTCTGTGAATGATGTCAAATCTCATCTACGCTAAGGGTCAACATTATCACGGGGGGAGGGGAGAATGATTCATCCCCCCTTCACACACACCGCCCTTCTCTTTTTGCATTCGCTGGAGGTCTTGACCCAGGGCAAAGCAGATGACCCCAGTTCAACCTTCCAGTCCTTCCACGATGTCATCACATTACCACATATACTCAGTGTAAATATATATGCAGTAGAGGCCATCCTATGATTCCATATACATTAATCAATTTCCCATCAGCCTCTCTGTTTCAGGCTTTTTGGCTTGGAGGTTATGTTTCTGGTGTCTCCCAAACAAGCCCCCGACCCCCGTCACCCCTTCGGTCACTCTTCCTTGTCGCTTGTTGATAGCATGTACTGGTTAGAAATGTTCCTGTTGTGCTGTCCATCGAAGCCCAAGCCCCCTCAATAGCCCCTGCACTGTGTACATTTAATCTGCAAGCTTAACTGCTAATTGCTTTTTTTTTTTTTTTGGTGTTAATGATGATGATGATGATGATGATGATGAAGAAAATGATGATAATAATATGGATGATGTTGATAAGTATTTGAAATCGATATTACGATAATTACATGTGAGAAAAAAAAAAAAACCATAATCCCAGAGCCATGTGTGCGAAAAATATTTTGTACTTTGCTCTGAACAAAAAAAAAAAATTATAATAATAATGATAATAATAATACTTTTTTTTTTCAAAGTGTCGTGCTCTATTTTGCCATGAGAAACTTTTTAAAAACAAGTTGATGAGCTGGAGCGCAGCAAAACCCCGCTTTGAATTAGCCCCCCCACCCCTTGCGCTGCTAGCGCGCCGCAATGCTAGACTGCTCTAACAAGCTAAGAGTTATTACGCAACGTGGGGTTTTGCTGCGCGTCCGCGCAGCTCGCAAAGGGAGCGATCGATGAAATGTAATATAATTTGTACCGTGTACGTATTTGAAACGTTCCTTTTTAAAGGCTCTGTACTGTATCGAATGTATGCTAACCTTTACGCCGTCCCAACGTTTTTCGCTGTAACATCGTTAGCCATCTCGGCCGAAAATCTTTTCGGCGTTTATGAAATCCTGTGTGCTCGCCCCCTTCCTTCGTTCGTTCCTTCGTTCCTTCCTTCCTCCAGCCGTTTTTTCGAGAGGGAGCCAAATTAGTGGGAAATAGAGACGTAATTAGCGAGCGGATCGCTAAGCGAGGGCGCCGTCGCTCTTCTCCTCATCCCTCCATCTGCTGAGGAGCAGAGCTCATAAATCAAGCTCAATCCAGGCACTGACAGGGACCCTCTTCAAGGACGACAGTGTCTCGGCGGTGACTAATTAACCGCCACTTAAAGGCACGTAGAGAAGACGCTGCGACCATGTGCTCGGCGGCGCATGGCTTAACAGTGAGCGCTGGTTTCCGCGGAACGCGTACGCCGTATGCAATCTCTCACATTCATGGACAAAAAGCAAAGGTTAGGAGCCGGTCATTGAGTCGCGTGACTGCTGTATATAGCATGTTGTGTCCCCATAGCTATTTTATTTTATTTTTTTGTCGAAACCAGCAATAACCAAACTAAAACATAAATGTAAAGAAGTATCTAATTGGCGTAATCTGTTAAGTGTTGACCGGAGTGCCATGCTAATCTAATCCTGAAAGTGTTGTGTGATAAATTAATGTCATGTGTGTGATGGAAGGAGCTCTGAGAGCAGTGTTTAAAGGTTGACCCGGCCTATATGCGTCTCCATACCTGTAACATCTCTCTCTCTCTCTCTCTCTCTCTCTCGATCGATCGATCTATCCGTATGGTGTGCAAATCTGTACTGTATCGCCACAAATGCAACACACACACATGCATGTTTTGAGATCCCATCCCAATTTCTTTCCTTTGTGTTCAATTGGAAGCACAAAACCAACCGGTCCCAGTGCTTTCTCTCTCTCTTTCTCTCTACCCATCTGTCTTCGTCCCTCTTCTTTTTCTATCTTGTTCATGACTGCGCTGCCCGTGTAAAGCCCAATGATCCATGGCGAACCTATCTGTGCTCATGTTTTCTCCTGAACAATAAGTAAACAACAAAAAAGATAGCAAGTATGTCATGTTTCTCAATGTGGGTTAAAAAAAGAAAAAAAAAGAAAGAAAAAAAAAGCATGTCAATGTTTGTTATGGGTGGATTTTCCTTTTAAGAAAAAAAAACATGTGAAAAGTGAAAAGAATATGAAACGTGTGTGTGTGTGTGTGTGTGTGTGTGTGTGTGTGAGGCAAGGAGGGGGTGGATTGGCTTTAAAAACTGGAAGATTGAAGTATGATTTGATATGAGCTCCCCTGTAGAGATGAGTGATTGTGGGTAACCTGGAGGTCTGCTTTGAGGGGGGGTGAAGAGAGGCATGTGAAGGAGAAAGGGTGCGATGGGCCGCCGCTGACCAGACACTGAACTCCCTTTGTATGCATGCGATTAACTGGAAGACAGCATCTACAAATCAGCTCGCCGATCCATTTTTTATAAAGGCAGATAGCGTGTATTGATTTTTTCTTGCCGCTTCGCTCTGCTGCTTGTGTCCACACGTTTAAAATGTGCTCCGATGCTAATGTCCTACTAGTGTCCACTGAGACTGATGGATAGCACATGCGTTTGTAAGAGGCCTCCACTTGATCTACGGTACAAACGCTGCATTTCTTTTTTTCTTTTTTTTACCACATGGATTCTCACAACCTATCCAGTCAGGGCGCTTACATATCTCCAATCAGGAAGTACTCGAGCTCACGTGTGTCCAGACAGGAGAGTATACGTCCAAAAATCCAACTTTACCTTATATGTATCTAGTCAGGATGCACTCGAACTCCCACATGTCTCAATCAGGAGGCAATTGAGATTACACATCCAATCAAGAAGCGCTTAAGATTACTTATGTCCCATCAGGTGGCCAAGTGTCCAATCAAGCTCCGTTTTAGCTTATGCATGTCCAATCAGGGCTTACACCTGAGCTTGCACCTGTCCAATCGGAAGCCATCTGAACTTTCCTGTAGTACTTCGAAGAAGCAATACGAGTCTTAGTCTTTCGGCTGCTCACATCAAGGGGCGCTATGGTGGACCATATGATCTGCATACAAAGCGCAGGGTTTTATACCAGATGCCCTTCCTGACACAACCCTCCATGACACCAAGGATGCCCTGCATCCAATAGCTGGGTTTGGTGATTGGCTGGGAATCGAATCAGGACCTTCTCCATGGCATGCAAGAAGCCAACCATTGAGCCACCAATGCCCTTCTTTGTATGTTATTCTTACAATATTTGTAGCTATAAAGATATATATGACATTTTAATATCTCTGATGGCACAATTTATTATATTTCTATTTACAATTTTACTGTCCAAAGTGTCTCTGATAGAACCAGATCATGGAAAGAAATTAAAAGCAAAAACCAACAAAAAATTGCTGTGAATCTTAAAATCTTATACATCTTAAAGGGCTAGTTACATTTTTATCTGTCTTAAATCAGAATTCAGGTGCATATACAGTACAGTAAGTACATTACCAAAGGTCTTGGTCATTTAAATTATTCTGCTCTGCATGAAAGAGCAGTATGGCTACCCAGAACTAGCCATATGGCTAGTTTCATGGAAAGAAAAGAGTTAAATTGCATCCCTAACTTTAAAAGATACCAAGTCGGTTTAACTCGGTGAGACTGCAGAATCATCATATGAGTCTCAGCTAAATTTTGGAATGCATTCTTTGCACAGAATGAAGGTTGTGTTATTTGGCGCAGATTACTTACATTGTACTTGCGTTCTGTGTGACAAACTTCATAGTCGGTGTGCAAAGGAAGAAAATTTATAACGACCGAGACCCACGGTATTGTACTTATATGCGCCTCGATTTTGATTTAATGCAGACTTGAATAAACCCAAACTATCCCTTTAATCATAGAGCTTAACTAATACAAAAGCATTTATCTGATTCTACTACCAAATACTGTACATACAAAATTTGTCTGAAACAATTTTTTAAACATAGAATTTTATTTTATTACACCTACATACAGGTTTTTTTTTTTTTTTTTTTTAAAGGCACAAAGGTTTTGTTCTTTAACCTTAGGGAGGTTATGTTGGGGTTGGAAGACAGTGATGGAAATGTTAGAATGAGTTAGAAAGTTCTGCTCAGAGCAAGCCGGATTGATTTCTGAGGCTTAGAAGTGAGATAGAATTCAATTAAAGTATAGATCCGAACAGCTGAGGGTTAAGAGTATTGCTTGAGGGCTTAATGGTGCCTTGCTGGCAGTAATGGGATTTGAACTGACAACCTTCTGATCAGAAATACACCACTTGAACTCCCAAGTGGAATTTTATCTGAACGGTTTCAACCAAACCTGGGAACGACATTTTGAGTAAATATAAGGCAAATTTAACTCCTGATAGATAGATAGATAGATAGATAGATAGATAGATAGATAGATAGATAGATAGATAGATAGAATATATATATATTATTAAGATATAGATTAAGAAAGAAATCTTAGGCTCATATGGTTTTACTTTAAGATGTTTGCATGAGATGCTTTGTTATAATTTTATTATAGTCTAGGTCCATTTTACTTTATCTGTAATGTACAGTGATATCCAGATATGTCTAATGAAACGTTTTTAAGTTTAATAATAGAATAACAATTGTTAATTTAAGTTGAAAATACAGTGGCAATATATTGAAAGTGTCAGTCCATGGATCGTGGATACTGTGTATCTTGAAGTGAAGATGAAATCTCTGTGAGTTAGAACTGGACACAACAACATACTGTAACCATCAAGGGGTTTTATTGTTGTTGTTGTGTTTTTTTTTTTTTTTTTCATTACTTTTCAGAGATAAGAGCATCCTGATGGGCAGATGGAATAAAGAGAAAAAAAATTTTGAAAGAGGACTGGATGATAGATAGATAGATAGATAGATAGATAGATAGATAGATAGATAGATAGATAGATAGATAGATAGTATTAATGCTTAATTATTTTTTATCAAAAAAAAATAGCCTCTTAGGCTTATGTACTGTACCTAAAAAGTCGCAAAGCCAGACCCTGTTCTTTAGTGATGTCACACAAGCATAGCAGTGTCCCTTAGGACACAGAATATTACTAAAATCTATACTGGCAGACCAAGGTCTGGATGCATATCCTGCATAATTTCAGTGAATTAAACAGAGAACTCAAACATACTGTAGCCAAGCCAAACAATGACTGGAAAAAAAAAAAAAAAAAAAACTGTCTGATTGATTGAGCGAAAAACAGCGGCTGTGGCTTGTTGCAGCCAATCACATGGATTATTTCATCGAAAGATGATCATCAAGAACAGAAAGCGTTTGCAGGAGCTTTCAGAGATTTGGCATTTCACTTACCCTGCCTGGTCTGATTAGCAAATTGTCAACATGGATTGTAAAAAGATTAAATAAACAAAACTGTGTTTAAAGATGAGAAGTACGCATTTATTCAGGCACTCTTCGGTTTTAAAATGGACATTTCAGCTTTTAGTGAGATGGTGCGTTAGTTAACTGTGGTAGCCTGACCTACTAGTGTGAAATGAAACATATACTTTAAATGGTTAAGCATTTGAAGCTACAGTAACTGTCACTATCCAATCATGTTAATTGCTGTTTACTAAACTGAAAACTGCAACATTATGAGGGCTTGAACATAACAACATTAATCCATGGAATGATTTCACAACACTATACATAAATAGTATACAGTAAATAGAGAACTAATTAGTAACGCAATATACTGTAGGTGGTCAGCATGGTGGGGTAGTGGTTAGCACTGTGGTCAAGGGTTCGATTCCCACCGCAGGTCTGCATGTTCAACCTGAGTTTGCATGTTCTGCCTGTGCTTGGTGGGTTTGCTCCAGGTTCCAAAGACATGCAAGGTAGGCTAATTGGCATTCCCAAGTTGCCCATAGTGTGTGTGTGCATGCCCTGCGATGGATTGGCACCCTATCCAGGGTAGATCCCACCTCTCAACCAAAGTCACCTTGGATAGGCTCCAGGCCCCCCGTGACCCTGTACACAGGATAAAGTGGTATAGACGATGAATTAATGAATGAATACACATGGTTAACAAACCTATAACAGAGCAGGGGTAAAGTTAAGCTGTAGGCAGCTGTTACCGTTCCTTTTGGGGTTCTGACTACCAAAGGTTGACTTGCACCAGAAAGCTGTGAGGGTAAATTACTTCGAGTTTTTAAAAAAAAAAAATTTTTTTTTTCATTAAAAAAAAAACACTTACATGAAAATCTTGGCTTTTTGTTTTTTTTGGACAGAAGATGGCTTGTTCTTGAAAGAATTGATGTGTTGGTACAAATGTGTACATTTCATTTTATCCCAAATGATCCCTCTCTATTTATTGTTTAATTACCCTGCTAATTATCAAGCTTTTTTTTTTGTACATAAGGTTTTTATGCAACAGGTGTTGCTGTCAGTCATGTACGCCGCTAATTATCTGAACGTAATACAGTAGGTGTATTAAATGAGACAGAGCCGAGGCCGTGTGTTTTCCTCGAAGCAGGAGGTAAAAGAACCAACTGTGCAAAAAAAAAAAAAAAAAAACAAGCCCGGCGCTCTGAATGTCAGCGGATTGTGTCGCTCGCCCACTGATTTTCCGTCACTCGAATGGATGAGTACAGGCTGTGGCATAGCCGCTCCGGCAGCGTTTGAGGTAATGTCAAGCGTCCTGAGGTTAACAGGGACCGGGTTGGTCAGTGAGTCGAGCCCATCTCCCTCACCCTGTGCCCTTTGCCTCTTCCTCATCTCCTTCAAACCTTGTCCTCGACCTGTCCTCTGGAAATCAAATGAAATCCTGCTGGCACCTCCGTCCTCCAGAAGGTCCGTTCTGGTTGTATTAAGGTGTGTCTATGTGTGGGTGTGTGTTTGTATGTTTGTTTGAGTGTGTGCACGCGTACATGCATGTGAGGGTGTGGTTTCTCTGCCCTTAATTGATCATGACCTTCATGATTTCACATTCCAGTTCGGTGTGTTTTCTCTGCAACGAAAAAAAAGATGGAAAATCCAGAGCATTGTCTTCCACCTTCGACAAATCCTGTGCCGTGTTCCGAGTCATGTTTCATATTTTGTCTGGGTTTTTTTGTTTGTTTGTTTGTTTTTCTTTGCCATTTTTATTGTGTCTGGGTTTTGTTTTGTTTTGTTGTTTAAAGTCCATAAAGGAGAGAACAAAGTGAAGGAATCAAAACAGAAGGGGAGAAAATAAAACTGAATTTTGTTTTTAACATAATCTGATGCTTGCCTCGTTGTTTTCCTTTATGCTCAGACATCACTGTTACTCATGGACAGGAAGAACACCGCTTAGGCAATGGGCTGTTGCTTCAGAAACAAAATTTCACAGTTTCAGACAGTCACTGTTTTGCTTTGACAGCAAAGCGCACCATTACGTGCACCACATATCAAGAGTGAGAGAAATACAAACACTGGAAAGGACAGTTGGATGTTGTGAAATAGCCTTCATGATGCTGCAGTTTGATGTAATGGCCAAGATTTCATTATGCCCGCTAACATTACTGGACATTCTGAACACCCATCTAATATTGAGTAACCCCCACCACCACCACCCCACCCCCTTTGCCACCAAAACAGTGAAGTGCAGTGAAGCGCTCTGTGTTCTTTTTATTCATTTGAGCTACAGTAGCGCGTCTATTGGATCGGCCTGCACCAGCCAGCCCTCACTCCCCATGTGCATCAGTGTGCCTTGGCAGCCCATGTCACTTGTTAACCGGTTTTCCTTCCTTCGATCACTTTTGGTATGTCCTGAACACTGCAGCCTGGGAACATCCCATAAGAGATAAAATTTTGGAGCTGCACTGATCCGGTTGTCCATCCATCACAATTTGGTCCTACTTCAGTAAATACAGTTACTGTATCTCGTAATATCAAGTAAACATTCTGTCCCCGAAAATGATGTGATAGAATCAGATAAAATCGGCAAGCTTAAGGATTAGATTGACTTTGACAAGGACCAAATTGTGATCGCTAAAGGACTGGATCAGAGTATCTTTAAAACTCCTGCTCTGGTGGGATGTTCCTTGGTCTGCTGTGGTCAGGACATACCAAAAGTGGTCCAAGAAAGAAAACCCAGTAAACTGGTGACAGGGTCATGAATAGTCCAGCTCATGTAGTCTGATCTAATAGTAGAGCTAGCACAAACTGCTGCAAAAGTTAATGCTGGTTCCCATAAAAAGTGCATGACTGTTTTGGTGGCAAAAGGTAGGACCTAGTCCAAGCACAGGTCAGGAGTTGAGTGTTTATCAGTTCAGTTCAAATCTAGTTGTTTATCTAGTAAAACTCTAAAAGTACCCTGAAACAGAAGACATTTTCCTATTAAATGGTTCTAAGTAGTGCCTTTCCATTTCTCAATGATTCGATAAATCATGTGTGCTGGGTGTTCTGAGAATCCATCCAATCCAACCATCAATATAATTTTTTCAATCATTCATAAATTCTTTATCCTGGTTAAGGTGTAAAGTCATCAAGAGTCCATCACTGGTACCTGACATGTTCATTCACACCTTGGGGGAACTTAATGTAATCAATCGTGGAAGAACCTGGAAGAAACCCATGCATCTCCATAGGCTTCTAAATGGGTTTCTTTCATTCAGGGAGAATGTGTCAAGCTAAAGACAGTAAATAACCCAAGCTCAGGACCGAATCTATGATCCTAGAGCTGTGAGACAACAACAGCAACATCCCATCAAATTAATATAGAGTTGCAGGCTTGTTCACAGGCCCATCAAAAATGCTTTCACACGCACCTAAGACTTACAGTTGTGACTTTATTTAACTCTCCTAGCCAGAGAGCTACCACTTCCCCAACAACTAACAGGTTTTAGAACGAGTGAGCCTTCCTGTCACGTACCGCATGGTTTCCTGACCTCTGCGCATCATGCAATGCTCTAGATGAACCTTGCGAAGTGACTTCTGTTATTATTAACATCTGAACTTAAAAACCTCCCTTTCACAGAAACCCAACACATCCCCTATGACTAATGGTTATTACAGTGCGTGGGCCTTCTTCTCATGTACTAAATGATTTCATGATTTCAGAGCATGGTGTAATGTTTAAGATGAACCTTGATAAAGGCAAGCAAGCAAAAACAGAATGTTTACAGAATGAATTAGGAGATTTTTTTGTTAACCATTACATATTGCATAGCAATTAATTAATTAATGGCAATGTTCCTTTAATTGCAAAAAAAAAAAAACTTTTTTTTCGTGCAAAACACGATGGTTTTAAAAAATTACTTTTTTTTTTTGGTAATTACAAAATACTGGTGGTGTGGGGAACGTTCAGGTAATGTTCTCATACAGAAGTTTCATCAAAATTTCCTTTTAACTTAAATAGGCCACTGTGCCAAATATTTTGCAGATCAACATGATATAACCCAGGAGGTCAAAATCAGTTAAAGGTTAGTAAAAAAGAAATTTAAAAAATAGGGAAAGTTTTCTCAACCACTGCAAGTTACTATAAGGACTGAATGGCATGTTTCACCTGAAACATGAACTTTTTATTGTGCAGGATACCATATACAGTAATCCCCAGCTACACTAATACACTTATCCCAGTGTTTCACTCGTGCTTGGATACCATTAAGAAAGGTAGAAAGGTTTTATCAGTGCTGTGCTGCCTGTTTCACGTCTGAAACACTGGCCTCCCAGGAACACCTTTAACGACCCAAATATGTGGAAATCACTTGGAGAGAGATGTCAGGACTTTATGCGGGATGTGACGATAACTCTTGTAATGTACAAATGGTGTTTGTGAATTATTGTGTGTACAGTTCTAATAGACAGAAGTTGGTGACAAGTTATGTGTTGATGTTCAAGGATCAGTTGTTCCACTCAATGAATGTTCATGCTAACAACTGCAATAACTGTGGGGTCCAGACCACCTCAGCTGGGACGTACAGCCTTCTGTAAAACGTTTCTCATCACCGCACTGTGCTTAAAACGTCAATCGGTTTTATGCCTTCATTCATGAGAAATTTCATCACAAGTCCTGGTTTGATTTGAATGTCTCTTAAACTAAAGTTATAGGATAATAAGGGAAAATGTTGTGTAAACCGTAACCCTATATGATTATAAATGATCATGAACAGGATTCCGGAGATTTAAGCAGAAAGTAATAAAGTTCATTTAAAGGTTATAAACCTATAATACTATAATAAAACGCAGTCCTATTAGTACTTAAGCTGCTGGAGACAAATATCCTCTTTAATATGAAACCAGCTAATAATGATTGCTTTCCAGAACGTACCCAGAAGCGGAAAAAACAAAAACACAGCTTTAAACCGTATAATCCCATTACCCGTAATGTTGCTATTTACCAACAGTCCCAATGTGAACTACTTATTTGAAGAGGTTAAAATGTGTTTTTGTCATTATGGTTTTTTTTTTTTCCCATCTTGTCATTGTGCAGTCCAAGTTTTCAGATGGTCACACAAATCGTGTCGACTCTGCAGCGCATTCGATTTGAAATGAAAGGCCAGACTGCCAGCTGTAATTACAGATGATCACATGGCATGAATCATGTAGGAATTACAGTCATTTTTATACACAGTCCTCTCATTTCAGGGGACCGAAAAGTAATTGGCTGCTTTATTGTTTCTTGGGCAGCTGGGTGTGGGTGTGGTGAAGCTAACAAAAGGTCCCCAGCTGATTGTGGATGCATGTGGAAAGTGTTGCTAAACAAGACGAGGGAGTCTGAAGTACAGAAAAGCAGAGAGCCATGGGAGGGGACAAACGAGGAAAAGTAAAAACTGATCACTGGCTTAGTGTTTTGATGATGTTATGACATTCGGCAAGAACGACGAAAAGTACACTGTGTAAAGAATGATTATTTTTCAGAAAACAGCTTTTTACTCTTGATATCTTTTGTTGAGTGAAGGCAATATATTTGTTTTAGCAAAGTACGATATGTACAAGAGCTTAGTTTCTGAATGTCAAGCAAACACGACACGCTAAGCAAACTTTAGTGCGGTCACAAATTCCTCTCGCTGTCTGTTTAATAAGGACATTTGAAGGTTTGTTCCTTGAGTCAGACAATAAAAACCTGGTAAAGACTCAAACTCAGTGCAATTAAACACTTGGCTAACGTGCTGAAATGATACCCTGCCTGGGTTGACACGCTCTTCGCTTTAATGGTTTTTGTGGGTTTTATGGGCGCTCGTTGCACGTCTGAAACTTCGGGTTAGTTTCTCAACAGCGTGCTTCCGGAATTCATTTACTGTATATGAGTCGACAAACACAGTCACTCTTTAAGTTTCATTGCAGGATAAAGAAATGAAAAAAGAAATTATAATACATACATGAAACAACTGCGTGATCTGTACAATTAAATTGACAAGTGTGATGCATTAATGGATTGTTCATGAATTGTGAATTTCCCCATGGTGTGAATTTCCCCATGGGGACGAATAATGTATCTATCTACTGTATCTATCTATAAATATCAGGCAGTAGTAGACAGAGTTGTGATGGCTTTTAGAGTGTCTTGTTTAATCATTTAAAGCATGTCCTACCATCAATCTTGCCATATTAACAAGGTTTCCACTAGTAATAAGAGGAAATCATATATTTTATCTCTAAAAAACAGAGCTATTCTTCTATTTTCACTCCTGCGTTCAACCTCTGTGGGCTGTCATCTCGATATTTCTGAGTTTAGAGAGTAGGTAGGTATAAGGAAAATAGAAAAAGAAAATTCATGATCCTGATTGCTTAAAACACTTAAAATTCATGTATGTTCGCAAACACAGCATAGGTCTATCACAAA
>JAQMYG010000019.1:4223065-4236626 GCA_030014215.1 Clariallabes teugelsi
TTTCCATGCAATAGTCATACAAATACGTGTAATAGTGGAATGACATCACAGACCAACCTACGATTGTCAAAATGGATGCTTGACTAACAAATTCAAAGCTTATAGCTTATCTAATAAACTTAATGCTTAACTAATGAATAGAATAAGATAGAATGAAATAAAATAAAATAAATAAACACAACAACAAATTCATAACAAATACGATATGGCTTTTACACTTGGTACCATAATGGTAGAAAGTTTCCCCAGTACGCTAGAGCCATGTTCAAATTGCCTGCTTCATGTCTGAATCACTGGCCTCCCAGGAACTCCTTTAATGGCCCAAATATTTGATAAACACGACTGTACCGGACATGTAGCAATGTCCCAAGTTCCTGTGAAGTATGTGGTCAAGATACAACTTCCTCTAGATACCTGTACAGCTGAGTCACTGGTGATCTTTAAGCGATGACTAAAGACCCATCTGTTTTTTTCGATATTTGGGTTAATTCCTCCACACAAAGAAACCCTTTCCAACAGTGTTTGAACTGATTTAGTTAGTAACCCTATAACCTGATGTAACCCAGTAGTAACCCCAGATCGACCCAATGACGGAAACTTTAAAGCACTTTTGTAAGTCACTATGGACGAGAGTGTCTGACAATTGCCTAAATGTAGATGTAAGTTCCTGTAATGTGCAACTTGTGCAGTGGGCAGTATAAGGTTGTGCATTGTCCGGCAAAAACAGAACACCTTTGGTTATTAAACTTACTTTTTGTATTTCTTTTATTCCTCTTTAATTTGTGGCTTTTGCATAACATTATCTACCAATTTTTCAACTATACATTTACATGGTAATCAAAATAGGGAGATAAATAGCTTTTTATCTATTTATTAACACCACTAAGGGTACCTTAAGGTACATCACAGTACAAACCTATTTCAGCTGTACTGATTTGCATAAATGGACATTAATTTGACATAAACAAAAGAAAAGTTTCAACTTCATTAGACCAGTTGATATACAATATGGATTTCAGTGAACTTTAATGGGTGAGTATAAGGGCTAGACTACTGGTCTACCAAGAGTTCTGTATAACATTCTGGCAAATACATTCACAGTGACAATCCAATTCAAGCCTCCAACATGCCTTTCTCATGCCATTTGTATGCTGTGTGCAGTTTAACTGGAGACAGCTGTGCAATCTCCAATAGAGTAGAAAGGCTGTATCTGATTGATGAGTCTGCTTTTCAAATGATTGCAAGTACCCTGGAGAACTGAAGAGGAGAAATAAAAAATGAGGGTGTCCAAACAGGCATTAAAGGTGTTGGTGAGCATTGCATACATTCTCTAGCCAGGATTGTACCATTCAATACAAACCCACTACATGAGACTCATTGTAAGGCATGAAGCAGATGATGAATACCTGGAGGCTGGCTCGGCCAAGCCCAGATTCCCTGAAACACTCCTGAGGGTTGATACCAGGTAGCCAGTGAATTTCATGAAGCAGTAGGTGATAAATGAAATGTAGAAAAGCATGAAGAACAATAACGAATAGAGATGAAAAAAAAAAAAAAAGGATCTGGGTTACTGGGTCACACAAGGTCATCAGATCAAGCCCCAGCTTCACCAAGCTGCAAATGTTGGTCCTTTAAGCATGGCCCTCAATCCTGTCTGCTCCAGGAGCAATGTATTATGGTTGACCCTAGTGCTCTACAGTAAGTCTGATGTCCTATGCTGGGATGTGTGAAGAACAGGATTTCACTGTAATGTAATGTAGTGAAAATGTGACAAATAAAGGCTTATATTTTTAGTTTATTTTTCTTCCCTAAACTTGTAATCGCACACTCCACTGTCCGATAGATCAGGGAGTGTGTCATTGAGTTTGTACTACTGAACAGTAAAGATCAAACTTCAATGGGCCAGAGAAACCACCCAGAAATTTCACGCCAGTCATGCCTATGTCATACAGAACAAAAGTAAGAAGAGGAAGATCAGATCTTAGATGGTGAGGCTGAGCAAGAACAGGTTGATAGGGATAGATTGCTGAGACCCAGCAGAGTAGCAGGAGCCCCTGCAGTCATCCATTTCCGAGGACGGATTTGCTAAGATTCAATTAAAAGTAAAACCAATGTCAAAACTTTGCAACAGAAAATATCAACCTTTTCAATTCACTACAGGTACAGTAGGTTACATGTATGAAAAGTGAGGCTGAAAAATGCACAGTTTTTCCAATGTGCTAGCTCTTATGGAAACGCATTGTAAAAATCAACATCTGTTACTTTCATCCAAACCTGCTACAGGTGAATAAGTGTGCAAACTGAACATAAAGAGTAACACTGCTACTTATGCCCTATAAATCCATCTTAACAACTCTAATCTAATTGGTGCTTTTTGTGGCTGGTAACTCTAAATAAACTTTTGGTTTTGGTCCTGCTTTCCGGGAATGGTCGTCATGAGAGGCAGTTTCATCATGGTTTTGCAAATGCACTTGATGATACAATTTTTGCAAGAACTATTCCAGAACAGCTGACCTTCATGTCTTAAAATAACATGAAGTTAAAAAGAAACATAAAATAAATAAAAAATGTTTTTGTTCTATTATCAGACAAGGTTGTTAGTTTTAAGCATTTATTTCCTCAAATAAGCAAAGTTTTCTGCCAATAGAACAATAAATGTATGAATTTTTTTTTTTTTTTTTAAGTAGACTTTGCTCAGAAATAGCCTTAATAATCTTATATTTGGTTTGTTAAAATCTTATATCAAGAAGGTTTTGATAAATTTAACTAGTTTTAAGATATTTTTTACTTTTTAAGATATAATGGTAAAAAATTATATTTATATGGCTTGTAATTATATTTGTATGGCTCGTTTTAGAATAAGCCATATAATGGCTTTATGACAAAACCTTTGGAGAGTCTCTGTTGCAAAAGTGGTTGAAGTGCAAGACATGCCCAACTTGCGTGCGTCTATGACATTCACTTGGTACATTACACATCTACACACGTAGAGAGCCCTGTTAGGACATTTCTTTCAGAACTGTAAGTCTTGCTGACATACAGTATCCCAGTTATCCCAGATATGTAAGTTCTGATAATATTAATTCCTGCCTTGTTATAAAGCTTATGTCAGCTAAGGCTTTTGTTTATAGAGTATACCTGACCATCCTCTGAGCAGACCTGACCATCCTCTGTTTATACAACAGCATTTCTTTAGGCATAATTTAATGACTTGTTTAATTTTTCTCAATCTATTATTATTATTATTATTATTATTATTATTATTATATAGAATATATTATTCTTTTGTCAATGGTATTCTTAGTCCCTGATCTAGAGAATGTATATACAGTAAAAATTGGAATGAAACTGTTTTAGTGTGAAAGGCAAAGATATACACAATCATTTCAGGAATGCATTAATACTTATGACAATATAGACCAATTAAACACAAGGCTTTCTCATTGTCATTAAAATTCCACTCATTTTATTTCAACCTGTCTGAGCAAATTCAGATTATAAGTGAAAAGACTGTTAACATGATGATCACACATTAAGAGGTTTATTTCCGAAATGTTTCCAAAAATTAAGCGTTCATGTGTACAGTATATATAATTGTGATTATACAAATAATACATTAATATGGAATATAATACTGATGTACATGAATAAACCCAAGGACTTCTTACCTTTGTTAATTCAAGTGGTAACTTGGCTCTGATGTCTCCAGAATTTGCTCAAGTGCCCTATATAACGATTAGCGAGTGTGAAATACAATTAAAAGAAGAAACATTTGCATTATCTTCTGTCCATGTCAATATGTAATCAGACTGCCTGTTGTGCATCACACATATAAATGACGCTACAGAATAGACTTTCGTCACAGCATTTCAGGAAGTGACACATGCCACATAACTGACACATTTTTTGCCTTTCCCCACACTCAAAGTGAAAATACATAAATCCACCTTTTAAAAAGGACCTATTTCTTCTTCTTCTTTTTTTATGAGGGAGGTTCTAGTCAAACCAGGACTTTTGATTATACAGAATAACAGAAGACAATTATAAAAGTAAAAACTACTCATTCACGGACATAGTCTTCTTTCAAATATTTTCACAACTGAAATGATTTACTGTGGCTTACAGTCTCATAACCTTACTGTGCTTGAAGTCTTCTGTCTTATGCCTTCATTTACAAGAAAGGTCATTATAAGTCCTGGTTTGTGTTGACGATGATGCCGTTGACCCCTAAGGGTTAAGGAGAACTGTTGATATTAGAGCAAGAAGTCGATAACCAAGACAATTAATTGAATTGACAATATTCTGGGTAGAAAAGCAAAGGAATATCTTCATATAACAACAAGGAACTCATAGAAAAGTTTGACTGTAACACAGAAGTGGCAGTGTACAGGTTTACATGTTCAGAAAAAATATACTGTATACAGAGGGACAATTGACGTTTTGCAGAAGGAAATTGTTACTTTTTACACCTTACAGATAAACAATGCTTTACCCTTTGCTTCATCAACAGCTGTTATGTTTCCCCCTTTACATTCTGATAAGCAGAGCCACATTATAAATCTGAACTTGTTTCCAGTCCTAGACTGTAAAATGCTCAGAAAGTCAATTGAACACTGTCCCTGGAATTTTGTAATCCCTTCTCAACTGTAGAGCATTTGAACAATCTCCCGAAGCAGGATACTTTAAGCCTGTTGACGAGTCCCCCTAAGATTTGGCTAAAAGTCTCTCGGAGCGCTGAAGAGGAAAAATAAAAGATGAAGGGATCCAAGCAGGCATTGAACGTGATGGGTAGCAAAGTGTACACTGTCCAACTGGGGCTATGCCACTTAATAAAACCCACCAGATGAGACACATTGAAAGGCATGAAGCAAATGATGAAGACCAGGAACGTGACTAGGGCAAGCCCAATGGCCCTGCAGCGCTTCTTAGGGTTGAAGTTAGGTAACCGGGAAAGGATGAGAATTAATCTGATGTAGCAAAAGCTGCAGATGATAAAAGGTATGCAGAAAAGCACCATGAACAACTCTAGGCGGAACGGCAAAATGATCTTCAACTGCTTATCATTAAACATCGTGTAGCAAGAGTTCCTGAACAATGGCACAGCATGGGTGTCATTATTGTTCTTTTCATACTGCTGCACAATGTAGACAAAGCTACAATGGGCCATGGTAACCACCCAAAATAAGACAACAGCGACCAGGGCACTCCGGGGATTTCGTTTTTGTTTGTACTTAATGGGAAAGGCCACTCCCAGGTAGCGCTCCACACTAATAGCTGTTAAAAGTAAGGTGCTGTTGTAGATGGTGGTGTACATGACATATCTCTTCAGAGGACACAGGAAATAGCTCAAGGTCCATTTCATGTCAGCCGCCTCTTTCAAGCGGATTGGGAGGAAGATGAGGGTGAGCAGGTCCGAGACGGTGAGGCTAAGCAGGATCACATCAAGGGGCATAGCTTGTTGTTTTATCTTCCGAATAAGGGTGTAGAGAGTCAGCAGGTTGGCAGGGAGGCCAATCATCAGGGTAATGCTGTCTACAGTCAGTATTAAATCGCTAAGTGGTTTTGTCCAGTACATGGTTGATTTGTAGAGCTCTGGAAATATATTTTAAAAAAATATTATGAATTTTGATGGAATGTGGGACAGAAATGCAAAAAAGATGGCTAGTTACACTTTATGCTAGTTTGCTCCTTTTTGCTACTTATTGTATTAGCAGTTACAAACAACAATTTACTTAACTTGCTAGTTTAATGCTCACTAGCTAGTTACACTGTTGCTAATCATCCCCAACCTTTTTTTTTCAAATAGGCTGCTTCACTTTAATTTTATGAGGAAAAGACATATTGAAACAATTTCTCCAAATGTATTTGTTAGCCAAGCTAGCTTACAGTTCAGCTAAGACAGTGATTGTTTTTTTGTTTGTTTGTTTTTTTCTATTTCTGAGTAATAGGGACATAGCGGTAGAATTAGCATACCTCCTACACGGAAGAGATTTTTCTCTATTTTCCGCTTAAATTATCTTTTCTATTTTTTTTATGTTGTTTGGTCTTTCACTCTTCCTTTCCAATTCATTGTGTATGTGCTTGCTCCACGTCTACTGCTGCATGCTTGCATAGACTTGGAGGTGTTATTCTTTGCATGCCATTTACAGTACACTGAAACAAGAAATCCAACCACTTTATTATGTTTTATAAAAACTAGTCATTTTAATTCATCATTATTATATGATACATGGGGGTGGTTTATTGGCCCACCCGTAACTTATGCCTATACTCACTACTATTGATTATAATGGTATTGATATTATTTAAGCCTGGTTTACACTTAACCATTGGTTTTGACCACTACTAAGCAAAGGTCCTAGTAGGCATAGGCAAAGAAAATATGGCATGCTTGAATAAAAATGTTGAACAGTTTTTGAGCTGTGACCAACCTTGCAATCGCCATCCTTTTATGGCCAATGTTACAATCTAAAGTAGCAAGATTTTTTGTGGTTCATGAGTTCGTGCAATGCATTTATACATTTTTAGGCCTTCAGTCAAGCATTATTTCCCACTTGCAAGTGTTTTACCTTATTTTCTTTTACCAAATTGTTGCTGTCATAATTGTTGCCATATTATTTAGCAACTAGTAAACCAATAAATTACTTTTTTCAGTTTTATATATTATTTTATTATATTTTTTTATATAGGTTACAATGGGCTTAGCAATGCCTACAGTAAGAATATGCAGTACTACTTTCAAATTCAAAGACAAAAACTAAGACAAGATTTAGTATGATGATTTATGATGAGGAGCATAAGGTGCGATTCTTTTTATTATTATTATTATTATTATTAAACTGGATTTTTATATTCCCAAAGTAACACCTCATACAGCAGTACAGAAAAATAACTACATACCCGTGCCTCTTACCTTTGCTTGTCTGCGTGGTGAGATTTTAGTTTGTCTAGCTAAGATTTTACTGTTGTGTGTGCACTTTTTGGATGTTGCAATGTAAGGATCAACACACAGGAAAGACGAAATGCTTGCTTCACTGTTTACCCAACTGATTGCATTCTTTTACAGAATGCCTTGTTTTGATCTTTTTTTTCCTTCGCATTCATTATGCATAAACAAGATTTTGTACAGAATACACAAGACCCTGTAGCAAAACAGAGTGGTACTCAGGAATTACCAAAAGTAACACTTAAATGCTAAAAAATATATATATATTTGAATTACCTCCAATATGATGGAGGAACAGGAGTTTAAAGAAGACAGACAATGTGCAGTGGTTCAAGAAATCAGTTTAAAAATGCATAACGACCGTCTGCTGACAAAGGCAGCGCATAGGATATGGCACAACAGCTTGCATTCTCATATATCCCACAGCATTGCTGAATTATGAACTCTGATTGGTCAGCAGTGTTGGGTGTAACACGTTAGAGTACTCTGATTACGTTTTTGATGTAACAAGTAATCTAACGCGTTAGGTCCATGAGCCACACAGCAGACATTCTCAATCCATTAGTGCGTATGTGAAAGTCGTCCTACAAGCAACGCCCCCGATAACCCGCCCCCCTCTGTTATTCCTGCTGTTATACCCCTATCTCACCTATGCGGTTTGACTATCGCGCAGAAAGATGGAAACGTGATCACAGCGCCAAAACTCGTGGTGAATCATGATGAATCGTACTTACGGCCGCCGTGCGAAACCACGTAGGTGAGATACGTAGGTCTTAGTAGTTAACAGATTATAGGTCAGACTTCGCTGAGTGATGATGGTAGAATAATTATAAAGGTCTTGACTAAAACAACACGCATGAGGAATCACAAAGGAGTTTTCATTTTCTGCAATGGAAAAATACTCAAACTAGTTACTTTTATCAGAAAGTAATGCTGTAATGTAACTAATTACTTTTTAAAGATAGTAATTTTGTAATGTAATTAGTTACTTTAAAAAGTAACGTCCCCCAACAGTGTTGGTCAGGGGGTGTTTCTATGTCAGCCACTCTCAAACCACATGTACATATACTGGAAGTGAGGTGAGTCTAATAGTTTCTATAGTAACAGCTCTTTCAAAGTGACCTACTGTATTGTGCAATCTTGAGCCACCACTCATAACTCACCAGTCTTAAATCACACTTCTTCATAATTTTCTTCCAAATAGTCTCTCATGTTCAGTCCAGTCCCTGTACCTGAGCAGTTTCAGAAGAATGTTTTTGTTTGTTAAGCCACACAGTGACCTATGAGTCTTTCAGGCATAAAAATTCACCTAACTTAAGGCATGAACCAGTGAGAAACAGGTGCAGATGATGAAAGATGATAAGGCCGTGATTAATATACTGGTGATGCTGAATACTGAGCGGTTGGAACAGATGAGAGGGGAAATGAGGCTGCTGCTGAGTTTGTTACATACTGTAAACAACCCATTTTTAAACTATCTATAGCTTTATGCACTAGTGCGGCCTGTCGCAGTAAAACATTTGGTCTAATTTCTTTAATTCAATCGACATACTTTAATTTAAATGAGGTGGGCTCAATACATACAGTACTGGCACAGTATGGGTAATTCATATTCTTTGAAAGCGCTGCATAATCTACATTATCTGTGTGGTTATTTAACAAATTACAAACTTGTTGAGAGGATGACGTTTTGTAGCATATTTAGTTAGCATTCCTGGAAGGAGTTTCAGTTTTAGTTATTTGTAACAGACGGTTTAGTTTTTTTCTATGCAACAGGAAATTCTTCAGGATGTTGGTTTCAACCTTACAAGATAAGCGATGGTTTTGTTTCGTGCGTTTTACACTGTCTTTTTCAAAAAAATAAAAACAGAGAGAGTGGTTGACAAGAGAATGTTCACGGTTGTTATAATGTAAAGTCTATAGGAATTTATTTGTTTCATGGTAATTCCACAAGATTGAATGTACAGTAACTGCTGTATATGTTAATTAAAAGTATGATGTATTGTTCTGAAATTGGTAACGGATAGTAATCAGTGACAAAATGACTTCTGTGAAATGAAACTACTACAACTTTGTGGTGTGCTTTTATTAGAAATCAATACATTTTTGGGTAGTAACAGTGACGCCGCTTTATGTCTGGTCACAGAACCCTATCAGTGCTTATTTGATCATAAGAGTGATCACCCTTGAGTGCTTTACTTACTTAGTGAGCCTAAAGTGTGCCTAAAGTTTCAAACGTCAAATCAATACAATCTAAACAGGATAATGAAAAGCAACTTACAATGATGTTGTCCTTGATAACACATGATCTTGACGTGTCATGTTTGGTCAAAATGTTGTCTAGGGTTCTATTTAAAAAATTGGCAATGATACACACAGGAAAAACACAACACTTACTTCCTCTTTTATGTTTTTCACCAGAAGGCCTTCTTAGTTCTGCTCAGTATTAATCGTGTAGATCTAAACCATCTCTCAGAACAGACTTAACCTCAGACGTATTACAGAACAGTCATGACAATGGAACAATTCTTCACTTGTTATTGAAGATTATCAGTGAACTGTATATGAGCTACTGCAGCAATAATTACAGCATTAAATGATTTCTTAAGCACCCTGTGTTTTTAAGTGCAAAACTTTTCCTATTTTTTAGGGATTTATTTATTATTTATTATTCAGTCAATACAAAAACATTTCACCTCAAAATTGAAAGTTAAAGAAAAAGTGTGCCAGTTTGTATGCCAGAAAAGAGAGCAGCTCTTTATATACAGTGCCTTCCAAAAGTATTCACACCCTTTGAACTTTTCCACATTTTGTCATGTAACAACCACAAACATAAAGGTATTTTATTGTGATAGACCAAAGCAATGTGGCACATAATTGTGTCCACTCTGACTGAGCTTGAGCTATTTTGCAATGAGGAATGGACAAATATTTTACTCTTTAGATGTGCGAAGCTGGTAGAGACATACCGTGAAAGACTTGCAGCTGTTATTGCAGCAATTCTACAAATGATTGACTCAGGAAGGGCTGAACACAAATGCACATCACACTTGATTTTTATTTGTAAAAAATATTGAAAACCATTTATTGTTTTCCTTCCACAATTATGTGCTACAGTATGTTGTGTTGATCTATCACATAAAATCCCCAAAAAATGCATTTACGTTTGTGCTTGCAATGTGGCACAATGTGGAAAAGTTCAAAGGATATGAATACTTTTGCAAGGCACTGTACAGTAAGTGAACACTTTTTCAGACCAAAAACAAAAAACTGAAGCTGCTAGATTTTGCATGCAAAAATGAAGCAGATGCAACGTCCAAAGTTTTCAGATAAACTGTGGGTGGTTCAGAACTACAGGATGTTCAGTAAAACAGGGGTTAATTTCCTTATGAAAGTGTAAAAATAGTTGTACATGAGACTAAAGGCCCTCGCAACAATACTGACATACTGTTTACTTGGTTTTATAGTAGTTTTTTTTTTTTTTTACTTTTTTTTGACAACATCCTTGCTCTACATCTTTATTTTCATGGGCCTAGGACTTTTTCACAATACTATACATATATAGTATGAATATTCAGATGTGCGAATACATAAAGTCTGTTAATACGGTGGTGTTGATCAAGTTGCTTAATATGGCCATTGACAGTTTTTCCACTAGGAACAATCATATTTCATCACATCCTGAATACGAAGATCCATTCACAAGAAAGATAATATGAGTAGTTTAATATCTAGAATTTTTTGTTTGACCAAAATGGGATATTTATGTAATAAAGGAAGTAGATCTTACACTGATTAATTAGATTTTAAAAAATTCTTCTTCTTTAGTTAAATTTGTGCCTTGAATTTTTGTTAACTGATAAGATAAATTGTATGTAAGTTTATCAAATTGTACATGTTGCTATAGTAACTCTTCTTCTATATTGTACTACTCAAAATCGTCTAAATCATAAGAGATGCATTTGCACCATCATTGAACCCAATCCATTGAATCCTCTTTGAAAATTCCCTTTGTCAGTTCCCACTGCGCTACACAATGTTTACAGAGATGACACCATTGTTAAGATTGACAGATGCACAGATGAATGAAGAAGGTGCAAACCACATACTGAGAGACCATCAATTGCGATCTCAATTGAGATTTTCAAAGAGGGTTCACAAATTGGATTCAACAATGGTGGTGGAGACTATGTTGAGTAGTACCTTTGCGTAGAGGAAGGGTTCTTCTTGATTCATCCATGTCAGTTAATTTTAAAAAAAGTTACGCATTATTTTCTGTACTACTCTCGTATCCAAAAAGTTCCACCTCATCAGATTGTCATGCATTTTCCCCTTTTGTTGAGCCCAGACATTTGTAGAACAAAGAAAGATCATTTTCACAGCAGGGATCACCTACTGTAGAACTTTGCTAGATATTGTTCTTCCTTCAGTTCTTTTAACATTGCTGTATACAGTATATCTTTCAGGTCTTTTTGATAAGTTTCTGCTCTTGTCGATTTTGGAGGGACATCATGCTTTTGCTTGTCACTTTGATGGTACTGTATGCACACCATTATCTAAAGAGGCATCTGTCCATGCTAACTTTTTTTTTTTTTTTTCATTTCCGTTTATTGATGGTCTTGATGTGTTCAAAGAAATGTGTTGGAAATACTTTTATACCCCTTCTCAGATTAGTGGTGAGATTATCAGCAGTGAGATCTTAAACATGCTTTGCATGCTCTCTGCAGACCATAGCTTCAGCATTATATAGTACTGTTGAACAAGTGTAAATGTGACAGCTTGATTGTGAGTACGGAACAGTTGCCTCTTTAGAAAATGGTTGTAAATACTCGTTACAATTTTATGCAAATGTTGTACTTGAAATTACTTGGTTGCTAAATATGGTGTGAGTCATTAAAGAAGACCTAATATCATTGAATCTTTTAATAGTCATGTCTAGACTTTATATTTACTGTATCTGAAGTTATAGAAAGGTGTTGGGCCGCCATGAGTAACAAGAACAAGACAATTTCATAGTTAGCTACAGTACAGTATGTACATGTAGTACGAGAACTATGTTCTTTGTTATGTTTAATTTTCATATCTTTTAACATTGTTAAAACTATTAACATGCTAATTAGCACTTTAACGTGCTAATTAGCAACAGCCTAGGGTGATATATGCTTTAATTTTTAGGTGGCAAATTATACTTAAAAAACTATTATTAAATAAAGAAAGAAATAAAAATCTAATCTCCATGAGTCCCTGATTCATGGTGCTGTTTTTTTATGGTTTGTATCTAACCTCTGAATTTTTTCAAATATAACTCAAAACCACAGGCATCAAGTAAGAAAGTATATAAATAAAGCACTTTCCCACACACACACACACACACACACACTAGTTAAAGGTGAAGGGAAATTCCACCTTACAGCTTTGCATGCAGCAATCAAACCCAGTACCAATTTGTGCCTCCTCCTCCTCCTCTGACATTTCGCCTGATACCCTCACTCGTCTCGCTCTGATACATGATTTGATGTGATAATCACACTGTCCTGCTTTTTTATCTTGTCATTACACTGAAGTCCGGCATGTCCGTAGCGGCTCGAACAATCAAAGACCTGATTATTAGTGCAGATCCGGCGGCAACGTTTGATGATTTTCCTGGTGATTGAGTGTTAGTCAGGTCTCTCAGTCTTGTGCCTCATACATCACTGTGTTCATGCCATCAATATTTAATGGTGTGTGTGTGTGTGTGTGTGTGTGTACAATAAAAAAAATGACAGACATCAGGTCTGTACAATATTTTTAATTTATATATTTGCTTGTGAAGTGGTGTTATGCTGTATCTAAGCACACACATATATGCTTAAAAGCTCTCCAACCACAAATCACTTTGTTCTCTTAACAACCATGGGGATTAAGTGCCAAAATTACAGACTATTAAGGAGATTACCAAAGCCAGCTTTTATCAATATAAGCAGTCGATTAGGGCCCCTGAGTCACCAGGTGTTCTCTTAAGAATGCAGAATGCCATTCTTAATATTTTTTTTTTCCTTCATGGTAATAAGTAAGGAAGAAACCATGATGTACTGTTTTATGAAAATAATAAACCTGAAGCATTTATATGACATTCTTTGATATTTATGATTTTCAAGAATGATTTTTCTTTTTTAAAAGTCATTTCTCTTTTACCATTTTCTTTTACAATCACTATCTAAGCTAATAGGTTAAAGCCATCCATTGGATAATTTCTGCACTGATTAACATGTTTTAGTTATGACAGAAAGTTATGCCTAACTGATGAGGTGTGTAGATTCTCCTTTCCTAAACAACCACGTCAGAAGGCATATCCTGTGATTGTGGCAAAGATGTTACTTTGCTTCAGAAGGGTCAAATTATTGGCCTGCATCAAGCAAAGAAAACAACTAAGGAGAAAGCTTAAACTACTAAACTGTCATCCCTCCTCATCCTCCTGGACCTGTCAGCTGCATTTGACACGGTGACCCACAAGATTCTATTATCTATTCTTACAAGTCTTGGAATTTGTGGAACAGCATGGCAATGGTTTGCTTCTTACCTAGAAGATAGGTCATATGAGGTAACATGGAGGGGATCTACATCTGCCCCACGTAG
>JAQMYG010000019.1:4240180-4259044 GCA_030014215.1 Clariallabes teugelsi
AATATTTACACATTAAGTTTACTGAAAGTAAAAACAGTTGAAAGTCAGAGGACGTTTCTTTTTTTGCTGAGTGTATAAATATGTATATATACACAGAGCTCTGGAAAAAATAAGAGACCACTGCAAAATAATAAGTTTCTTAGGTTTTTTTTCTTACAGGTGTATGTATTGGTGAGATGAACAGTTTTGTTTAAATTTTTATGAACTGCTGACAATATGTCTCCTACATTAAAAATATAACCGTTGTTATTTAGAGTGTATATTTAAAGGAAATGACATCAACGTAACGCAAAAAAGTAACCTAAGATCATGCAGCATTTGCAGAGCTTTATTAACTTAAATAGAACAGAATGAAAATAATTTGTAATATTCAGCTAAATAACATTAAGAAATCAGTATTTAGTGGAATAACACTGATTTGCAGTTACACCTTTCCTGCGTTTTAGGATGCTTTCCACCAGGTTTTCACGTTGCTGTTGGGTAATTTATACCACTCTTTTTGCAAAAAGGCAAACAGCTCAGATGGTTTGTGACCGTCCATCTTCCTCTTGATGACATTTCAGAAGTTTTCTGGAGTAAATTGCAACGGTCTTTAAATTTTACTTTTTTTCCAGAGCTGTGTATATTGTATATATCAAGGTTATGTAAGAGTCCAGATGGTCCCGACTGAAACTTGTGCTGTGTTTTTACACTGTTAGTTTTTTTACTGGCAACTTCTGGCTAGCTCATTCAAAATATACAGCAATCCTTGAAAAAGTAACTGTATGGTAATATCATGATTATGGAAATAATACAAACATTGAATACTGCCCTTCCTGGCCCTGCTTGTAATTCATGAAATTAAAATGATAATTTCTGGTTGTTAAACATATATATAATAATATATAATATAAGGATTCTTGGATACAGCGTTCTTGCATGCTAGTTTCATGATTATCACATTAATCCAGATTGTGCCTGTTGCACTGTGTGGACCTGCTTTCATAGGTCATAACCCAAATTAGACTGCCCTGTCTGATCCTGCTGTCTCACAGCAAAACATTTGTTTTGTTGCTGTGCTGTCTTTTGATACAGATACTTTACATTTAAATGAACGCTCCTGGCTGGCTCACCAAATATATAAGAATTTTTTAATTCATTGTAAAGGTTTGTTTAATTTTTTTTAAAAATCAGTAAAAAAAAAAAAAATAGCTTGATATATTTATTCATATAACATTTTAAAAACCTATTATGCATATTAAAAATTTATTAAAAAGTGCTTACAGTACATATACATACAGATTGATACATAACACAAAATGAAATGGAAAAAACACAACATACAGATTGATGATAACACAAAATGAAATGAAAAAACCCAGCCTCTTTCCGGCTATGTTACATCTTACTTTGTGGTGATGAAAGATCGATTTTTCTATCCCCTCACCTTCCTTTGGTTCCAAGGTGTTAAGACATCACCTTTAACATTGCCATTTTTCTCATACAAGCCTTCTGGGTGCTTTTCTCTATCTGTCACATGTAACTATAAAAGAAGATTGTGATCTTTTTTAAGCTACATCTCCAATTTCAAGGTTTGACAAAATTCTCTCCTTGTTGTCTGATGAAATGACACAGCCGTCATGATTAACCTTTGATAACTAACTCCTGATAACTTTTTCAAGAACATAGCTTATTTTCTAACAGATGTGAAAGTGTCTAGACAATTTAGTCACATTTCAGCGAAAGCTGCATTAATAACAGATGGCAGCTCTAAACTCATTGTGAACACTGATCCCTGAGGAATAATGATTATAAACTCAATTAGACCATCAAGTCAGAAAAAAAGAGACATTCACAATTAATTCTCACAAATTATAAACGTTGTAGTATTAATTATTTAATTTAAATCGCAAATGCAAAACTATAGAAGCATTAAATTTCCTTTTGGCAAAAAATTTGGCAAAACATTTATGGATTTTAAATATAAACCATAGTAAATAATTGGATATAACAGCTTTTGTAGAAGCAAAGCATTAAAAGGCTAATATTTCTGCATCACTGCTTAACTAATACTGCTCTTAGAAGAGAATGCTGTTCTGAACAGGTGAGTAAACAGTTCCGTACAGTACTGGGTATACTGTTTCTGATGTATAGCCAGGAATTCATTTTAGGGTGGGGTAAGGAAATATGGCATTTTGGTTCATGGCAGACATTGTAGGAGTATACAGAGTCAGCCAAAAAAATGTATACACACTTCAGGAAAAGAAAAACTTGTATAAATATTTTAAAACTAAATTCATTGCTATACATTATATACTGATATACTGTATATGCTATTATTATGAAAATAATATAAATATAATGATAATAATATATTGATATTAATAATATTGTATTAATATAATATACAGTCAATAAATTTTTCTTTTCCTGAAGTGTGTACACATTTTTTGGGATGACCATATTGCATATTTCCTTTCCATATATAAAAAGTCTAATTATTTAAGCCACAATGTGTCATCAACCAATGTTGCCGTATTAATAATATTCATTGAAATGTGAAATACTCATACTCATACTCATCTTCTATACCACTTTATCCTGTATTCAAGGTTGTGGGGACCTGGAGCCTATCCCAGGAGGTTTAGGGCACGAGGCGGGGTACACCCTGGACAGGGTGCCAATCCATCGCAGGGCACACACACATACACTCACACATTCATTCACAGACTACGGGCAATTTGGGAATGCCAATCAACCTAACCTACATGTCTTTGAACTGTGGGAGGAAACCAGAGTACCCGGAGGAAACCCGAAATGTGAAATAAATGATATCTAATATCTCAGTTGATGTTCAAAGCATATGATTAACAATCCAAGGGACTGCTTGGTTTGGGTGGTTCAGTATGTATGAATTATAATGGTTACCTTTTATGAACAGCATTATACTGGCCATCAACAATTTATCCGCCAGCACCAACTGCAGTATTTCTCTGTGATATTGTTGTAAAGACACTCCCAATGAGAGCACTGATGAAAATACAGTATGTGCCTATCTGTGAATCTAGATTCTAATGAGAAAAATCATTGGAACTCTGTGTTCTCTCATCATAAACATTAGCACGGCCTAACTGCATACAGTTGAATTTCTGGCTAAAGGAACTCTGTAGCCAATTGAGGACCCGTTGAAATACTTGGTTGAAAGTCCCCCGAACTGCTGATGAGGAGAAATAAAAGACAAAGGGGTCCAAGCAGGCATTAAAGGTGCTAGGTAGTACTGTGTAGACTCTCCAAGGTGGACTCTGCCATGTAATAAAACCCACCACATGGGACACATTGAATGGGACAAAACAGATAATGAAAACCAGGAGGGTGACTACAGCAAGCCGGATGGCCCTGGAGCGTTTCCGAGAGTTGATGTTTGGCAAGCGAGAGAGGATGATGACAAAGTTAATGTAACAGAAGCAACAGATGAGAAAAGGTATGCAGAAGAGGACAATGAACAACTCAAAACGGACAGGTAAAAGAAGGTCCAGCTGCTCCTTGCTAAACTCCTTGTAGCAGGAGTTTCTGTTGGTCGTATCATGGCTTTTATGATACTCCACAATGTAGACAATACTACAATGGCCCATGGAAAGCACCCAAAAGAGGACACAAGCAATAATGGCATATCGGGGATTTCGCTTAAGTTTGTACTTGATGGGGAAGGCTACTCCTAAATAGCGCTCCACACTAATAGCTGTTAAAAGCAAGGTGCTGTTGTGAATGGTGCTAAAGTAAATGAATCCTGAGAGTGGACAAAGCCAGAAGGCCATGGTCCAGGTCCTGTTGGCCGCCTCGTTTAATCGCAATGGGAGGAACAAGAGGAAAAGAAGGTCAGAGATGGTAAGGCTGAGCAAGAGCACGTCTAAAGGCGTAGCACGCTGTTTCACCTTTTGGAATAAAGTGTAGAGAGCCAGCAGGTTGGCGGGAAGACCTGTGATCAGGGTGATGCTGTCGACAACCAAAACAGAATAGCTTAGTGCTGGTGTCCAATGCGTGGAATTTGGCATTTTTTTAGATAATCTGTAGAAGCAAAAACAAAATGATCATAATAAAAAAATGATTTCTTTTCAGTTTACATCATGGACACTGTTATTAAGTGTTGAGACTGATATTTACAGTACTGTGCAAAAGTCTTGATCCCTCATTCCTTCATATTTCGCTTCCAAAGAGCCAGGCGTTCTTGAATTTTAATGTAGTCTTGAGAAATATTTATCCAGGCTTCCTAAAGGACTTTTTGTCTCTCGTTTGTGGAAAGATTTTGTCTCTCATTTTCAGTCCAGTCCCTGTACCTGAGCAGTTCAAGAGGAATGTGTTTTGTTTGTTCAACCACACAGTGACCTATGGATAATTCACGCATGAAGAAAAGCATCTAACTTAAGGCATGATCTAGTGAGAAACAGGTGCAGATGATGACAGATGATCAGGCCAGTGATTGGTACTGTATACTAGCGATGCTCGATGCTGAGTGGTTGAACAAATGAGAGGGGAAATGAGGTTGCTGCTGAGGTTGTTACATAAACAATCGATTTTATATTGCATCTTTAGGAACTTCTACTAATTCAATCTACTTACTTTAATTTAGTTTAATATGAGGAAATGAGGGGTCGGTCAAGATTTTTTAACAGTACTGTATATAACACCGGTCTCATATTGTGTAGATCCCACATGTGCCACCTAAGCAGCTTTAAATCTATTTGATATATTTAAAATTTCATTTAAAAACATGTCTAGTTAAACTTTTTACATTCAATTAAAGATAAACACATTGTGCAGGTAAATATGAAGAACAAATTCTGTACCTTCAGCTTAGCTATGAAGTTTCAGCCTCTGATTTGGTCACACCCTTCAATCTCTTTACTTCTCTGTCCTGACGCTATAATGTCGCACGTACATCAGCAGGGTTCCTACAGTATCCTCGAAAACGATGAGTTGTGGATTAATAGGCTACAATGAATAATGTGAGAAGAATACAAATATAGATGAAGAGAAAATAAAACAGAAAGAATCACGTTGCCTAAAAGGGGAAACCATTTTTTGATGATATATGATGATAGGATGTTTGGTGTTAATCACAAAGCCTAATATAAATCTATTTCTAGGAAGGGTTAGTTCAGCGGCTTTAGGTGCAAACATTCAGAGGAAGGCATGATTTAAGATATGATTGAAATTCATTGAAT
Source organism: Clariallabes teugelsi (assembly GCA_030014215.1). NCBI lineage: Eukaryota > Metazoa > Chordata > Actinopteri > Siluriformes > Clariidae > Clariallabes > Clariallabes teugelsi. The sequence continues at coordinate 4,245,382 of JAQMYG010000019.1, forward strand.
TTAATAGCAAAATAGCCAGCAGTGTGGTTAATGCTAATGAGCACAATGCTTATTTTTATAATGGGAAAAAGATGACTTTTGATACTGAAGACTTACTTCACAAACATGGGCTGCCTGGCTAAGACTGTATATTAGGGTATACATACATACACACATACAGTATGTGTGTGTGTGTGTGTGTGTGTGTGTGTGTGCGCGTGTTTGTGTGTGTATACTGTACGTGTATAATGTTCAAGTCAAACCACTTCTCACGGATGACTTCAAGCATTGATGATGAGAATCTTGGCCTCAGTAAAATATTTAAATGGTGCGAATGCTTTAAAGTAGGCTTTATGTCTGTAAATGACGATCCCCACCGAGAAGCCCACTGCAGTTATTTCTGTGAACATTCTGCCAGTTGCATGTCTGATCTGTGAAAATTGACGCTGTCTGTGGGAACTGTTCGCACGATCTTTCACCAACAGCACTTGCACGTTACAGAAACTCGACTGGAAGTTATCGCCACATCCCCTTTACAGTTCTGGCCTCATTCCAAGTGATTTCCACAAGTTTGGCTATTAAAGGAGTTCTTGGGAATCCAGCGTTTTAGACTTTATGCTTCCGGTGGACTGAGAAAACTTTCTACCTTGATGGTATCAGGTACCAGTAAAATGCTGAGATACAGTAAGTGCATTAGTGTAAGCAGGGGATTATATAGAGATATAAAAATTGTTTTTGCTCTCATAACTGATCAAAATCCCAGTTTGACCTGAACACCTCTTCAAACGTTGGGATCACTTGCATCTTTTCTACCTTCTACAGCAATACTGGGTATTTCAAGACCATGAAACAATACATATGGAATTACAGTAGGTAATTATGTAACAACAACAATCGGTTGTTATTTTAAGACACAGAGATCAAACTTTCTGTAATAGTTCTTGCAAGCACAGCATCGTGTCAAGTGCGTTTGCAAAACCCATCAAGCACCATGATGAAACTGTCTCTCATGAAGACCTTCCCAGAAAAAGCAAGACCAAATCTTACCTCTGCTGCAGAGGAGACGTTCATTTAGAGTCACCAGCCTCAGAAATCACCAATTAATGTACAGTAACAACAGCACCTCAGATTAGAGCCGTCACTGTATGAAGGCTTTATAGAGCATAAGTAGCAGACACATCTCAACATGTTCAAAGGAGATTATTGCATATTTTGGATGCCTTCAGCATTGTTTTTAAATCTTGAAAGAAATAAAAATAAGGAATGATCATGGATCATGGAGTTAGAAAGTGATCCCGAACTTTTTAGAGGTAGTGTATATTTTTACATATAGTCGTATATATGCTAGTGAACAAGAAAACTTGTTCAATAACAGTACATCCTGAAAGCAAGTGTTAGTTCCTGTTATCACTTGGCATCTATAAACAGCAGGTCTTTCACCAACCACTTTTTTTTCTTTCTTTCTTTCTTGTCATCTTGCAGTTTGTTGTATTACCAAGAAAGCCTGAGGAAATATGCCCTGACAATTTTTTTTTCCTCTCCAGAAAAACTTTACATCATTATAAGTCCTGATATGAAAACAAAAAACAAAAAGCAAAAGCTGTACTATATCAGTGTTCATACTTTTTATCTGTGTATATGATTATTAAATACAATTCACATAAATGAGTTGTTACTACAGAAATGAGATGGCACTAGAACATTGTTCTGCATATACTGTATGTTATTATAAACATGTGGTTTGAAGAACACACGGAACTAGTAACAGCTCTGCTGTGATGTACAGTATGGCATGGCATGTTACAAATTATTAGTGCCAACTTGTATTTTAAATTACACCATGATAAAAATGTGAAAACTTTTTTGCACATTACCATTGAAAGGAATGTAATTTCAATTGAGCGCCCTAATATATATATCCAGATGTGTGAGCGCACTAGTAAAAATCATTCTACTGTATATCACAGACTTTGTTCATTTTAATTTAGTAGACCCTTCTATCCATTCATCTAGGAACCTCTGTAGTCCAACTAGGGACCATGGAGGCCAATGGTGACCATCGTATTTATTCCCACTTGTATGACTGTGGTAGGACCTCAGGTCAACATTGACACTCACATTCACACACTATGGACAATTTGGGAACACCAGTTAGCCTAATCTGCATGTCATTGGACTGTAGGAGGAAACCGGAGAACCTGGAGGAAACCCACCAAGGATGGGGAGAACATGCAAAATTGGTTTAATTTATACAACTCAGAAAACGTGCAGCCTCTTAATTTAACTTTGCATAATTGCTCTTTGTTTAGCTTTTATATATAATAAAAAATCTTTTTTGATTTCCAAATTTTAATGAAGTTCTTGGTTTTGGAATGTACTTTTTGGCTAGAACGCTCAATTTTTTTTTTTTTTTTTGTAGGTTTGTTATGTTTTTAAATAAAACTTTTAAAACTGATTTTTTTTTTTTAACCTTGTTGGTAGGTTGCTACTACAACCTGTGGTCCTCATAAATCGCTCACATCCTGCAGAAGTGGCTGAATCTGCCTTAGTCTACCACAATCGGGTGTGTGTGACTGCTCCATCTCACACACACCCTCAAAACTCTCTGGCTCATTTATATATACATATATATGTGTGTGTGTGTGTATGTGTATGTATGTGTATGTGTGTGTGTATTATTGGAGTAAATTGGGAATATGAATGAATTCCAAAATATCAGCATGTTTTGAAAAAAAAAAAAAAAAGGGACACAATATCCCAAGTTAACATTAACAGTAACTAGATTGGTTTCATTTGTAATCTAACAACTTGGTGTATTAACAGCAGTTATAAGTAATGTAAGAGAAGCAGAAGTAATCCTGAATAACATTTTTTTAAATTAAATCCTAAACAATATATTATTGCATGGTATATTCTACACTTTAAATAATGACATTATTATTATGACATTATTAAAACAATAGATCAACATCAGAAAACCCACATCTGGTTCATGCTGCAAAGAAAGAAGAGAATCCTTACCTTCTCAGCTGAGCTGTGATCGTTGTGTCACTGATGTGGTCACAGCACTCGAATGCTCTTTAGTTACATTGCAATGTCATTTAGACACCAGCAGGCTTTTTATAGTAACCATGCAGGAAACAGCAAACAGGTTGAGAATATATACATCAAATCTTCAACACCTTATTTGAAAAAAAAAAAGATTTTAATTGAAAAACAAATTCTGCCACTAATACACTCTAATTATGCAGCATGTGTTCACAGAGGTCCTTTAGACTAGTAAAATTAGACAAGGGTCACACGACAATGCTAGAAACTAGGCGAAAATAGAAACTAGACACAAGTTATTGCCTCGCATACCGGCGATTTGCAGGAAACCTTCACTTCTGCATCTGCTCAGTGCTAATGTACATAAATAGACATAGCGACCAATAGACTTTCGAAGATAAATCATGTCATCATGAGGTTTCTTTTTTTGTAAGCATCAACACAACTGGACATCAGACTGTTTTTAGACTTCTGAAGGTCCAGTTATTTGTCACATGTACCTTACAGCAATGAGAAATGTGAAGTGAAAAGTTTCATACAGTGAATTTCTTTTTTTTTTTTTTTTTTGTATGTCCCAGTTAAGAAGCTGGGGTCAGAGAACTGGGTCAGCCAGGATACAGTGTCCATAAAGCAGATAGGCTTGCTCAGGGGTTCAATAGAGCCAGCGTGGTGGCACTGGGGCTCGAGCCCATGAACTTCAGATCAAAAGACTTAACCATTTAAGCCACCACTGTCCTGGGAGCAAGTGCATCAGTAACACAAAATAACGTAGTAAAACTATTGGGTGGGAATCAAACCCGGACCCTGGAGGTGCAAGACGACAGTACCAACCACTAAGCCACTGTGCTATTGTTAGTTTATGAAACAGTTCTCACAGGCCCTTCATTTGCACTCTGGTTTCCATGATGATAAATGCAACATTGTTAGTTTTATTTTCCATTTCATAGTTTTTTTTCTTCTCTCTATTGCTTTCCTTGCCTTGTCTTTCATTTGTTGCTCCTTGGATTCCAGGAAACAAAAAATGTTATACTTCTGTAATTTCCTAGCATTGACCCTTGTTTGCTTTCTGCATTCATCCTACAATTAATATTCTACATTAAGTTTGACTGCCTGTCTTTATTTTTCTGTACTACAGTATATGCTCATCCTGTGCAGGATTGCGGGATGGGGTACACATGCATACACACTTATTCGCACTCTACAGACAATTTGGGAATGCCAATTAATGTACTTCGTGTTTGGACTTTGGAATGTGGGAGGAAACCGAAATACCTGGAGGAAACCCACCCACACTGGGACCTGAGGCAGGAAATGAACCCTAGAGGTACGAGACCACTGTGCTAACTGTTACCCCACCGTTTTTCCCAGCAGTGTTACATAAATATAACTTTATTTATATAAAAATATATGATAATTATTAGCAAAAATATTAAAAGAAGTAATACAGGTAATCATTAGGAAACAGTATGCTTACCATCAACTTGTACCTCCTGACTTTGATAGTTGATCTCATAGCAAAAGAACAACTGAAAGTGTTGTGATAAGTAATGAAATATATTTATAAATGCAAGTTCATGAAAATCTAGCTAAATTAAAAATAAATGAAAGTAATTTAAGGGCACAAACTATTATAACCTTAATAACTAATGACTCGTTCTGTTCTGCTTTTCACTTTTGCTCAGCTTTCCCTGGATCGTCTGCATCGATTGACTTCTAGGGCAGGGGTAACGCTGCAGTTACGGTTTGGTGCTAGTGGGAGGAAATTTGGGAATTGAATTCCCTGGACTGCCAGAGAGCCACGATTTGGAACTTAACCCTAAACCGCTTAGTATGTTTATATCCTCAGATATTTATTTGAGACTGCTTTGGATAAAATCATTTAAAATTCAACATGTAAGAGCAGGACAAGGAAGAACAGTCTAGTGTCACAGAAGTAGACTTTTATAAGACATTAAGACAGATATTTTCGAACAAGTAAACATAAAAAGTTTATTCATAATAATAATAATAATAATAATAATAGCAGCATATGATTAAGGATGGAACGCAGTATCTGTAGTAGAAAACTGTTGCACGGTGTTGCAGGATGCCCTCATGCTAGCTAGCACAAAAAGTCATTTGAAAATGCACTTCTCTGTATCTTTTTTTGTTTCTTTTGGAGAAAATCAGATTGAGGGGCTAGTCGCACAAAGCCTTCGAAAGTCAACGTTCTCAGAATCAAATCAGCATTTCAGATATGTCATTACAGTAACCTTGCTTGTTCATAACATTTTAGAAAGAAGGAAGAGGAAAATGAAAGCTTTGGTTCCCTTTTTCACTTTTGCTTTGGCATTGCAGAGTATGCACCTATATACAAGTAAATCCTATATTTAGACTGTTAGGTCAGTCACAGTTTTAGCACAGGGCAGCATGGTGAACCTGCACGTAGCCATCTCTCCATATTTGCGTAGGTGTGTTTTGGGTTTTCTCTTGCTTCCGGAAACAAAAAGACATTTGCAATATATTCCTTTTTCTCATGCAAAGGAATAACATTATGTCACTGGAACTGCCTTTGCAACATGAAGTTTTAAAGCAATGATCTAAATGCAGAAAGCTTCTATTTATTTAGGTGAAGGCTTCTTACCCTACCTTGGGCATGATGAATGATGTGGTCCCACTGTTTGAGCAATGCTCTTCAATGATGGTACAATACCATATGCACAGACAGAAGGTTAATAAGTATAATGCTGGCCATATTCTCCAAAGAACTAACTAGGAGATTGTTTTTTTTTTTTTATGATGCTTAAAACACTGATCTTTGTGTTGCAAGAATTTTTTTCACAACTTCCTAGTGTTAACCCAATGTGCCATTTTACACAGCCAGTGTGAACCAGGAAATCCAAAACAGAATGTTTGGTTTTGCACCTTGCAAATGGTTAAGCCAAAATGCTTGTTCTAATGAAAAAAAAAAAAAAAGTCCTGTGTGAACATGTAAAATATTGCCACCATAAAGAAATGCTTAAAATAAATACAAACCAATAAAAAAAAAATAATAATAATAAACTCCATTCGTCCTTTACAGTGGCAGATACCAAAGAGCTTTCAACACCACTTCCATAACATCAAAACAGTCGCTATTATGGATGGATGGATGCTTTATTGGCCTCGAAGGAAATTCCAGATAGACTAAAGGCATCATGAAGTCGGCTAAATATGAGAATATTTCCATGCCAACAAACTAGGATTTTTCCCCAATTTCGTCACCTCTGTGATACTAGCGCTGCCAACCAGGGACGGTGAGGAATAACACATACACAATGAGCATTTGTAGTCTAGTGACTAGATGCATTCGGTTACTGATCAGCTTCACTTGATCAACACCAATGACCCTTTCTGTTTAATGGGTGCTGTATCATGTCTGACCCTGCACTCTGACCCCAGCTTCTTAACAAAATGAAGAAAATTATTTTGCTGTGCTCTAATATATGTGACCTACTGCATAAACATCTCGTCAATGTCACATCAAGCCAGACTATGAATGGCTCATGGTTATGCAAAGAACGGAGAAGAGTTCTATCAAATCTCTTCCATATACGTTGATAGGAGAGAGATGATGAATCCATCCCTTCTACCTAGAAGTCTAGATTGGGTCCCTTGTCTACTGGTTATTGATGGCTGTGATGCACCACTTGCACAGTCATTTTATGTGCATGTGTGTCTTGTTGAGGTTTTTTGTGGTTGTTCTTTTTTCCCTGTTATTATTATTATTATTATTATTAGTGGGTAAAAGACACTTAGAAAACATTAGCAAAAAAGACATAACAAAAGTTAGAAGACATTTAATATACAATGGAACTGTTGACAGTATATTGTACACCAATCAGCCAGAACTTTAAAGCCTTTTGCCCGATATTATGTATGATCACGTTGTGCCACCAAAACGGCTGTGACCCCTTAAGGCATGACCCCACCAGTCCTCTGAAGCTATGCTGTGGTATCTGGCACCAGTTGCAAAGTGCAGCCTCCATGGATCAGACTTGTTTTTCCGATGCATTTCATGAAATCGACTGGATTGATATCTGAGGAATTTAAAAGCAGGCTCAACTACCTTGAACTTTTTCCCTTTTACTGGTATATAATTAATAATATGGCTGTATTTAATTTACCTTTTTCAATGCAGACCGCTACTCATCCTATCATAAAACTGATCAGATTTGCACTTTCATGTCGTCGTGCAGTAAACGTAATGCCACCAATAATATACAGTATTTTTTTTTTCCATTTACTAATTGAAACATGAAGCTTTCTTCCTATGGGTTTTTTTTTCTTTTTTCGCCCACATATTTTTTTTTTAAACCACACATTCTAATTAAAGCATTTTTTATCTTTCAATCCGCTTCAGGTGATCGACTTCGTGTACCTCAGTGTGTACTCAAACAGCTGTTCTCAATAAACATCTGGAGAGAGGACATACTGTATATATAGAACACAGTATTCAGCAATTATTATTATTCTTTGATAAATTGTTAAATGAATGTTTTTTTTTTTTCACAATACAACCACACACACACACACACACACACACACACACATGCAGGCAGAGGTAATGAAATTGTTAACGGGATAATTGTGGCAGGTATTAAGCAAAACCAGAACTTCTACCACATGAACCACATTGCATGTCACTCTGCATACATGTTTAGTCAATGTATAATCAAACCGGCTGAGTGTACTGTATAAGCTTAATTTATATGTATTGTTTAACTGTTATCAGAGGATCTTTTAGCTGCTTTGGGTTGCAGGGTGGGGTCTCCGGCAGGAAATAGACTTCAGCCATGGGTGCACAGGGGCCTTTTGGCCTCCATGGGCATGTGGGCCTTCAGTTCCCCATCAAGAATGAATACAATCCCAGGAAAGCAAGACAAAGCATGAATAGCAGACACATGACAACATCAACTGTTAAAAGGGGATTACTTCACATTTTGATGCTTTTATCTTTGTTTTACAATGTAAAAAGGATTTACTGTACATGTTCCTACAAATAAGAAATTACCATGAAATTAGAAGGTGTTTCCAAACTTTTGACTGGAAGTATAACGAAAGAAACTATGAAAGCACACACTGCACATTCTACCCTGAGATTTTATTATAGAACCATTCGATAAATGTCAAACAAATGAATCAAACAAATTTAAACCACTCATCCTTTTGTGTTTCTAGGGGCTTGGAGATTCACAGAGCAAAATTCACACCAAGATAAAGGTCAAGGTGCCTGCAAATTATCGACTTTCACATCCTTTCCCCTTCTGTGAATTTGCTTGACAACCAGTCAAATTTTTATTTAGACACTTTCGCTGATTTAACAGAAAAGCGTCGTTACATGAACAACGCAGCTAAACAGTCACACACTTTCATAAAAAAGATGTATAAAATAATATAATTATAAAATTGATTTTATAAACAGTTATAATTATAAAAGATATATCACAATTTATATCAAAATCTGTTTTTATCAAACACTGTCTTCCACAAAATAACCCAAATAAAGTGCAGTTTTAATAATATTAAATAATAGTGTTTTACTGGCAATATAGATTTAAAAAAACGACCTATTTTTCACTTTAATCCAATTTTCCACTCAGAATCTAGACACAACCCCACAATGTGGAGTAAATTTAAAACCAAGTTACGTACCATGACGCACAGACAAACAATACATTAAAAAAGAAGTAAAACCAATAACATTTGTAATTAGTCAGCCTGCACTCCTCAGCAGAGACAACCACAGCAAATTATTACTTTGTTGTGCTTAGTTTCAAAATCCAATTTGCCCGAGCCCTTCAAGATAACCTCCACCACTCCAAGTCATTAGCATTTTCCAAGTCATTAGCAATAAACAAATGTGCATAATAAATAAGAGCACGTCCGTTTGGTGGCTCTCCTTCATAGTTAGCCGAGCGCTTCGTCCGTGGAGGCGCCGCTAATTGAGCGGCGTCAGAGGAAGCATCTGTGTACCAACTGCTGAATAAACGGCTGTGTGTTCAAAGGCACTAAACAGGAAGATCATTACTTAGCGTTTAGCAGGTTCTTGAGGCTTGTCCTGGTTTTTCTGGTTGGATACGGCTCAAGTTCTGCACACCTCGCTCTGCATTTGTCCACTAATGAGTAGAAAATTACTCCAAAGCAGTAGCGTTTGACTCATATATGGTCTTAGCTGAAGAAAAAGAAATCAGTATTTTATGGTTTTGTCCTGTTTTATTTTTTCCCCCAGGTATGCATGATGCCTTATCATAATGTGGACTGAGCTGCCTCACGGTTTGTGTCTACTTCTGTGGACCTGTAAATAAAAACAGAGAAAAGAAAGAAATAAATGTATATATATTAACGGCAAACTCCGAGTAAAGTAAATCCTTTTTTATTAAAGTGAGTGCTTGATTTATGATACAAGGGGCGTTCAAGTCAAACCAGGACTTTTTTTTTTTTTTTTACTAGTGCTTAGATATTATCAATATAAAGTTATCAATATAACGTTTTCTCAGTACATCAGCCTCCAGCAAGGGCATGCATGTGGAAATGGCTTGGAACGAGGTCAGGACTGGACGGGTGATATGGCAATAACTCCAAGCTGGAGTTCCTGTAATGTGCAAGTGGTGTTGGTGAAAGATTGTGTGTACAGTTCCCACAGATTGATAAATCTAATCCGCAAGCTGGCCACAAGCTATCCGGCGATTCTCAACTCACAGGAATAACTGCAGTGGGCTCCAAGCCACCTCGGCCGGGCGCATCATTCACTGACGTACGGCCATCTTTAAAACGGTCGCACCGTTGAAATATTTTACTAGTCTCATCACCGCAGTGTGTCTTATGTACATGTAAATCATTTTATGCCTTCATCTAGAAGATTTCACCAAAGTCCTGCTTTGACTTAAACACCCGTCATACTTGGAGAACATTATGAAATTGTTAAAATGATAATTTTACGGGGGGTTTTTTGCAAATATTTAAGAAATAAAATCCACACTGTAATATGCTGTTAAAGACACATCATTGAAAACTGTGTAAATTATTTCATTCTATATTACTTTTACCTATTTGCCCCCTATTTTCTCCAAAGTGTTTAACTCTCCCTACACCACAGCGGTTTTTCAGCTATAACAAATTGTATTTGATAGAAAACAACAGCTTTGCAGCATCTGTGAATCGACGTCAGAAACAACGTCAGTAACAATGTCAGTTGCCGTTCAAGTCAGACGTCATGTTATAACACTTGTAAGCAAGATGGAAAAAAATGTGGCCTTGAAATGGAATATGCAAAAAAATTCCGTTTGTGATGTTACTGAGAAATCACAAAGTGCCATGTCCTCTGTGCTGGGGCATTTCCCTTAAACGTGTCACTGACATGCATGACACGTAAATACATGGTTAATGGAAGTCTTCTTCTTTAACGTCACTAAATCAATGATCATAAAGTTCCAATAAAGGGTTCAGTAATGCTGTTGGTCTAGCAGGGTTGCAAGAGTGCATATATTTCCTATAAACATACTGCTACAATTAACTGTGCACATCACTCTGCATGTCCTCATTACCACATGAAATTCCACTTCCTTATTTGAATCCATTACTACAAGTAGTGTTATTGACATCATAATCACACATATAAAAATAATACCTTCAGGAATATGACTTTTCGCTTTAAAGATGAAAGCGTGTCAACTAAAAGCACGGTCACTGGAAGCAGAAACAAATGACCCCTACTGTTTGTTTGTTTGTTTGTTTTCTGCCAGCCACACTGAGGGCCTGTAATGCATCTCATGTCCACCAGAGGTCACAACAAGAGTTCTGACTCCATTTTCATGGAAAAATCCACAATTCCTCTTGTTTTCTTTCTATTTCTTGTCAGTTTAACCAATTCTAACATCATTGCGTTCATTCATTTTTGGTGGGCAGAATTTTTACATGAATCATGGGGTAAAAATACACTTTTTATGGGACACTAGTCCATGTCACAGTGCCACGCCCAAACTCTTTGGTGTCTAGGGGCTTTTTGACGTAGTCATTTTATCTACATACAGTACACACAGTACGGTATACTATAATATGATTTTCATGCCTGGCTAAAATAAAAACTGAATTTTTTGAATGTCACTCTAGGCCTGTGAAGTATTTCTTCCTGTGAAGTTTTTTTTTTTATTTTTTTTTTTAAGTAAAACAGTTTGGTATTATAAGTCTTTATACAAGGATAGTCTCACCTGGCTCATATGCACTGGGAAGCCCTGTGGGTTGCCAGGCCAATGTGCATTGGCAGGCATGTGATGGTTCATTGGGAGTGTGTGTAGGTTGTTACGCATGGTTCTTGCATGTCTTGGCATGTGGGAAGGTCTATGTCCATGGTGTATGACCACAGGATGTCTCATCACCTGAACTGGTTTTATAGTGCTTGGTTTCTGTATATGCTGACGTGGCAGTGATTTAAACTCTCCTGGGTGGAGAACTGGAGGAGGTGATGGAGCAGCTTTACCAGTCTGGATGATCTGCCTGGCAGGATAGGTTTGAGTAGGGATTGCCTGAGTTTCAGGATGCTGCAATGCAGCTTGGGTCTGCTGAATTCGGTTTACAAAGGGGCTGGGACTCTGGTTGTTGTGCTGCTGCAAAGCAGCCTGAGTGAGCACATGGGTGTTTGGAGGGGCAGCATTGAGAGGTCCAGTCTGCCTTTGATCTGGACCAGGCTGACTGCTCAAATGAGTTGGATGAACAGTCGTTTGAACAGTTTGACTTGGAAGAACGGATACGTCAGTGTTGTCCATGGCACGTCTTTGGGATGTGATGATCTGTGGAGCAGTCTGACGTTGATTCTCAGCACTTGGCTGAGCAACCACATTAGGCTGCGTGTCTTGTCTTGGTACGTTCCGATCCACCCGAGTTCGTCTCTGTGCAGCATTGTGAGCAAGCACTCTCAGCAGGTTTCTTCTCGAAGACCTGGAAACATTCCGAACCTGCTCATCCACAGGTGCCCACCTGGGTCTTAGAGCTGGTATTGAATGCTCACTGTCTGATTCTGATGAAGTTTGGGATTCATAATTGTCCACTTGGCGATTTGGATATGCAGGTGTACCACGCATACGGTCCCAGGGCATCTGACGCGGACGTGTGTCAGCATCTGAGTCATCGACAGATACGGAGAGTCGGTGGTCTGTGTACTCTGTACGAGTCTGCTCTAAATAAGGATATGATTCTGCAGTATTTTGCCTCGACCGCCTCTGACTAGGGACACGGTGGTCCCTGCGTTGTCTGTTACTTAAGGTGTTACTGTGGCCAGGCTGTGCTGTATTATGCACTGTGCGTGTCTGAGGACTGGAGTGCATTCCACTGACATGATGGAGATTTGCTTGATTAGTGTTAGCAAGCTCCTGATGAACGGTACTGCTTTGTTGAGCATTGTAGGGCATGGTGTTCTGGTTAGGCTGTCCTGATGAAGGTGGATTTGCATTGAGGCTGACTTGCACAGTGTGCGGTTGTGTGGCTGCATTCTGTTGCTGTGGTAGTGGATTAAGATTTATAAAGACTGTGTGAGGTCCTGAGTCAGTCTGGCCAGTCTGTATAAGAATATTTGGGTTCTGCTGGCCCGCTTGCTGGAACGAGCCTGGGGTCTGTCGATTTGAATTGCTGTTTCGCTGATTATGGGGTAAGTTAGTGCTGGAGTTGAGGGTGGCATTATTGGAGAACATGTCAGCATTAAGATGGTCATTGGGCTGAGTGGCACTGGTGTTGGCTATTCTGTTTGCCGTCAGTATATCGTCGTTGTTGTTGTTGTGTTGGCCGCTGGTTTGTTGATTTTTAGAATGATTTGTGCGAATGAGTCTGTTATCGTTGTGCAATGGCGGGTCAGGTTGGTCACCCTGGCCAAGAAACCCATGATTATCATAGCCATTATGTGGTGCTGGAACGACCTGAGAGAGGAAATCAAATCACATTGAAATCCAAATCATGTACCTGTGGTAAACAAATAGACGAGTCTGTTTTCTTACTGTCGGCCTGTTGTTTAAGTTTTCCTTCTGCTGTCCAATGACTGTCCTGAGTCTCTGATCAACTGCAACAGGTGAAGCTAATCAATATGACTTACAGATGGCAATCCTAGTTAGACATCATGAAAGATGAGTTTTACCTCTCCGCTGGCGTAGTATCAGAATGATGGCGACAATAATCAAGACCAGGGCTACAAAACAGGCGACAACAATTCCAGCGACTGCACCTGCACTCAGACACGTGCCTATAGGCGGGAAAAATGTGTGTTTGAGTGTCCATCAAAATAATAGAGGGTAAACTTGCTGTAATAATTAAAATGCTAATTATTTTTAGTCATAATAACAAAGATACCATCCCATAATAAACTTTCCTAGATTATTTAATACAAATTGCTGGGCAGCAATAATTATTTACTTGTCTGGTTTTAACATAAAAATGATTATAATTTTTTTAATGCCACTCAAATTTAATAAAAAAACAAATACAGTGGAACCTCGGATTACGAGTAATGCGGTTTACGAGTGTTCCACAAGACGAGCAACGATTTTTAAAAAAAATTTGACTTGAAAAACGAGCGTTGTCTTAGTTTACGAGCACCGAGTATCATGTATCACGCATGCGCTTCTTGTTTTGA
>JAQMYG010000019.1:4281400-4307606 GCA_030014215.1 Clariallabes teugelsi
AATGTAGAAAATAAATCACTAAACAAAAACAAAGAAATTTGCAAGTGTTCTAAAACTTTTGAACGGTAGTGTATATATTTAATGAATCTTTAACTGTAAAAAAAAAAAAAAAAAAAACAGGATTCATTGATTTATTAAACCATGCATGTACATGTTATGTCCAAATGTCTAATCAAGCCCAATTAAATATTAGAAAAGAAAGCTTGAAATAATAAATTTATAAAAATTATAAATATATATAAAAATAATAATTATATTATATAATGGATCTGTTCTTCTTCAAGGAGATACGTACATGTGCAATTTCACCTATTCAGGAAAAGAAAGAACTAGGTAAGATACATAGATCAAGGTCATGTATTTTATAAAATGACACTTTTTCATGATTGTAAATCTCAAATTTTAAATACAAATATTTTCTGGTGGTTTCTGGATGACATTTTTACTCACTTCCAGTAGCAGACAAAGTTAAGCCTTTCATTGCATTTTCGGTTCTTAAAGGTGTTTGTTGTGGTGTCGAGAGATCCACAGCGGTAAGGTAGGGCTGGACACGAAGACATTGAAGGCATTGAGACAAGGCTCCCCAGCTGCTCCCCGTTCACCCAGAACCATATTCTATTTATGAAGCTCAGGCCAATCCACCTGAGTCTCTAGATTTAGCGGTTGCAGGCTTGTATCAATGGTCACAGAGGCCAAACCAGTGTAATAAGTCCTGCAGTACTCATGAGCTTCATCCCATGTCATCTGCTCATATAGTTTTAAAATGTGTATATTTAATACTTTCCTCTCTAATGTATGCAACCATAATGTAAAAGTAAGGACTAAGACACATGCAGTTATTCCTCATTTGCCGTCCAAGGATCAGTTTGACAGTATTTCAATGAAGTGGGCACCTTTCACACACACTGGACTTTACCCTTGCTATAACCTCTGCACTCCACCAGATGTCACTCTTTAATGATCTGCGAGACACATCGACACTTAACACACAGCTTTAGCACAGCTTCATAATTCTGCCAAATCACTAATATTTATAAAACTTTCCATGACACAAACGTATGAACTTCAAAAATAAATGTACTTACTTACTTAATACTTACAAACTCGAAACTAATTAACAAACATTTAACAATGAACACAACTCAAACAAACAATGCCTTTCTTCATTGCTCTTGTTTATTGGAAAAAAATAAGTGGAGAAAATAAGTTTTTTCAGGTTGCTGGAACTGAGTATGCATGATTTTTGTCAAGAACATAAGTACGTATTTCCTTCAACAATATCTTAACGTGAGAGTGTGCTACTTACATTATCATTCTGGGAAATTAATCATAGTGCTTTCTTCTATTTCTGCCCATCACTTTTGCGCCAGTACACATGTACACACACACACACACACACACACACACACACACACACACACACACACTCTGTGGTCTTTATGACAAGTCGCAAATGTGATCATAGAAATACTGTTCTTATATATTTTATGCCAGGGAAAACATTTTTAATTAAATAAAGTCAGTTGTTATTACCATGTTAATATACAGTATAATGATAATAAAAAAAAAACAATTGTTTGTGAAAGAGGGTTGATTTCTAACATTATTTTTAGCACTAAAGCAGTACAAATAATCTTAAAAAAAAAAAAAAAAACTTCAAGGTTACATGTAAATATGTATGTACAATAACGCTACTTCAACTTAGACTATGTGGATCTACTTTCCCGAAAAAGAGACTTTACATGTTACACAAATTATCCAAAGTGAGCTGACATTTGACTGACATAAGCTAAAGAAGCTGGAGCCATTTGTTTTACTATTTGTGTGTGCTGTTTTTTTACCTCAGGTAACTTTTGCCCGTGCCAATCACACCAATGCTGAAACTCCACTTCCCAGAATTCACTGTGGATTAAAAACCTCAGCCATCAAGGACTTCAATCCTCAACACCTTCCTCCACTGGTATGTTCACACATTAGACTGAATGCTAATCATGCACACCTGTTACCAATCACTATAAATCAATTCTAAACTGCATGTGCCTCAGACTGCAGCATGAGACTTATGGTTTAATCAAAGTGGAAAGAAAATGTAATAAAAACAACATCAGCTAATTAAAATATTTCGAGACATATCTGTCCTTAACCAAATCAAAAACCTGCAAATAAAAATATTAAACTTCAAAAGATTATCCAAAATATTACAGTCAAATCTTAAAGATGTAATACCCAGAACCCATTGAACTCACTGAATCAAACGACAGGAAAATACCCCACAAATACTGACAGAGGATTGCGAAACATTGGAAAATGCATGACTATATAAAACTTTGTAAAACCCAAATTACACTTGAACATTCAATCAATCAAACAATGATTATAATGGCATACATTTGTAAAAGTGAGCTTTAGAATAAATTTTGGTTTAACTGGGAAATATCTACAATATAATATAGTCTATATAAAAATTGAAGGGTACAACCCCAGCACATTCATCTCAAATAAGGACAAATAGCGAGGGGAGAAGGGCGGGAAAAGGAGCAACACACTGCTCTCACCATCACTTGTCTAGATTTAATTTTAACATTCAAAACATTCACAAAACAGTTTAACATAAAAATTTGAATATAACATTAATAAAGTTAAAAACTACTGGCAAACAAATCTCCGTGTTGAGCTCTAGAGCCGGACCATTTGCTTTCAAGCAGCTAGCTCACACAGTTAACCAAACACTTATAAAATTAATAACACCATACAAGACAAGACATACATATTTCCATTATATTTTACTACAACAACAAAGAAAGAACAATCAATAACATGCTCACAGTCTTACAATGCTCTGTTGAGCGTAATTACCTTAAATAAGGTGAAATAGTGAGGGAGGAAATGTGGAAAAGGGACCAACAAGGTACAGTAGCGCTGTCTTTCCCTACTGGAGCTTCAAGATAAAATATATTACCAATGGATCAATGCATGATCAACTTGCTCAGGAGACTCACCCTATTTGCATTACAGCTTTTGATTTATAAATGGGCTAAAATCACATGAATTAACCTTCATCAAAATGAATAAATGTATAACTGCCACATTCTATCGACACACTGGGATTTCCATTTCTGGGAAGATTGGCAGCTGTCTTAAATGCTTTCCACTTGTAAATGATCTTTCTCACTGTAGCTGCAGCTTACTCTCTTAGATCCTGTAAGGGGTAAGGGGCTCTTAGTGTTGTACATTTGTTTTCTTTTTGGCTTTGTTTTTGTGAAATAAATAATGGCCCGGTAAAAATGGTTATATGTTGTTCATCTGAGGCTGTATTTCCCTAATATTAAGATCCATTATGTTCAGACGATTTTTAAGGTTTTACGCCTAAAAAATCATGGAAATAAAATTCCACTTGACTGGATTCTTGTCATGAAGTGGGATCTTAAGTCGGCGTGTGCGTGGCATAAATGCAGAGGAGAAGCAGGCGTGGAGTTCAAGTCCTTTTATTGATATGTTCAAGCAGTAATAAACCAAAAACAAAGGCTCTTTTCTCTGAGCTGCTAATAATCTTTAATATCACTCTTGAGTCAAAAACACAACCATCACTAAACCATAACTATAACTAATGCTTGACGCCTGACTGAAC
Source organism: Clariallabes teugelsi (assembly GCA_030014215.1). Taxonomy (NCBI): domain Eukaryota; kingdom Metazoa; phylum Chordata; class Actinopteri; order Siluriformes; family Clariidae; genus Clariallabes; species Clariallabes teugelsi. Next base: position 4,285,029 of record JAQMYG010000019.1, read on the forward strand.
TTCAGTCAGGCTATTTATAACAATCAACTTAAATTACTCGCCTCGTCTCAGGTGTGCGTTCTTGTCACCTGACCGAGGCGCCCTATGGGAAATGTAGTCAAACTGAAAATAAACTGAACTAAAACAAACATAATCAATGGGCCTTTGGCGTCCTCTAGGGGTTAACCCTTGCAATTCTGGATTTTTACCTCACTTGCTTCTTGTATGTTTGCTTTATTGTCTGCTAATCACAAATATTTTTTTTGTTTTGATGACATTTGTTCTGAAATATCACCATGGCAATCTAGCCATCAGCTTTCTTAATGCAGGCCTGCATATTCTGACACAAGGATAATGTATTTGCTGTGTAGCTGTTTTAAAGCAGCGCTTTAAGTTACATTTTGATATTTTGCTTGTATGAGGGGAACTATGGTGTTATTTTTGTACCAAAAACGTTAGCGAAAACTCTTGTCACAGCCAATCAGAAGCTGGAGGTGGGAAGATTCTAATCTTGTTTCTGATTGGCTGATCAGTAGCTGGAGGTGGAGATATTCTAATTACCGCTAGTATTATAGCGCGCAAGTGAGGGAAGGACGCAAACTATGTTTTTTGCTTAGTTATCAGACACAGATGTAAGGTGATATGAACCAGCCAATCGGAAACAGGCATCCTTCAAATGTTTAGCGCGCGCAGAGGAGATCTGCAGCCGGTAAACGGTTTCTGTGTAAATTCAGAGGAGTGAAGACACGCTGCTGAGCTACAGGTGAGGAGGCAAGCAGTCTCTGAGGGGCAGAGGAGAAGACTCTGAAATGTCACATCGTGTTTCAGTGTGAGAAAAAAAAAACCTTTTTATTGTTATTTTTATTCTTATTGTTGTAAACAAAGCTTATTTATTAATACTGCCACGTTCGTTTGTCGCAAATCTCAGACGAGTCACAGGTACCGCTAACATGTCACCACTGAGAAGCCGCAGGAATTCACTTACACCTATAAGGATAAAGGAGTCAGATGGACAGGGAGGGTTAGCGAGCTCTTTAAGAGCATGCGCATTAAGAGTTTTGAGAGAGAGTCAGTGTGTGTACTGTACTCTGAAACCTAACTGCAGTAATAAGTATTAGTGTCTGACACTGTTAGCCTGACAGGAGCAGAGATGACTTATGTTACACTAACAGCTGCTTTTACTCTCCAAAATGTAAACTTCCACAAACATTGTGTATTTGTACTTTTAAACGACTAATTCCATTCAGTAAATTAATATCAATACTTCAGTCAAAATAAATGTATATTCATGTAAATATTCTCACATATATATAATACAGTATATACGTACATTGACACATCTTGTTCTAATTCCATAGAGATCAATTTGTCGAAAACTTCTATGTATATGTAGCTGCCTGCTTCTGTGTGATATTTACATTTAACATTTTCCAGCTCTGATTACTGCCAGTGATAATAAAACTTGCTTACGTTTTTAGAGAGACAAGTCCTTCACTAGTACAGTAAGTATTGTGTGCAATATAAGACTAGTTTTAATCTTTTCATGGTGATTTAAAAGTTAACTTCTTAAACCTTGGATCATTTTGAGTCCAATTGTTTTTACTGTGTAGAGATCCTTTCTGTACTGTCTTACTTATAACCTTTAAGAGCCTATCAGTGGTGAAAATACGTTGTTTACACTGATAGCATTTTTGTGAATGCTGGTTGTAGCGTTCAAACTTGATACTGAACTGATTGCGATTATGTTCTCTCATACAAAAAAGAGGGACCCAGTTGTAAAGTTCTTGAGTTTTCCTTTAACATATCTAGTATTTAATATAATTGAGTATTTTGTTAATCTGTTTCTATGGGAACAGAGAAAAATATTAACTTTTTCTTTTGAATCTAAGATCTTAATGTGTTCTTTTCTCCTCTCTTTCAATCCACTCTACAGTTGTTTACTGCCTGTTTGGGAGAGCATAATTCTTGGATGCCTGTGAATTTCCCCATGGGGATGAATAAAGTATCTATCTATCTATCTATCTATCTATCTATCTATCTATCTATCTATCTATCTATCTATCTATCTACTCAGGCTTCTATTCTACTATTTCAATTATTCTACTTAGTAATATTTGATTTTCCTAATATTTCCTCATATACACCTTAAAGAGACAGCTGATAAAATAAAAAAAATAAAAAAAATTAGCTACTTCTGAATAATATTACTAGCAGCTTACATCCTTTTGATTAAATGATTTAAAAACACCTTACTCCTTATACATTCTTCATTAGTGTCGAGCACTGGCAGTGATCTTTGCTCTCCAGTACAAACTTAGGCAACATCCTTGACAAACCATCAGAGTTTTTTCCCTCTGAATCATTGCAAAAAAATAATAATAATAATAAAGCATTAATATATATAAAATTAAAACATTAATGGAACTGGAAATACTGGCTCTGACCAGATCCAGCTACAATTAAGAAAATAAGGAAATTGGCATGAGCCCTAAAACATTAGTACACTGCTCCAGTTGTCATTATGAAACTGATTGATACATAGAACTGGGTAGCCAAGTACAATAAGCTTGGTTCTCTCATGTTTTTGGTGTTTGGAAAATTTGACAAATAGATTCAGCTATAAGCAATAAAAAAAATAATAAAAAAAAAACCCTGGTGCATGCTGTTTTGGGAACTAATTTAAATCAGGTCATGTGATGCATTACTATGCAAAAGTTGACTATTTTCCTTATTGACTTCTTCAATAAGTGTCAAATACACATTTGCTTCCTGAGAGTTTTTTATATCGCCAGTTATACACAACCTTGTTAAATAACACCACACTTTATAGATCTGTTTATTGTCAGGCTTAGATTACATGGGGTAAGGTGTTACCACTGACATCATAGCGTCATACAGTCACAAATGAGTGTATTGATATACATCTCTAATTTGAATTACAAATATAAATACAGTCCCAAATATGCTGTATGCTGTTACAAACAGTAATCAACACCCATTCAATAGAAAATTATTGTCGTCATCGTCTACACTGTCTAATAGTTACCTGTGTACGGGGTCAGTGGGGGTCTGGAGCCTATCCCAAGAGACTTAGGACACGAGGCAATCCATCACAGGGCATACACATACACTCCCTCGCACACTCATTCACACACTCCGGGCAACACACCAAGCACAGGGAGAAAATGCAAACTCCATGCACACAGACCCTGAGGCGGGAATCGAACCCAGATCTAAGTGAGTGACCTGAGAGGCAAGGCTGCAATAAATCTATTTTTGGTGCCAGATCTTTTAATACCTTGTACACAAGACCATACAATTTAATCTAACACGTATTGGAAGCCAGTGAAAGGATACAGGACTTGGAATAATGTGCTCTTGCTTGTAACTCTTATTCACAAGGTGAGCAGCAGCATTATGATTAGGTTAAATGATTTGCTGCCTGGCCAAAAAAAAAAAGTTAAAACAGTGATTTTCTTTCAGCAGCCCTAAGCTTGGATTACAGCAAACAATGGGGTGCCAAATCATGTGTGAAAATTATTCCTCATGCTCCCAGAACAAAAAAATCTTCTGATCGAGTCATGGAATACGGCCCTGCCATCATGGAAGAACAAGTCCATAGTTGTGATTGGTCACAACTGTACTGGTCATTCAGTACATTCAGGTCGTCAGCTAACTTCATTTTATTGTCACATAACATTGCTAACATTGCTCATGCACTTCCCTTCTTACCCTTACGCGCCCATCACTCTTCAATAGGGTCAATCTGAACTCATCAGGACCACCGTTGGTTGTTTGGTGGTTCAGCAGTATCTTTCAGCACTTTGCTTGGGACAGTTCTAAAACCAATTCCAAGAATTTGAATGTTTCTTTCGCCTGATGCAGATCAAAAAGTGTCTTTCAGTTCAATTCAATTAAATTTTATTTGTATAGTGCTTTTAACAATTGTCATTGTCGCAAAGCAGCTTTACAAAATTAAAAAATTTATGGAAGTTTGTATGGAAAATTAATGTGTATAAATCAAAATGATTAGATGAGCAAGCCGAGGACGACAGCGACAGTGGCAAGGAAAAACTCCCTGAGATGGCGGTAGGAAGAAACCTTGAGAGGAACCAGACCAAATCTTGAGGGAACCCATCCTCATTGAGTGTTAGAAGGCTGGAAGTTCAGTATAATAGGAGATGTGTTTAAGTCAATATGGAGTCCAGTTCATTATTGAAGGCTTAGGTAAACTGTAGGAAAAGGGATGGTCCTGAACTATCGGGCGACGAGTCCTCCGAGAACGGCTGTCAGCATCAGCCGAGGCCAGGGCCGTCTTCGTGGAAAAGTGGAAACGTCTCAAGTTCAGGGACAGAAACCATTAGAGAGACAGGTGCTCAGAGTTAAGAATAAAAAAGACCATGGCTGCTTCTTTGCATGGGCATTTCCCATGCCAAATGCCCCCAAATGCTCCACTTGCAACAGTAACACAAAATATCCTCCCTTATCAGCAAGGATGAAAGGGAAAGTTTACAGGAAGGTAATGAGACCAGTCATATTGTACGGTTTGGAGACGTTGCTGCTGACAAAGTTAGAGAGGCCAGATTAAGATGATTTAGACATGTGCAGAGGAGGAATGAGGGGTATATTGGGAGGAGAATGTTGGAAATGGAGCTGCCATGCAGGAGGAACGGAGGAATGCCCAAGAGGAGGTTTATGGGTGTGGTGAGGGAGGATATGCACTAGGTTGGAGTGTCAAAGAATGATATAATAGACAGTAGATGGAGACAAAGGGCCCACTGTGGAAACCCCTAACGGGAGCAGCCAAAAGAAGAAGAAACAGAAGAACCTAGCACCAGTGCATAAATCATGTAGTAACCTATAATGGTAGACTCTTAATTCTATAAGCACAATAATTACATTTTTGAGCAAAAAACTTTTCAGGGACACAGCTGTACTTTGTACAATTGTATTTTGCTTCACGCTTTCTCAACATCTCTCAGTTGTTAAAGAAGAAATGCTGGAAGATGATTATTTCTGATTGGCTGTTTCCCATCTTATCAGAACCAGTCGACCGGAATTGGCCTTCTTCCAGTTTCCGTCCGACTGATGTAAACAAAAACAATTAGTGTAACTGTAAAAACTGATATATTTTTTTCTGTCAATGAGAAAGCAATAACATGTCGCCATATGATTAGATTTATTGAGCAGCCGTGCTACCTTGCAGGACTGTAAAACTCCAACAAGAGTTTGTACTGCACAATGACCTGTGTTTAATAATGTATTATAGGAAACAGTCCTGTGTGTTTGTGTCTGAAGTGTATTGTTACTTGATTGAAACCACCCCCCATTCAATCTGTCCCGGAGCCGGCCCCGTCATCAACATGATCTACAGCACAACCTGTTGAATTATAGCAACTCAGAGTCAAACAATGGAACCTCTGTTACTCCACATCCCTTGTCCCTCTATAACCACGTCCCTGTCCCTTCCCCTGGTTTGTTGTTTCCTGCATTCTTTCTCTTGGTTGTGGCTCAGTGGCTCTCTTTCACTCCAGCCCCTGTCTCCATGTCCTCATTTGACCTGCACGTACTTTCCACTAATGAGGCACAATTTTCTATTTTAATCTATCCTAATTTTACTATTAATCATATTTAGCGTCTCTCGCACCCAGTGGTGTAGTGCTGCCTCAAGAAGTTGGTATACTGTGGCTCCTCTGGCATAGGGGACTTCTTTTAAATGCCCTGGGTTATAAACACTAACATGTAAGACTACACTTGCATATTTAGTTCACACAACAGGCTGGTAGCTGTGGTGTTGTTACCCGAAATTATGATAGATAGTAGCACTCATGTACTGTAGCATTGGATGGATAGTTCACTTCATCTTCCCTGTTCAATTTTTCATTTTACACAAGAGCCCATATATTTTTGTGTATCAGAACGGATTTTATAATATTGTGTGCATGTAGTAAACCAAATCAATTCCTTTAACCAATGTTAATTGCATCTTTGAAAAACTTGGTCTGAAATGACAGGCCAGTGAAAGTAGATGTTATCATCTACTTCGCCGTCTTGTTGGCGCCAAGCAAGGGGTCAGAGGGAGCAGACTGTGGGCATTTATAGTAAGCGATCAAAGGAGCAGAGAGATCATCCACTATGCCTTTCTCCAGCCTCAGCGGAATTCAACTTCACGAGATGAAAAAGCGATTTTTTCCATGGCAAGTTTTGAGGCGAATTTGTGCACGATGCACTTTTGATATCCCATAGTATCAGTGTATTGGGTGAACGCTTGGTGCCTTTTTATTGCTCATAATACTAATTTATTTCTATTATGAATATCATGATTAATAAATAAATTAATACATACATAAAATAATAAAAATACAATTAAAACTACATACAATTCGAACCATGACAAAGACAGTTACTGAGGCATACAATAACAAGCTGAGCTGCACAACTGTGCTGACACACACATTTGTAAAAATGCTTCATTTTGTGAAATGCACACTTACCGTAATACTGCTGTACTACCACTTACAGTACCAGCAGATAAAGCTCCTGCTTATTATTTCTTAGATAAATAATACAAGAACTGTACTGGGTTCTGAGTAGAAAGGTCCTACCAGTAGCAGAAACTTATTAATCAGTCTGCGCTACTTACTCGATATTTTTCAATGGTTGTAGCACCACAGAAATATAGTACAGTTTTTATCGGAGGTAACATTTCCTGACATACTGGAAGCATTTTATGACGTATTTTATTTTATAACAAGTTTTGTCAGAATATAATCCCTATCGCTTAAACACTGGTAGCATTTTCTGACACATTCTGAAACGTTATCCGTCAATCCTTTAGTCAACTGTTAAATAAACCATGCAATAAAATGTGCAACAATAAAAAAAACTTTTCTTTTTTTTTTTACTAAACATAAACCCACAAGTAGCTTGAAGTAGCAGCATGAATTTTTGGGTTGGGTACTAAAACAGCAAAACATGAGATATGTTTAATCTGCACGTGCATGGTAAATTTATCTCAGTGCTTATTGCTCCATAAGGAAAAGTACATTGAGGACGTAGGTGGAAAAACATGGGGAGGATGTTTTGGCTTCCTGTCGAATTTATGTTGTGATGACAGATGCGCTTATTCTGTTCATCATAAACCCTTCAGTGCGACACCCACAGCACCTTATCATTGGTCTACTTTTTGTTTCAACAATTGACAATGAACATGACAATTCTGATTATAGTAACTATACAATTTCACAATTACTAATGATTTAATGAGTTTTGTTCTCTTTAAATAACCAATACTCTCAGGTTTATATGTTTTAACTGTCCATGTCCAATCATGTGCTTTTTTTTTTTTTCAACTGATCATACAGTACACTTCCTGGCCAAAAAAGTCACCATTTCAGAAGGGACAAATTATATGGCTGGAACTGGATTAAGAACCCTTTAAGGCATTATCAAAACCTGGAATGTGCTGGACCGTCAACTTCAAAGAAATGTGGTAGCACTTAAATACCTGGTGAGGTTGCATGGTAAAAACTCAACAGAAAAAAACACAGCTATGTTTAATAGTGAGAGTAAGAGCATTTCCATACACACACAATGTGATTAAAAAACTCACAGGATTGGAACTAAACTAAGCTGTGTGGTCATAAGAAAACCATTTGGTAGTGCAACTCATCAGAAAAAAACAGGTGTGTGAGTATAAAGACTGGACTGTGGAGATACGGAAAGGTTTTGTGGTCTGATGAATCAGATTAACCCCATTCCAGAGTAATGGGCATGTCAGGGTGAGAAGGGAAGCTCATGAAGTGCTACACATCATGCATAGTGCCCACTGAACAAGCTTCTGTATGACAGTGTTATGTTCTGGTGTTGCTTAAGTTGCTCAGGTCTAGAGTCAGCTGACAACATGAATGTACTGAGTGACCAGGTTATCACATTTGTGGCGTTTTCCTTCCCTGATGACGCAGACGAATTCCTGGACTCCGATTGTGAAAGAGTGGTTTTGGAAGTATGAGCAATCATTTTCACACATTAACTGTGTGCTGTAATCAAAGCTGAAGGTGACTGAATGGAATCTTAGAGTATGCAACTTTCTTTGGCTAGGCAGTGTATTTATATATAAAATATAAAAATGTGTTTGACATGTGTAAGATCTTTTGCTCAGGTGGCATCACACACACACACACACACACAAACATGAGATAAGCTCTTACGGGGAAAAGGACTTGTATGCATAGTGAATTCTGCCACAGGTTCAATGAAGAAGCAGTAATTGTACCTGCTAAGCAAATGCATGCATAATGAATATCATACCGATACCAGGAAATACACAACACCAGCTCATTCATTATACAAATTAACCTAACCCTAGAAAACATATAACAGTACTTTTGCTGGAGGCTCAATATGTTAGATTAGATTAGACAGGCTTGTTATTCAGTTGCTTGTTAAAGCAAAGATAACAGTAATGAGTACAGTAGTACTGTTTTCTAAAGAACAAGTTTTTTTTTCTTTCTTAGGAAAAAAGGACAAGATAGAATTGTTTTCCGCATGAAGAACACAGGAGACGGCACAACTATTTTGGTAAAAACTCCTTTAATAAGCATTTTTAATGCAACTCTAATAAAGCTACACTGATAATAATTCCTAAAATACACATAATTCCTAAAATGTACACATTAACATTGATATTTGAGCAGCTTGCACAAACCTTTACACAATCCTTTAAAAAGCCAAATTGCTGTAGCCAAAAGTTTTGAGAATGACACAAATATTAATTTTCACAAATTCAGGTTTTTTTTACCTCTTTTTGTCAGATGTTACTATGATATACTGAAGTATACTCTAATTATACCATCAGTCCTGTGTCATTCCAGCAGTAAAGCATCCTGAGACCATTCACGTGTGGGGTTGCTTCTCAGACGAGGGAGTGGGCTCACTCACAATTTTGCCTAAGAACACAGCCATGAATAAAGATCGGTACAAAAACGTTCTCTGAGAGCAACTTCTCCCAACCGTCCAAGAACAGTTTGGTGACGAACAGGCAAAAGTGATAACTAAGTGGTTCGAGGAACAAAACATCAAAAGTTTGGGTCCATGGCCAGGAAACTCTTCAGACCTTAATCCCTTTGGGAACTTTTTAGAAGCTAGTGAACAAACAAACAACCAGAAATTCAGAGAAACTCCAAGCATGGAAACAAGCATGGGCTGCTATCAGTCAGGATGTCAATATTTGGTCTTGACCACGTACAGTATCACACTGATCGCAGGTCTTCCAGGCAACCTGCTGTCCCTCTACGTCTTAATCCGAAAGATGAAAGAAGGCGCCAAACAGACTGACATGCTCCTCCTCAGCCTCAACATTTCGGATTTGATTTTCCTCTTTTTCCTCCCCATTTGCTTTAAACAGACAGCTGAAATGGGATGGAAAATGAGCAATTTCCTCTGTCCGTTTTCAACTTACATCACATTAATCAACTTCTATAATAGTACCCTACATTTAACAGCGGTTAGTGTAGATCGCTATCTGGCAGTGGTCTTTGCACTCAAGTACAAAATCAAGCAACATCCTCGATATGCTGTGATAGTCAGTGTCATAATATGGGTGGTCAACCTGGCTCACTGCAGCATTGTTTATTACATGCAGTACCACTTCTTAAACGGAACAAATCCTGGACTTGATCCTATCACCCATAATACCTGCTATATATATTTCACTCAAGAACAGAAGAACATTATCATACCTGAGCGTCTAGGAATTAACATATTGGCCATATGTGTGCCACTGTTTATCTGCTGTTTTTGCTATATCACCATCATTTACAGACTCTCCAAGTTAGACAACATCAATCCGATGAAGCGTTACAGGGCCATTGCACTTGCCATATTTACCGTTGTACATTTTATTATTTGTTTCCTGCCCTTCAGTGTTTACCATATAGTAGGTTACATTCTTTGGGACAGTCCTGACTGGAGAGTGCTTACCCTGCTCTCCAGCAGCCTAAGCCCCTGCCTGGATCCATTTGTGTACTATTTCTCCTCTAAAGCACTGCAAAACACATTTAAGGACAACATGCAAGGAATCCTCATGAAGCTAAAGCATCTCCATGGGAAATTCATATGTAATAAAAGCTCAGGTCAAACCCAACAGGAACTCACAAACTGACTGTAATACTGTAAGTCCTAGAATATTCCCAGTTAATCTCATCTGTTTATGTGTCCACTTGACCAGTAGAACATACATGGTTGTGTTATATAAGTCTAGCCTTTATTCATCACATATATGTTACTGCAAAGTGAAATTCTTTATAAAGAATTGGCACCCCTGAAGCAGACAGGGCCGTGCTCAAGGGCCCAACAGCGGCAACCTGGCGGAGCTAAGGCTCGAACCATTAATCTTCTGATCAGTAGCTCAGAGCCTTAACACTCTGAGCCACCACCGCCAAGAGGACTGCTATGATGGAACGTCAGAAATATTCTTTTTAAGATTTAATTTCACCATTGGACATCTTTAATGCTATTTTCATTTAAGACAAGAAGCAACATTCATTAAGGTTCATTAAGAAATAAATTGAAAGATAAATTATAATGTCTCTTTTTATGCTGATCCGATCCTTGAAAAAACCTGCTGTAAAAACCATGACCGTTCCGAACCATGAGATTCGTGATCCTGGGTATGATGTGGAGGGACGGTGCGTGATATTAGCGTGCTGGGTGGTTTTATATAGAGCCCCTATGCAGGGTGTCGTAGGGGAAGCTGTGTGTGTGAGCCGCGGAAGTGCTTGTGCAAACATCCGGGAGAGTTTCCCATTCGGAGATAAGGTGGGGTTAATAATGAAACAAAAACAAAACTCAATCACAAACGTGAGCACAGAAATCCCCTGGCTGCTTGAGACAAGGTTCTCAAGGTCACTCAATTTCTTTTCAGTTTTTTTGTTTTCTTTATCTTATAAACAGAATATGGATATGTATATAGACAGTGGTAGCTCAGAGGGCTATGTATATGTGACAAATAAAGGCTTAACTTATCTTATATTTAATTATTTCTTTATTTTATTATTGTTACTTTATTTTGTCCATTTAGTTATTTGCTGTAAATGTTATTGTACATTTGCTTGTGCTATATGAAATGTCTGTAATAAGTAAGTTTCTTTTTTTTTTTTTTTTTTTATTGAAACCAGGACAAAATGCATTAGGTGGCTTTTATTAAATAGGTCCTGTGTATAAATGCTTACTTGTATTAATTGTATATGGCAGAATTTTGTCCTGCATCAGCTCATGTTTCATTAGGTTTTGTTCAGTTATATTTAGCTTGTTTGCCCTCTTCTGTCATTGCTTGATAATATCCCTAACAATACATAATCAAGGCATCTGGTAGTAAACCAGACAACATGGCAGAATGGAAAGAGCGACTTATCCAGAGTGATTTACAAAAGTGCTTTGTAGTTTCCATCATTGGATAGATCTTTACACTGGGTTACTAGATTACTAACTAAGTACCAACTGGATACTAACTATATACCTATTTCTTCTTTATTAAAAATTGTAATAATTATACTTAATAATATACAGTACATATAATATATACTATTGTACCATAGTTTGTGTTAGTAATGATTATTATTATTATTATTATTGTTGTTGTTGTAGTCATTGTTAATGATAATAATGACGCTTTATTGAAGATAATTTTAAAGTCAGCACAGTAGTGTGTAAACGTTGTCCACCGGTCATTTACTACATTTGTGCCAAAAGAAGAAAGGTGCCACAAAGAACACGGTAGGTTCTTACAACTGCATAGAATTGAAGTATCTGTGCCATCAAAGAGGACATGGATGCGTTCCTGCAAAGTGCCCTCGCGAAGATTTCGAGACAACATGTCAAATTATTTTATCCACTTTATAATGGCAGCGCATTGAAAACACGAAGAAAATGAGTCACCTGAAATGAGTGAACCGTATTAGAACACGTTTTGTTGATATAGTTATCATATTCATCTGCATGTTTATCATCCTTTTGATGTCATTCTTTTGTGCAATAACAGACAAAAGAAGTTATCGGAACATGTAGTATGACAAGGTATGCTCAGAATGGCCCTTAATACGTACAGTAGGTACAGTAGTATCAAGACAAATGGCTGTTTTAAGTTGTACATTGATTAACTACCTCTGTTTGGTGGTAAAAAATGAGCAAACTACCAGCACACATTTTGGGCATAAAATGTGTTAGTTCCAGCCAATCAGCCCTATTAAACTGAGACCATGGCTGAGAGAATAGCCTTATCCATGTGATCTATAGAGTGTCATAGTTAGGTCTGCTCATTTTGGGCTTTAGCCCAGAATATTTTCGCCATGAGGTGGAGGTGTCTTACAGCAAAGCACCTGACAGAGCAAAATTTTACTTGAAAACGAAATCAAGAAAAGCTGGTTAGTCAAGTCACGATCTCAGTTCAGTTCAGTTAAAGGCGGCTTCGCTGGCATGATCATAATAAGAAACCTTATTCCCAAAGGCTATGAACAAAACAGCAATAACAGTAGATTTAACAATACATGAATAAAAAAATAAAGCATCTGTGTAAGGGACAGAAAAAGGGGAAAAGACAGATTCAGAGGTTAGCCATTTTCATATTGCAGTGTATAAAATGGTGGTATAAGATTTGTATAAAAAAAAATCAAGATCAAAGATGCAATCTCTCTTTATCTCTCTCTCTTGTGTGTGTGCACATGTGCAAGATAATATACTGTAGTAGTGACCAAAAATATTAAGAGCACTCATGCCATGCCTTTACTTGTCTCTGTGCAGAAACAAGGTGATACCGCTAATTAGCTTGAGTCTACTGTATCTGGCTGAAGTTAATTTATGGAACAAATATGTTGCAGGACTTTTACTTTCTGCAGCCAGGAATTCTCAATCGAATAGTGAACTTCAGTTGCAAATTTCTGTGCATGATCTTTTAGGCTCTACACCAAACCGGATCCAGCAGATGTTGAATAATAAAAGATTTCATAAAAAATACTTATTTCATTGCATAAAATAACAATATTATCTTGGTTGTCATTATTTAAAAAAAAAAAATGTATTAAAACACCAAATTTCACTTTTTGGGGGGTTGAGGTCAGGGCTCTGTGCGATTCAGTCAAGTTCTTCCACAATGAACACATCAAACCATGTCTTTATAGTCCTTGCTTTGTGCACTGGGGCTCAGTCATGTTGGAATAGAAAAGGTCTTCCCCGAACTGGTTAAACAAAGTTGGAAGCCAAGCATTGTCCAAGATGTCTTGGTATGGTGAATCATTAAGATTGTCCTTCACTGAGAATAAGAGGTCATGATTGAATCACCTGAATTCAATAATTAACAGGTTTGGCCAAATACGTTAGTCCATATAGTGAGCATTAACGTCAGACTTCTTCTGAAAAGCATAAGTATTCAGAAAACTGGCAGTGCTCTTAGTGGTGGAATTCGTTCCCCCTATCAGAAGCATGAGTATGAGCTTTGTATTTCCAGTCAGCAACAGTACTGGGAAACTGAACAGCATCCAAAAGATGAATCCATGTCCTGTATGGGTCAAATAGTCAAAGCACAGCCTGTGTCCACTTTCCTTCCAGGGTTTGTCACACTAGGGAAGGAAGAAGAAGGAAGAAGTATGTCTCATGGGGTCATCACCACTTTGCCCTTCCCAGTATCCAGCAGACTCAACACCAAGAGCTCCTACAGGGGAGCACTGAGCAGGAGGAACACTTCCATGGCCTGATCCAGACACAGCAGGAGGACTTGCAGATGTTCCAGAGCCTGGTGCTGACCAGGGGTACACTAATGGGAGGCTTGTCACCATGGCCAAGATGAGGTAACACAACAATCCAGAGGTGTTTGTTAAGGTATTTGCTCACACAGCAACTTTAAATTACAGAGAATTGATCGCAAATGGATTAGGACTTGGAGGGAGATCTGTCTGATTAACTTGTGATTAGAACCATCTAAGATATCCAATCTCCACTAAGATCAGGAACGTCAATCAGGTCAGGTCAGGCCTAGGCTTGGAAATCATGTCTCAGATTTTCAAACATTAATGAGTTACATAATCGTTTATGCAGGGTATTAATTCATCATGCTTAATAAGGTCTTCAATAAGTTAGGTAACCTGTACAGAGTCAGAGGAAATGTGTCTAGACCGGGTTTAATTGGCTAGTCATCAAATGTCACATGCCAAGACAAGTCTCAAGGATTGTTCCACATCGTCCTTCTCCTTTTTGGCTGAAGTGTTGATTCTCTACCTGTATCACTCCGTCAGTAAAACAGATACCATCTGTTACAATCGTTTCCAGTCTCAGGTTACTGGAAACTTCTGATGAAGCTCTGTCCTTCCTCTTTGCATACTGGTAGTTGCACAACATGCACTTTGGATCGGTGATACCTCTAGTTCAGATAATTGCATAGCGATGATAGTTCAGCTATTTAAGGTTAGGCTCTACTTCCTAGGTGCATTTTATCCTTTACAATAAATTCCACGCTTCAAAAATTTGTTTCGGTTTTTAGTGACGAAATGTAAAAAAAAAAAAAATATTTTTTAAACATGCACATTTACAGATCCTGCAAAAGGCCTCATTTATTTAAAGAGAAAAAAGTGTACAGCACATTTAATGCAAACCTTCTGATCTATAAAACATACCTATAAGGGATCGTCCACAACCTCACCAACAAGTCAGGTTCGGTTTTAGCATTTTATCAATAGACCTGAACGGTACCATCATCTGTTGGGTTTAAAATTAAAATTTTAATTCATCACATACACAGGCATGCACAGTATGATATGCAGTGAAATGCAGAAGAAGGGTTTTTCTGCGGGAATGAATTTGAATACAATTAATAAAAAATAGAGAAATAAGAATATGAAATAAAAGAAAATGATACGAATATAGAAAACTTTAATCTGAAATGCTGAAAAATTTTTCATCTAAAGAAATGTACAGTATGCATTTTGGTTTGGAAACTAGATAGTTAAGTAGTACATGAAAGTATACTGAATACATGAAAGAAGGCTTCTTCCTCTTCCTTATTCTGCACTGGTGCCCACACTGAGTCGTAGAGGAATGTTGAGTGGTGAGAATGTCGAGTGTCCTAAGCTGCGGATACCGTACATGATTTTCACAGTCCTAAAATTTTCTGGAAAGACAGGTCGCATGTACTAACTGACTACCTTCACTGATATTGTTATGATGACTCGATCAAACAGTGGATCATATACTTAGCAACTGAGCCAAACGAGGGATCATGGACTAGAATAGAACACTCCTACAGAGGTCAATGTATCCGCCCTTACTTCTTTTCTGTTTTTAATGTTTATATGTTTATGCAGATAGATAGATAGATAGATAGATAGATAGATAGATAGATAGATAGACAGAAAGAAAGAAAGAAACTGGCCACTGGTAGAAACCGACCACATCAAAACAAGTGTACCAACCTTTTTCTCCCCTATCTCTCCTGGTTTGTGTGTTCATGTTGCTACATGTGGTGCACACATGCGTACACACACATACTGTACACACACGCTAATTAACTCTAAATACATACTACATTCATTATCATTTCTATCTAAATCAGATACTTATTGTACAATGGCTTATTCTATCTCGGTTCCCTGTGGCAGCTGGATGTGAGTCATATCTCTGTTACTTTGTATTTATTAATAAATCTAGTAATAATATATTTATATATAACGAAAGAGCAAATGTTGTTTTGTCTGTAGTATTCTCCTGTGGTTTATTCACAGGAAGTTTGACTCTAGTTACACCGTCCAACAGTTTCATTTTTAAAGATGAAAGGAGTTGGAAAGAAGACAGGGTTTTACTATAATCATGAAAAAAAAGACAAAGAAAAAAATGTACCGGGAAAAGGATATAAACAAACCTTTGTTGCTTTCTTAGAGTTCAGCACATCTACCAAGAAGGTCACTCTCCTGGTGTGGTTTCTCTTTCTACGACAAACTAATTACCTCACTTAAGCAAATCGAAAGACTGTTCATACATAAAAAATTGTCTCCATCACCCATGTGTAAGAGATTATCTGGTGTTTGTCTCATAGTTGAGAAAAGTCACTCCTTTCCCATTTTTAGTCCTTTCATCCTTATGGAGATTCGCTGAGATGTTGGACCGACATAAAAAATTTTTGGTTGTAGAATTTGTTTTAGAAGCGCCGAGCGATAACGATGGAGACAAAAATGAAAATAATTGAGAGAATGGACCAAGGTGAAAAGATGGCAGACATTGTTCATTACTTAAACATGAATCATTCAACAATCAGCATGATTCTAAAGAATGGTGTATAGCCACTTGTGTTAGTAACCTAATACTTACCCAATGATTGTTGGACTTAGGAAACAAATTGGACTTATGAACAAGCTCTCAGACTGGAACTTGTTTGTGTGTTAGGGACTTACTGTACATAATTTTTCAAAATAATCTTCTTTCTTTTCAATATACTTTGTCCATCTGTCAACAAGCTTTCATATTCCCACATTAAAATTTTCAGACTGAGCAACGAGCCACAACAGGACTGCTGTCTTCAGAAGTGAATCTTGGTCCACATCTGTCAAAGTCAGATGGAGCCAGATCAGGACTATAGGGAGGATGCTTTGTGATGCACTGTGTGTAGGAGCATGCAGATGTGTATCATCATGTAAGATCACGACGCCCTTGGATAGCAGTCCTCTGCGTTTAGACCAAAGTATAGACTTCAGCTCTTCAATAAGCGTCTCACTGTTGATTGTTGATGAACCTTTTTCCAGATAACGTTCCAATACTGGCCTTTGAGAATCCCAGAAAACAGTACGGATAAATGTTCCAGCTAATGGATTTATTCCTAATTAATGTATAATTTTAAGTTAGTAAGGAAGGAGTTGGCAATAAGGAGGGTTTTACTGTACTGAAGAAAAAAAAGTAAATCACCAGGAAAAGTGAACATACAAATGTAGTGGTCGTCAAGGATAAATTCTCAACATTTTTAACATGCTCATATTTGCATAATCTGAATGGAATTCCTATGCAACTTTCTTCTGCAAGTGCATGAAGATGCAATCATCAGTAAAGCACACGTCATGCAAGAACCTCGATGAATACAAATGGATTGGTTTAAGTTGCCAGATTAAAATGTAGTTAATTCACAACATCCATTCATTCCAACTTAAAAGTTGCTGATAGACTTTACAGCCGTTACCTTTTTTAACGCTTTCAATGCAACCACGAGGGGGCGCAATCCAGTGTCTTCTTGTGCCAGTCCCAAGTCTGGATAAATGCAGAAGGGTTGCGTCAGGAAGGGCATCCGATGTAAAACATTTGCCAAATCAATGATGCGAATCACAATTATCACCTTTTTAACCCTTTCATTTCTTGGAACAAATTTATGTTAAAAGATTCTGCAGAAAATGAAAGCTGGTGCTAGATTTTCATAGCTTAGCCTGTTCGTTGAGCATGACCTCTGACTCCACTGCAACCTTTCCACTTTTCTATATGTACACAGTTTCTTTTCTACAGTACTGTATATACAGTATATAGTCCAACCAGGGACTGTGAAGACCAATGGCGACCATGGTTTATTTTTATTTTTTTCATTTCACCTCCGGTCAACATTAACACACGCATTCACACACTACGGGCAATTTGGAGACGCCAGTTAACCTAATCTGCATGTCTTTCAATTGTGGGAGGAAACCGCGGTACCCGGAGGAAAGCCACCAAGCACGGGGAGAACATGCAAACTCCATGCACGCAGACCCCGAGGTGGGAATCGAACCCGGATCCTGGAAGTGTGAGGCCAACAGTGCTTTAAACCATAAAAGGGTTATAATAGGTATAAAATGAGAAGAATTTCAATAAATGTAGCAGTAACTGTAACTGCTAAGCGAATAACATGCAAGATATTACACAAATCAACATTTGCATGAAATAAACAAAATTTATTCAGATAAATATTCCTTTCTCTGGAAAACATAGTTGAGAGCTGGAGGCTCAGAACCTTAAATGTATTGAGGTTATTCAGGTGATTGCTAAAGCAGCTTCAGCAACATGGCTATAGTAGTGTTTTTGTCTATAGAACAGGATAATTAATGTTTTATGAATTAATTAATGAATTTTAAAGTGGGTAGAGTTTCTGCCACATTTGATCTGGCCACCCAGATACCACCTAATACTCCCGCCAACAGACAGGAATGTATTTCAGAAGGTCATCAACTCCTCCCAAAAAAACATCTTACTCACTACCCTCCCGGATAGAGCTATTCAGCACTCCTCCCCGCTACAGCAGGTCATAAAACCTACTAAAAAGTCCCAACACTACATACCATGTCTGATGTTCTGCCCTCTGGCTGGTTCATCACACACAAACATGACTCATGACAGTTTCATCGAGACTCGAACGCTGTCACTAGTCATAAGAAATTATTTACAGTACACACACTCACATTTACACGGACTTCATATTTATTTATCTCGAACTTATATTATTAAATTTATATACTCTCCAATTTATTTATCTCAATTTCGTTGCACTCATGTAATGACAATAAAGACTCTATTTTATTATATTCTATTCAAAATGTATAATCTTGTCGGATCACGCTGTTCTTACATTCAATATGTGAAGTACAATATGTCAGCCTTAATATCTTTGATATTCTCCTTGAATATCTCAATTGAACATTGACATAATATCTGATCGCCTATGTTAATACATATTCTTATGCACTATAACGAGGGACACTCGTTTTCATTGCACCATGTACAATGACAATTGTCTCTCTCTCTGACTGACAGACATGTCTGTCTGTCTGTCTGTCTATCTGTCTGTCGACTCACTAAAACCGCAAAAACATAATTGTCTGACTTTTTTGCAATCAACTGGTCCAAGTCAAAGTCAAATTTATTTTTTAAAACACATTTTACACAAAACAGTTGACCAAAGCGCTGTACAGTTCTAAAATACCTGCAAACATACTGTACGTAGAAATAGACTATAGAAACAGAAAATAAAAATAGAATAAAATGAAATAAAATCCAAATAAAACAAACATTAAAATGTCCCCTCATTGCATGAAAAAGCAAATAAAAAAGCAAATAAAAAAAGAGAGAAAAATATCGCGTCACACTTGTATTAAACATGAAAGAGTTCAAAAAGGTCTTAAGGTGAGAGTTAGCAGGCGCCTGCCTGGTGTATAGGGGCTGCTAATGAAAAGGCGTGATCTCCCCCTAACACTTCAATCTACTGGAGATTTGGGAACTGTAAGTAAAAGCTGATGGCCAGACCTAAGAGTCCGTGCTGGATTGTATGGCTTTAAAAGGTCAGAAATATACGGTGATGCTGAATTATTTAAGATTATTATTTAACACCAGCGCCAACATAAAGGGCATTAAAATGATCAAGCCGACTTGAAATACAAGCGTGTATTACCTTTCAAATTTTTTGTTGTTGTTGTTGTTCTTGTTAAAAATGGCCTGACTTTAGACAGAAAATTCGATTAGAATAGCATTGGATTGGATTGGAGCACTAGTAAGAAATAACGAAATGGCATGGGATATAGTTGTTTGTTTATTATGGATTACTTCATAAGCTGTGAATGTGTAACTCATAAGCATTGGAGAATAACAGTGGAGAATAACTGAGGAAACATCTGTGCAAACAAAGGCTACGAACGCTCTCGCTAAATGCAGGTGTTTCTGAATGATTATGAGAAATACGTGCCTCCCGCAAGTTGGTGACAAGTTATCAGTGATTTCCAAGGATCAGACGTTCCACTCATGACTCTGAGCCACCTCGGCTGAGAATGTCTTTCACGGATGGACGGCCTTCTGTAAAACGTTCGCACCATTCAGTTGTTTTACTTCAGTTGTGTTACGTATTGTATGCTACACATTCAAAATAAATCTTCCAAAAAGAAATATTTATTATATTCAATATTTTAATAAATAAAATATTTTAAACTTTTTCTTTTTAAAGGCATTATTGGCTTTCACTGAAATTAAGGACGTCCTGCTTTATCAACCCTATACTTCTTTAAAAAAAAAAAAAGTGTTCAGCCTCTACTGTACAAACCATGCTTTCAAACAATAATGGAATGGAATGTTTTCCCCGCATCACTCCATGGTTTACTGTGTCAGGTGGAAACAAAGAAGTCATAGTTTCGCTTGTCAACGTTTTATTATTAAAGAATCCTTGACGTCTACATGTAAGGCATCTTATCTCATCTCCTTCACAAAGGTACGTATAAATGCATACGCTGTATATAATACTGTCCTATCAGCTGTACTGCGTGGATTTGTATATATATATATATATATATTGTATTTTAAATAAAAATACAAATTTTCAGTGTGTAGTAATTGTGCCATGTAGACGGTAGCTTTAAAACTTGCCAGTTGGATTGTAGAAGGTCTAAGATAAAATAGAAACTACCTGATTGTAGCTGACATGGAATGAAAGGGTGAAGTCATCTGGTCTGAGACAGATAAAGAAAACACGGTGTAGATTATGCGGGCAAAGAAGTTGGAATGGCTGAGAGAATGAAATCACTATCCTTCACCTCACAAAGGTGGGCTGTATGAGACGGGTCCTTCTGCAGAATTTAACAACAGACAGTGGTTACTTTGTTCTTAGACAGTGAATCCTTGCTAGTTTTCCACTGCAATCCACAGCTGGTACTGTTTTAGTGCGCCAGCAACTGTGGAGCAACTTATTTTCCTGTGATAGAAACTGTAAAAGTAAAACCAAGGTCACAAGCCTGCTACAGAACATGCTGGTCAAATACTGTAGGTGACCCTGAATCATCTGTTATGTCAAAATAGGACAAAATATACACAAATTCAGGACATACTGTGTATACTGCATACAGGTATAATGACTGACAGTAATATACACTGTAGGCCAAAAGTATAATGTATAAACACCCTTCCCAATGATGAGACCCAAGTGTTCTGGTTAACACAGTTCAATGACTACAAATGTAGCACTGATATAAAATTCCGCAAGTCAGTTCATAGACTTTTTGCCATGCTACAGCTACAAAAACAGCTCAGCCATGAAGCGAGCGTTCACACAAGCAACACCTGAACTGTGCATCAGGAGCTTCACAATGGTCAAGTAGATGCATACTGCTGCATGCAAAATTTGGTTGGAGTGCTTTAAAGCACACTGACACTGAAGGGTTGGAAACATGTCCTCTAGAGGGATGAATCGCTCTACATTGTCTGGCAATATGACGAATGACAGACCTGGCTTTGGCGGGTCTTTGGCCAAGTGATCCACTGCGCTAAAGGTTAACAATCTTGCTCAAAGACCAAGCAATGGCTGTTTGGCACCACTGGGATTTGGTTACATGACCCTCTATACTGTAACTGAAAGCTTTAGACACTGAGACACCACGAATAGCTCGCAACCAGTTAATGATGTCATTAAAGACCAAGTTTAAGGGTGGTTTTCTCCAAGTAACATAGGCGAATTCAGTATGTAACTCTAGTGCCAAATTGTGCTAATTACATTTAAAAAGAATAGGAAAGGAATATTTATCATAGTTACAACCACCTGAATCGTTTATATCGCCTTTATTCTGCCACGAGCAGAAGAGTCAATCCATAGGGCACACACACACACTCACTTTTATACAGTGCAGGGAATGGCAGTTAGCCTAATCTGCATGTCATGTGGAGGTGCAAGGCGAAAGTGCTAACCACTACGCCACAATAGGGGACGCAAGACCTAGATGGTTTTAATGTTATGACTGATTGGTGAAAAAATCTAGAACAAAAATTTTTACGAGTAAATGAACGAATATGCTGACAAATTACACCTCTATCCTATAAAAGGCTGTTATTTGTTTTTGTTTAAAATGCTAGTTAATGTCTTAATGTTTAATATCATTTAAAAAGACTAATAGTTTGTTAATCATTTAATAATTTATTTAAATCCCTAATATTTTACCCAGTGGATAAATAAATACATAAATACTTTAAAACAAAAGAAAGAAAGTAAGAAAGAAAGAAGGAAGGAAAGAAATAAAGTTACAAATTAAATGTAAATATATATTAAACAAAGCAGTTAGAATGCATAGATGCAGTGAAATCCAAAGTCTGAGAACTCATTGAAAATCTTGAACTTTGTAAGATTTTAACCATAACAAATAGTTTTCTGAATTCTTCTAAAAATAAATAAATAAATAAATAAAATAAAAAGTCCTGAACTGTTCATTAACATATCCAAAGGTCACCTCTATAGATATGTTAATTCGTGAGAATAAAGACAGGGATGAAGAAAGGAAGGAAGGAAGGAAGGGAGAGAGAGAGAAAGAAAGGAAGAAAGAGTGCACATTATTAAACCTTCTACACTACATAATTTTTAAAAAGTACTATTTACCCCCAGACACTATGCACACTATGATTAACGCATATCTTAGAATAAACAATTAGTAAATGAATCAATAATAATGCATAGATATAGTGGAATCCAAACTCTGAAAACACAGTGAAAATATTTCTCATAGTAAGCTGGGGTCCGTTCTTCGTACGTCGCTAACTCAGTTAGCTGGATTTGAATGTTGTGGATTTGTCCTGATCTTGGAT
>JAQMYG010000019.1:4307680-4323288 GCA_030014215.1 Clariallabes teugelsi
CTAGGATTATTGCGCGTTCATGCGTTGGTTTAAAAGGCGATATGCATCGACAGTAGAAACACTGATCACAACCCCTTTGATTGGTTCACGAAATAAGTTTTTTTTTTTTTTATAAAATAAATGAGTCTTTAGACCGAACGCGAATTAGACCGAATGTTCTTTCAAAGCGTTTATTTTCACCATGTTTTAACCTTTTTAACTAAATTATCATCACAAATGAATTACACATAACTGGCTCTTACAGAGTATTTACACTGCGCGTGTACTGTCTGTCTGCTGTGTCTCTGCCTCTCCAGTCATGCTCAGCGCGCGCACACAAACACACACACATTATAACATGGTAGTTGACTCCGCTCATGCTCAGCTCGCTCATTTCACACACACACACACACACACACAGACATAATAGTTGACTGATCGCGCGTTGTTTAAAGAGAAACTGCAGAGAGAGAGCGCGCGCGCGGCTCGCTCCCGTTAACTTCAAAGAGTCGACTCTAAAGAGCCGTAGGGTTCGCGATCGACACATCACCGGTTTTAACTTTACGGAATACAGAATGCTGAAGACTCTTTTAGACTGTGTACACACCGGTGCTTTCTAACGAAGGTAACTTTGATCATAGTTGATTTTCCTTTAGTGGGGTAGAATAGGTAGTGGATCTGTATGCTGTTGTACTTACAGTACTGTTTGTCTACACTTTGTACCAAGGTCCAAGGTACCAAAGACCGGTATAGGTGAAAGTTACTTCATGTGAACTTTTTACAGTTCATTCTTCATCTAATGCATGATTGTCTTAGTTTTTAATATCATTTACTCTTAAAGACAGTAAAGTTTGCCCAACCACAGCAACCTTAGCAAACCTGGGGCTCGAACCACCGATCAGTCACTCAGAACCTTAACACACTGAGTCACCACTGCCTCTATAATAGAAACTATTATTCAGTACTTGGTATCATTCATTTGTTTTAAACACAGTACATAGGCAATATGTCTAGTTTCTAGTCTAGTTTATTATTATTATTATTATATTATTTCATCCTCTTTCATATTCTTGTAGGATTTTTTACATTACTCTCATATATTCCAGAGCCCTTTAACTGGCTCCTCCCCACCCGTAAAAAAAAATAATCAGCAGGACACAGTACAGGATAAGCAGCTTGGTGGTACTCGTGTGTGCGCGTGTGTGTTAAGGGCATGACTAGTTCATTCCTTTCTCTGCTTTTATTTAAGAACCTGTTAATGAAGGGACTCCTTACTGGGATTTGAACTTTTCTTGTGGATTACAGAGTAGCTTTAACTTTATCAAGTGCATATATCTTTACTTTAACAACGCATTCAGAATGAAAGCTGAATTCTTGAAATTCTTCTCACTACGTCACTGGCACAGGTGTTATTTATAACCTGTTTTTTTCCACTCTCCTGAAGTCTACAGGAAAATGAAGCTTTTTCACTTTTGCCTGTCTGTGTGGCTGATTATCCTGAAAGGTAAGCGATCGAGTTACTTATTCTCTAATACCTACACTGGGTTGGTCATTAATGATACTCTGGAGAAATGTCTAAGCTGGCAGCACAAACAAGAGAACAAACAAAGTGTAACATGTTCTGTTTCTATTCCCGCTCTAGATCTGCACCTGTCTCTGAGTATAGCTGTGACGTTCCCCAACAAGGAGCCTCTATTCATAGCACTTGGCAGCACTCTGGTCCTGGAAGCTCAGTTTCAACTCCAGCCAGGTGAAAGGATACTTTTACGTACATGGGAGCTGAAAAACCAAGCCGGGGAACTCAGAGTAGCTGAAGATCTCACAGGAAATAACGACAGGACAACTGTTGAGAAAAATGGAGCACTGTTGAGAATTCGACAATTAGAAGATGGCGAGTGTGGAATCTACAAGATCACGGTCACAACTACCAATGGGGACCAAGTGTCTGATTCACGTCAAGTGATAAAAATACGTAAGTGGCTGTAGGTTTGTTTTTCATTTCTTTATGGATGGTACAGCTTGATACTTTGTTAGGACTGAACAGGTGCCACCATGAGCTGTTCCTGCGTTCTTAATAATTGATGATGATTAATTAATGATGATGATGTCAAATGCGTCATTTAAAATGAGAATAATATTATAATTGGATGTGAATGAATGTTTACATTCCACACTTTTTTTTTTTAATGCTTTGAATGTTGTACCGCCTTTTTTTTTATCTATGATTGACAGAGTAGGCACAGCCTTGCTTTCTGTTTATCTTTCTGTAACACCGCGGGACTTGTCCTGCTTGGTTTTCTTTCTCTCTCTCTTTGTCAGCTAACCTCATATATACATAGCTCGCACCCAACAATTTGACTTGTAAATCCCAAACAGTCTGCCAGTCCATACAAGGTAAAAGTCCAAATATTTGCCTTGCTGTAGAAGAAGAAACCCATCAAAAATCCTTACAGGCCACTCTATAACAAGACAACACATTCAACATTTTTTTAAATTAAAATCTCTTAATAACGCATTATTCTTTTTTTTCTCATGCACACAGCATATCCTCCAAGAGTTTCTCTATATATGCGGTGTAACATCCAGAGCGCCGGCGCATCATGGGACAGTCCTGTGTTTTCATGGCAAGTGGACGGTGTCAGTGTCACCAATGTGACTGGTGAGGTGTCTACAGATGGCAGCGCACTGCTCATGAAAAATTTAACTGGAAGCTACACCTGCATCACCGAGAACAGCCAGGGCAGGAGCGAAGCAACCATATACATTCAAGGTATCTGGATAAAACATTTTAAGCAGGTGTTTCCTATTGTTGAATGTGGAAGGTGCTAATTGATACCTGTGTGTTTTTACCATGGTTGTATCCATGGTAACAAAACAGGCAGAGCTTGTTAAGTGAGATTGAGGGATCAACCCGGGATATAGAGCACTGATGCAGCAATGTGCAATGCGAGTTTTGGTTACCTAATTTGCTTTGTAAATAGGAGACTGAACTCAGAGGAAAGGGTGTTCCCGAATAAAAATAGATTTTCTCTAGATAGAGACACTAGATGTTTTCCAATTCCCCAGTACCTCTGACAAAAATACTCCAGGAAAGCCATGAGGTCAAGTGGCGTATTGGAATTATTATTATCCTATATTATTTTTATTGTCATTAATTTAATTTTATAATTTAGTAACTTTCAGTGCTATGGAAAAGTCATGTGCAACTGGATTATAACTGTATATAAGTAAGCTTAATTGGTAATCAAAAATACTTATTTCTCATAAAATACAGAAATTACTACATATTACTACCTCACCTCAGAGCTCAAGATTAATCTCTGGCATTCCACATTTTCTCTGGCATTCCCTCCAGAGTGCATTTCTGAGATAGGCACCTGCCAACAGTAACCTTGACTACGAACAAAGTGTTTACCGAAGATTTATTTATTTATTTATTTTACTGTACTTCGTTCATATGATTCAAAATAAATTAATCAGCTGGAAAAACTGCTTCAAGGTCACAGGGCAAGAGCACAGTCTAGGGAACTCGAGACACAATGAGAAGAACATGTATAATAATAAGGTGTCAACCCATTACATGGAACAAGTGACACCACATACATACATACCCACACATACTATATAACTTTTATGAGCGGTTTAGGAATGGCAGACAGCCTACAACTGTATGTTTTTATATCGTGGGGAGGAAGGAAATCTACAAAGCACAGGGAGAACAGTCAAGTGCTTTTTATTTACCAGTTGTGTTTGGAAAAGGAGGGAAGGAAAGGCCCAGGGTTGATTTCCACCCAATGCCCAAACCCCGGCCACTGGACGCAGTGCCAGTCCCAAGCCTGGAAAATGGGAGGGTGACATCAGGAAAACGTGTCAAGTTGTGTGCAGACAGGATGGACGGGAGTTTTCCTAGATTTATGTTGTACAGTACTGTATAATGAATGAGAGGAAAGCATAAACTAAAAACAGTATCTGCTCTACTGTGGTTAGTGTTGTTATGGGTGCAACACTTGAACACACCCTGGATCACATGTCTCCTGGCACACACGTTTGGTTGTCAAAATATTGTTGCAACATTCATTCGGTAATGTTTAGGCTGACGGGACACCGTTTGTATTAGATTGTCACGTTTAATTTGATGAAATGACGTTGGGTTAAAAATGAAAAGATTCCCCTCAATACAACATGGCAAACACAACAACTCTCCCAACCAAAATACATCCATGTAAAACTTATGATGCTGAAGTTTTTTTTCTACAACTAAGCTGATGTTTTTACCAATGGTCCACCAAGGATCCTGCTGTTGAGGCTTGAAAAAAATAAATTTGGTTATGAATGGCAATTCTTTTGTTTGGCAATTCACGTATCGCAACACTGACTCCAAAATGCTTTACAAAATAATTGTTAGGTTTATAATGGGGATGAACCGGTTGATCGACCGGTGATCAAAATTGTCTGGTTTTCAGTTTGATTGGCCGTGACCGGTGATCCGTCTGATTAGCCTCAGATATAAACGATTCTGAACCTGGCGCAGAAGCTTCCGAGATTGCAAACACCAAGATTGTAAAATCATGTGCATTAGAAGCCCAGTGTGTCCGCGTTAGAATCGAAGCCACTCAAGCCGCGTGTTCACGGTCAAGTTGATTTTTGAGAATTTGGAGGCATTTAAAGAGTTAAAACACCATGTTTCTCTATAAATCTGCAGATGGTACAATCTGAACTATTTACATGTTTTCTCGTGAGGTACTAGTGAATTATTTGCTAAATTTGTTCTGAATGGGCACTGGTGGCTCAGTGGTAGGTGTTTCGCCTGCCATGCGGAAGGCCCGGGTTCGATTCCCAGCTGGATGCAGTGCCGGTCCCAAGCCCGGATAAAATGGGAGGATTGCGTCAGGATGGGCATCCAGCGTAAAACCTGTGCCAAGTTGTTGTGCGGACTGGATATTCCGCTGTGGCGACCCCCAGCTGAAAGAACAAGAAGTTGTTCTGAAATAATATTTATGGCAGAGGACTATGGTACATGCTTCTCAGTTAAATGTTAAGCTCCTTGTATTTGAAGATGGTTTGTATAGTTTAAGTGCTGCACTTGACATTTAAAAT
The DNA here is from genome assembly GCA_030014215.1 of Clariallabes teugelsi. NCBI lineage: Eukaryota > Metazoa > Chordata > Actinopteri > Siluriformes > Clariidae > Clariallabes > Clariallabes teugelsi. The sequence goes on from JAQMYG010000019.1 coordinate 4,312,757, forward strand.
TGTAACAAAATAGTTTTCGGAATATTCATAAAATCATGATCGAATCGCAATTTTAATCATTTTAGTCATTCATTCAACGTCAACCCAATGTCATTTTATTAAATTCATCAGAAAGTTTCAAAAACAACACTGTCCTGATTTATGTGCTTACATAAAGACCTACCATGATAAATACCTTAGTGACAATATCTGTGACTGTGACGTACATTAATGTGTCATGAAACCGAAGACAACAATGAAAAAAATGCATGGTGGAAAACAAAAGGTCTGCTTAAGTGTAATCCAATGCTGCACGCCATAATAGTGTATAATCTAGGCGGGCACTGTGGATCAGCGGATCACCTGCATACCAGATGTTCAGTGCTTTTGTGAAACTCTGTTATTTTAAACCGTACTGCTGGAACTTTATATAACGGGGTTATATATACAGAGTTCTCTTGCCTTTAGTGAAAAACTTCACATACACAAAGTCACAGTGAAACTTGCACATAAATCTCTTTACTGGAAACCATTTCAAACACTGGTTGTCCTTGTTGTTGACCTATGTCCTATGTGTCAAGAGTTAATGCTAATAGCACATTTAAGCTACAGTAGGTGGTGGTGTATAGGGTTAGTGGTGGTTTATACTGTATGTAGCTCCAAACACACAGGGATGCCCCTGGGTCTGACTGAAACGGAACCAAACGCTTCCCACAAAGTTGGAAGCATAACATTGACCAAGATGTCTTGGTGTGCTGAAGCATTAAGATTGCCCTTAACTGGGAATAAGGGGCTTGATTTCAGTAATTAACAGGTTTTGCCAAATACCTTTAGTCCATATAGTGTAGCTTACGTGATTAAAAGTAGAGTTTTAATTAGGTGTGTAGAATTGTGAAGGATGCTACAGTAAATAATTCCATTATTAATCACTATTTTACTCTCTAGACCCTGCCCTGAGGCCAACACCAGAACCAGACTCCAATGAACACTCCTGTACTGGATTGATTGTGGTTATAGTCCTTCAAGCCATCATTATATGCGTATTGACTGGGTAAGCTCTCACAAATATTTTGTCAACTTATTTTACCTTTAAGCTGGCTCATGTCTAAAAAATGTTGGTTTGTTTTTTTTTATAGGGTGTGCTTCTATCTGAGAAGGAAGCCTACATCGCATCACCCTGTTTCTGCTAATAGTACACTTTGATTCCCTTTGTTATTTATTTAGAAATAGCTAATTTATTTGTGACCATTAATGAGCACTTGTTTATATAAGTGCACATGGCAAGTGCAGTTACTTATTTATATATATATATATATCTCCGTAATCCAACACCTTAACCACCGAGCCACCCCTGCCCTATATAGGCCAGGAGGTCCCAGGTTCGACCCCTCAGATACAATTGAACATTGAGCTGGCAACCCAACCGTGAAACAGCGGATTTATCTTCAGCGCCAGATGTACCAGGCTGCACATAGACGGAACCATCCATTATCCATGGCAAAAGTATGCGGACACTAAAGCCACATTTACAAATGTGTATGAATTTCATTAAATTTGTTTGTCAAACCATTTTTTAATGCATGAAAACTGTGATTGGTTATATACCATGTGGCAACCCTACAGTATCTTGAAGTACATTGAGCAGATCGAGCTTTTACAAACGCTGTACGACACTAAGCAAAGTTTTGAAATGAGCTAATGATTACAACAGGTGATGAGACGGAGTCTGATGTGAGTCATGATGTTAAACAACGTGGGAACTGAGTTTCTATTAAATTTTAATTCCTTAAAATTGGGCGGTAATGTGATTTAATTAAGAAGGACAGAACGAACATGGTGTGACTTTATTTATACTGAAGGGATAAAGGAGACTAACATATTCAGCAGTCCCAGATGACAAAGAGGTCAGTGGAGCAGAGCCAGGAGGGATTTAAATCACAAAAACCACATCATGTGACTACACATGGACTACCTGAAAAGAAAATCAGTCAATGACAAATCCTAGTAATAGGATTTCCTGTAGCTTTTATTATTGGATAATACAGTACAAAACGAAGCTTTGAGTTGTTGCGTACAGAGTACAGTACACTGAAATTCTCTTTTTCAATTGTCCCAACTTGGGTCAGATAGGGATATGCAAAGAATAAAGAATTTAACTGGGCAGTAATGTACAGTATGTGACAAAGGTTGAACTCATGATATGAGGAAGATATCTTCAATTGGCTGATGCACTAAAAGTTTATTGGGTGCAATTTGGAGGAAACTTTCAGTACAACTGCATGTACCGCACTGATTTTGAACCTACCTCAGTCAAAGGACTTTTCAAGTTAATACCACTATTATCCACGGCCACCACTAAATGTGGCGTTCCTTAAAAGTCCATATTCCATGGGTACTGGCACAAAACAAGAGAGACCGAATCACCCATGTATCCCTGGCCACCGGTATCCCTGGCCTACGTGTACCCCTACTCTTTAGTCTTTATGCTCATCAGACAGGTTGCTGTTCTACAATCTTATATCTTTACTACATACGTTTTCACGGTGTTAGTCATTAGAACATGTGTCAGTGTGGCTTTAGTGTCGAATTGCTTTTAGGAGTTTATGGTAAACAAATTGTTTTTAAAAAGAGTACATAGACACCTCACCAATCATACCCATCTTTTTGATCTGTTTTAACATCTGATTTTGAATTTACTGTACTATTCTCAACTGCTGTTATAAAATCCTTCACTCCTCTGGGAAGACATTCAACTACTGTAGGTACAGTGGAGTTGAGGTTAACACTCCGTCAAGGTCTACCACTTAAGTGCTTCCGAATCGAGTTTGGCATGCCTCGACCTCACAGAGCTCACATTGTGCACAGGGGTCTTGTTATGCTGAAACAGGTTGAACCCAGAACTTGGCGATTCTAAACTGGTTGTCATACACTGTTAACATGTATATAAAGCTCTATATATATATTTTTAAGAACTTTTGTAACATCAAAATTGAAATATGAAGTATTAACATTTTTACATGAAGGATTATTTATGTTCAATTCTGTGTTTATCTGAACAGCTGATAGGTTTTTAAAGTAAAATCCGTTAGACGGTACTTGTTTTGAATATTACTCACACTGTGCCTTATTTAAGATTAAAGATCACCTCTGTGTGCCACAGCTAGTATTAATATGTCACAAATTAAACACTACTTTTTAAACATTTGAATCACGTTTGTTCAATCTGTTGAAAAATCAGTTTTTTCTGCTATTTTCAGGTGAAATACAACTTAAATCATACACTTTGGCTGCTTGTTGTTTGTCTTTACATGTGTTTTTTTTTTTTCACTCCTTTTTCAACCATCTTTAAATAAACTGCCCCTGAGCCACCCGTTTGCTGTAATGCATTGTCCCAGCCAATCAGAATGCACAGACCTTTACTAAGCATTTTAGCATTTTTCAGCGAGGAGAAGGACTGCGCCAAAGAGAGCGTGTGACGTCACATTTTTACGACACCGAAAGCCGTAAAGTAGGGTGCGCGTTATAGTGGGAGTTGTAGTTTTTACAGGTTTTTGTTTTTGTGTTCGAATCATTTTAGTGACTCGGTTCTTTAAATCTCGTTCATCAAAATGAACGAATCTTTTTTTTGAGTCATTTAGTTCATTTCGTTCTTTTGATCAGAAATAAAACAAAATGTTGCATTTTCAATAAAAAAAAGACCCCCAATACGTCTACATACACAAATTTTGGCTATAGTTCCAGTAATGAAAATATTACAGTGTAACTAAGGACATAAACAGAATGAGCAGCTCACCTCTCATATCTTCTAGTCTGAGTCGTTCGTTCTTTTGAATCTACTGCACTGCATAGCGTCTATGGGAGTTACAATCACAGCTGTAAAAATGGGAATATGTACAGGGTTAGGGTTAGGGTTAGGGTAACCATTGGCCTTCACAGTCTCTAGTTGGACCACAGAGGTTAATAAAAGCACAATGCTCCACATTGTCACAACGCATCATTGAATCAAAGAAGAGCACACTGTAAAGACAACACAACAAAAAATAGTTTAAATAAATGTTGAAGTGAGCTAATAAAGACATTAAGGGTACAACAGGTGATGCGACTGAGTGATGATGCTGAGTGATGTAAAAATGAGAACGTAGACTATGTATTTATTGTATTATTTTTTTCATAAGTTTGGAATCTGACTGTACTCCTGCTGGTGGTAAACCATGGCAACAAAGGAAGCAAGCTCACTACAAACAAATATATCTGTTCCCGCTTTGATGAAGTGTGCGAATAATTCTGAAACTGACTGTAAAAACAGTTTGCACAGAATAAACATGACCAAAAATAAAACTGAAAGAGCTAATCATTCACTATAAAGCTATAGGTTGTACATTGGATCATTTGATATTTTGCGCCATCGACTGACAATATATTAAAAGTCAAATATTGTGTGAAATATTTTTACAAAAAAAATACAATTTAGGGAAAAGTTGAGGGGAAAAACACTATAAAAGTGAGCGTTTACAGCTGTGTTATCGTTACAGCAGAGTGAAACGAAATGACAAATATTACGTATGATAGTAGCCAAGGGTTGAGTGTAAGAAATAAAACTAATTGTATAAGTTCTTTGTGTACTCACTGTGATAAAGTTCAGTAAGTACGCAAAAAGTATTGTACATGAAAATATATATAAATAAAAGGAAGGCGTTGTCTTTACATTGACTCTTTCACTGAGATCTTTATGTTTCATACGTTGGAAGACCCGAAACCAGTCTCAGAAGAATTTCTGTCCATCTTTATGTCTGTCTGTTTGTATGTCTGTATGTCTGTCCAGATAGATTTTATCACAGCATCACACAAAACTGGCTGAACAGAATTTAATGAAACTTTGCCTGTCCTTCGCCAGACCTTCATACTACAACCCTAAGAGACCACCATATAAAAGATGCAATTAACCACCACAGACCTTTTTTTTAAGGGATTTTCTTCCTACTTTAATTGTATCCAATACCTCCCCATCACTAGGGGTCTCCTACATTAAGGCTATTACTACCAATCAGGGAGGGCCAAAGACTTAAACGTGACTTTGACGTGTTTCCTCCGAACCATTGCTTGTTGGGGGCGGCATAACACACTCGGAGTACAGCGCTATCCACTTCTTCAGCTTGCTTGCTATGATCTTACAGTCTCCCATGATTGGCTGTAGAGCCATGATCGATCTGAGAGCGCTAAGTGACTCCCAACCCACCCTGCAGAGAGCTCGGCCAATCACCTCTCTGTAGGCTACAGCATCACCGGGAATCAAATGAGTGATTCACTGATATGATATGGCGAGCACTTTACCACTGCACCATTTCTTGTGAAGTGCTATTGTGTTTATTATCGTAGGACTGTCAATATTAACCCATTAACGCATGTGATTAACCTAGAAATTTGAACACATTACTATTTTTTTAATCAAATTTTATCATATGACTAAGTTTGACCCTAATGGCCCCCCATAATTGCAACATGTGTTACCCAGCTGTGTGTGATCATAGCACATCCAATAAAATTACAACGGAAACACCACCAAGTGAGCTGAATTATCGGAAGCTTCTAGATCAAAGTCTGGATAAATCAAAGTTGTTTGCACAAGCTATCTTCAAAGGAAATTATTTTTTACAAGAATACATTAAATGTAAGCAGTGGAAGTGGTGGTTAAGGCTCTAGCTTGTTGAGTTTCAGATCCAACGATCCAGGTTTGAGCCCTGGCGTCGGTGTGTTTGCCAAAACCCATACATACTCCCAGCCACTGCATGCACTCTCAGTTGAAAGATTTACATTTAACATTTGTTAAAACTGCATAAAATGTTTCCTCAAAACAGTTTATCATGCATTTATTCACATTTTTTTCCAATATTGCACGATTATAATTACAAGTAAATCTGAGTATGTTAAACCTGTGATTAATCATGACCTATGACTGCGATTAACTAGATAAAAAATTTTAACCGATTAACAGCACTTTATTGGCCAACTAAGTTCTCCCAAGTATTTGCACTCTGAAACAACCTCAACCTCAACCCTGGACAGATAGAGGAATAGCAAATTTTTTCACTACAAGTCCAAACAAAGTCCCTTTGTTTTCCTGATGTTGAGCTCGGGGTGATTAAGTTCACACCACATAACCATGTTGTCCACCACTGTCTGGTACTGAATAGATCCAACAAGCACAGAGTCATCAAGGAACTACTGATGATAGCAGTTATACATAAAATCAATTGTATACACTGTGAAGAGAAAAGGAGACAAAACTGCGGATCACAGAATCAGACCTGACTCTGTAATCCGCGGTTCTGTGTCCTTGTCTCCTTTTCTCTTCACAGTGTATACCATTGATCGACACACAGTTCTGTAGGTGAACATACTGGGAGTGGTGAGATAAATATATTTAAGGTTTATAATTCCAACAAAATAAAGTTACATTTTAAACATTAGTTTACATTACAGTTTAAATGTGTGGATAATGTTTTATAGTATCATTCCTCATGATTTGTGTTCTTTTCCTTAGTGTACAAAATTTTTCCTCACAGCTGTTAAAACACACCCACCCTGGGTCATTACTCTGTTTAACCCTACTTACTTTGCACTGCTCATACAGTAACATATGACTATACAGATACTGAAAATAGGATTGTACTGCTCATAATTGCTGCTCATAACTCACTATTGTACTGTATATAAACTGTAAATACTCAGGATTGCACAATTTATACCTGTTGCACATTTTGTATATTATAGTCCATAACAATGTCTATAACCTTAATAACTCCAACCACAATATTATAGAATATCTTTCTTTATTGCATCCATCCATAATCATTTGCACTACTGTACTGTACAGTATATAACTAACTGATCTTACTTTTGTTGTCTTGTACCATACATGTGCAAAGATGAATATTAAAAACAATAACAATAATAAAATCTACATGTAACCTGGTACTTGACTTAAAGATTATTCAGAATAACATGTTCCTTTATGGTAAACACTATATAGAGGTGATTTGGAACAGTTTGTTTGTTGTCATGGCAACCTCTGGTTTTATACCATGATGAACAAGAAAAGTGGTTTCCCTTAACTGTTTAATGATTTTAAATGCTAGTCATTTAGTAGTCTGGTAAAACCGTCTAAGAATTTCATGAGACTTGTGGTGAATGTTCTGGAAAACTTTGATAAAGAGGGAAGGAAGGAAGAAAGGAGGCAACGTTGAACAAAACACACTGACGTCGCTATTGTGAATTATTGATTAATTAGCTATGAGAGGGAGACTGCGGGAAAGGTCTCGAACTCTTTTAAGAGGATTATTTGTTTGAGATGTATGTTTGTGCTTTTTATTTGGGGGGGAAAAGAAGCTACAAGCATGAATCGTTTAAAGAAACATGAAATGAATGTGGTTTTCCTTGGAAGTGTGTAGCATGTGGTACTGTATGACTGTACAGTATGTTGGCCGTGGTCAGAGTATCTTTGTATAGAACATAGTAGCGGCTTAGTGGCTTAGTGGTTTGACTCACACAAGAAAGAATTGAGAAATTTTGTAAAAAATAAATAAACAAACAAACAATCTTGTATGTAATTGTAGCATGAGGTGTAATTTGTAAGAAAAAACAGCCACACCAAACTAATTAAAAACTACCTACCACCTACAGTATCTCTCTGATCTACCTATCTGCCTTCCTACCTACTTAATAGCATCCTGTCTTAGTTTGACCAATTTTGGATTTAGATTTTATACACTTATATAGTAACATACAGTCAAAATAATAACGGTTCATCATCAAGAGTTATATTTATATTCTGATTATAGAGATGGTTATTTGTGTCAATACAGTATATAGAAAAAGCTACAAAGTGTTTATTTAAAAACATTGTAAAATTGTTATTTTATATTACAACCCTTTGGGTGTCACAGAAATGAAGATGTAGGTTTGAGTAGAACCTGAAGTTGACAATCCTGGGTTGTGTATTAACAGATAAAATAATGAACATATGAACTAATCAATTAGTTAATCAATTGATTTCAATAATAACATGTCTACAGGCTTATATTCAGTTAGAATGGTCCTCATATTTGGCTGTGTAACAATTACATTATTCATTTACACAAACAAACAAACAAACAAAAAAAATGCATTTTGGCCATTTTTGCTCCAAAGCTTTTGCCCTTGAGAGTTTTTATCCATTATAGGGTGAATGTCTTGTCTCATACTGTTCTGGTACATGCTTAGTGGTTAGTGCTGTTCTGCTTTAGGTTGCTCCAATTTAGCCTTGGAAGTCTTTCCCATCAGGGCAGCATGGTGACGTAGTGGTTAGCACTGTAACGGTGCACCTTTAGGGTCTGGGTTCAATTCCCTCCTCAGGGTCTTTGTGCATGGAGTTTGCATGTTCTCCCTGTGCTTGGTGGGTTTCCTCCAGGTACCCTGTTTTCCTCCAGCAGTCTAAAAACAAGCAAATTAGGCTAATTGGCATTCTCAAATTGCCGCTAGTGACAGTGAATGAGCATGTGTGTGTGCCCTGCGATGGATTAGTCTACCAGCCAGGGTACCACGCCCTATATACAACAGTCTAAAAACATCTAAAGCAGGATGAGTCTTTTTCAACATTGGCTCGACAACCCAGCACGCCTAGATTTCCCCACATTAGCTTTGGGAGTCTTACCCATGATCTTACTTAATCCCCCAAATTTTTTTTTTAATGAAGCTGCCCACAGTATCTAATACTACAATAACGCACTAGAAAAAAATGTAAAAACTATAAAAGTGAGGGTTTACAGCTGTGTTATACATTGGAAGTGAAGAGAAACAGAATGACAAACATGATAGGTGATAGTAGCCAAGGGGTTAAGTGTGAGAAATAAAAATAATTGTAAATTCAATTTGTACTGTGATAAAGTTCAGTAATTATACAAAAGTATATATGCAAATTATTTTTGCACTGTGACAAATACACTTCAGTTTAGACTCTAACTGTATTTCCTCTGGTTTCATACCATGATGAAGAAGTGATGTTTTTGTTATTTAATGGTTTAAATGGGGCTTAGATGGGGTTTGTATGTTTGTATGTATATTATATGTTTGTATGTTTGTATGTTGTATGTTGAGTCTGTACCTGAGTCGGTAACATGATGTGGACGAGGCAGGCAGAATAAACCTCCAGTCAAGACAAAATAGAAAACTAAGGCTATATTTTTCGTCTAAACTTAGGAGCGGTAAAATACCAGTATAGTTCATTAAGTGAGCCATATGTAATTATATAGATTAGACTTGACACATACAGTATGGACGTAATGTCAGGTGTTATATTCTAAACATTACATACATAACAATCCGTAATCCATGATGTTTAGTCTGTTTGAAAAAATCCAAACTGCCTCATCGCAAGTCGTCCCCGTTGCTGTTCATCCCCACCACATGTTTCCCTCACTTTGGTGTTGATATGAAACCTTCTCACACACCACAACTGTGGTCTGGACAGATTTACAGTTTGAAAACAAAGCTATTATGACTCCAGTGGTAAATCTGCAAAACTAAATATAAATTCCCATAAAGGTGAACATGTGATGAATCTGATTGGATTATATAAAGAACTACTTTTGGCAGCAGCAAGTAAACAGAATGAACAATGTGTTTACAATAGGTGATGAGGTGGTTCCTAAGCTTTATGTAAAAAACTGTGTCAGTAAACTGCATACCTGTTGTGCATGGACATCTGGAGACCAGCATGGAAACATAGGATTCGTGGATTAAAGCAACACACCCTCCCTGTTATACATATGGGGAGGATCTCTTCAACTAATTACTCATTTCTACTTTTCCCACGCAATAAAATGCTCCACACACCCATGTTACTGATGTCCTGTCTGAAATGTTTTAATGTTGCAAACATTTTGGGCGCATGAAATATTTTTTTATATTAAATTTGACTAAAACAAACACTACGCCCAGAGAAAAAAATTGAGTCGACTTTGTTTGACTGGAAGTGATGTTTTCCAGCCAAGAAATATCTCAAACAACTATTTTATACAGTACATGAGAAAACTCTGGTATATCATGGGAAAGAAATTATTGTTAAAAACTATTCATAACCTGAATGGTAATAACCTGATTGAGTAAGATTTAAAAAGGATTAGGCAAAACACATTTATTTCCTGTCCAAATAAATCCATTCATACCCATTCTGACACACGAGTCCCACGAGGGTCCAAAGTGGAAGCATGCAAATGAATTCGGAAATCATTCACAGGGGCATTTCCTAAAGACATCTGATGCTCATTAAAATCGAATCAGCTCAGGAAAAACGTTTGTACCCTACGCTCTTTTATTTGTATTACTCTGTAGCAGACCCGGGCATTTTAAGGCCCGCGGGCCAAATGTGGAAATTTTGCGAAAGATTGCTTGGAATTAAGAAAATAAAACCTACTTTCAAAATTTTGCATAAATGACAGCTGTGCTTCACATCTCCACCTAAAACATTCAACCTGACTTTGATGCACTTGTTAAAACTCAACAGAGGCTAGATTTCT
>JAQMYG010000019.1:4352686-4363588 GCA_030014215.1 Clariallabes teugelsi
AACAGAGGAGGAGAGGGGGGGGGGGGGGGATGGGGGGGGACTTTGGAGAGCGGCAGCATGGTTTCCTCGTTATGTAGTGCTACGTTTGGCGTTAGCATGTACCGATGATCGATCGGTTAGACGATACGCTGCGAGAAGAAAACCGTCTCAAATTCTCATCACATTCTCACTTAAAATGAGACTCGATGAGGAAGTCAGTCTTATTCAGAGGGCGGTATGTGGGGACGGGTCCTTATCTCGAACAGGAAAGGCAATCCCATGATTCTGTTCGCTAGATGAAAGAAAATTATCTCCAGAGCTATTCTAGTAAAAAAAAAACAAAAAAAAAAAACATTTTAACGATTACTAAAGGAAATAAGGTGATTAGGAGAATCGCATCACTTCTATCGCAATTTCTAGAACAAACACTTTCTGAGAAATTATGCAAGTTCAGCGAGACTTCAGTGTCGGCTCTTTTGCAAGAGTTTATCAAGTTCTCACGCGTGGGTGTACTTTCACGGTTTCCTGTTAACGTTAACAAGCTTTTCTGGGACAAAAACTAAATGTTGGTGTTGTGCTATTATGGTGGTAACTGAAACTAACTAACTTTTTGCACGTGGGTCACAGTACATGCAAAAAAATTTATAATTTTTCTTTTTAAAGGCATGTCATGGTTCTATAAGAGGAACAAAACAATGAGCCGCTTGAGGTGGTTATGGTTACTCTGCACCGCACCTCGTCGTGCCTAAGAATCATTTCTTAAAAGATATGAGAGAACAAACGTCTTCAGTCTTAAGTCTGGATTGCTGACAAGTGCTCAGCAAACAGGATTTGCGGGATTGCCTTTTTTCATGCAAAAAACGAGGATGCTCTCTGAACGACCACATGGATTCTATCGTTCACGATCGTAACACTGTTGAGTCTCGTTTTGACAGGTTTTTACATCTGATCATCAGCACACACCTGAATCGACTGGACTGAACCGTATCAAAATGTTTTACACAATGATTTTAAAAAGCGAGAGAGAGGGAAGAAGAAGAAGAAGAAAGAAAGAAGAAGAAGAAAAAAAAGAAAATCGGCTCTCTGGTACGGCATCCGAAGAGCTCTCGTCAAAAAAACAGAAGAAGCGAGAACCGTTTGTTTGGGGAAATGTGGTGCCCCCCCCTCCCAACCTCCCCCGCCCCCTCCGTCTCCGTGACTCTGCCTACTACGCGGAGACTCCAGCCGCACTTTAGAACTTATTCAATAAATACACCATAAAATATTTCGCATATGTATTTCGAATATATATTAAAAAGGAAAACAAACAAAAAAAAAAATAATTAAATAAGACAAAAATGAAAAGTTGGCTCAATAAACAGAAAGAAGTGTTAAAGAGAGACACACAGAAAAAAAAAAAAAAAAAAAACACTTCTTTTCTTACAATTATATCTACTCAAAACAGTTAAAGATAAATGTCGTCAGGCATTAAGTCTAGCACTGAAACTGTAATCAAAGCAACTTTTGCCACGTTTTTTTTTTTTTTTAAACTAGTCGAACTTTTGCAGCATACAAAGGTCAGTGAGGTGCAGTGATTCGAGATCTCTTGTAGAAGAGGTATTTCCTCCTGGAACGACGGGCGTGACCGACAAGCGCCTGAGGGGTCTCTCTCTCTCTTTCTCTCTCTCTCTCTCTCTCTCTCTCTCTCATCGTCGACCCTAATACTCCAGGACGAAAGTGAAGTTAAAATATATGTATATATATATATATATATAAAATAGACTTGATTCGTAAGTACTTTTTCTAGGGCATTGCACGAGCGGTGACCCCGAGGTGACCACCTGAAACGACCTCGAACCAGCGGGGGGAGGGCGGAGGTCTCGACTGTCGAAAAAAACAGGCACGTGCCGAGATTAAATTAAATTCGCATATGTTTAGTAAGGAGGAACGATTAGAATCTAGATTTGCTTCCTTATAAAAAAAAACTGCTGAGTCATCCTGTTCCCGCCTTGGGGAGGCGGAGCTAACACTGAACAGTAAAACTGCACTGCAATGCAATCGTTACGCGAAAGCCGCTCGACTAATCGACGTTCTCCTAAATGGGCTGTTCGAACATAATTTTTTTTTTTTTGTCCGGCATATGCCTGGAAGATAATGTTTTCGAACCCCAAAAAAAAAAAAAAAAAACTAAAACCCCAAACAATCAGAAAGCAAGTCAGTCTTTCCTTTTTGTTTTTGTCTGGGTGGCAGTCTTTAAAGTGCTGTGCTAGGTTTTTATCTGCGTGTCAGGTTCCCTCGTCCCGAGCACTTTCCCCCGCTGGTCCTGACACAAAACCCAGTTCACGATCATAAACATTTTCTTTTTAAAAGATATATTCATATTTTACTTGGCATACATCATCATTATAAGAATAATAACTGACTATACACGGAGACTTCACTTCGAGTCTCGTTCTTTATGATGAAAACACGTGAATGTAAGCTTGTGCATGCGTGTGCAAGAAAGAAAACACTTTTGATCTGTCACAGAAATTCAGATCCTTCAGCACCGTCATGAGGAAAAGGCACTTTTCTAAGGACTTTTGACCTCTTTTGGCTCCACACACTAAAAGACTGGGGGGAAAAAAAAAAAAAAAAAAAAGGGAAAGGCCTATGAGTTTCAAGGTCGCGCTTTCTCTCGAGCCGACTCCGATCCTCGGGGGGAGAGGGGGGGGGGGGGGGATGGCGAAAACGTCGGCCTCTCGAATCGTCTGACGCTGAGAATACTCGTGAGGCGACTGCTACACACCGAGCACCATCCTGTCCAACAACATGCTACAACAATTTTATAACACAGCTGCTACCAGATTGTTCCGTTAAACAGGAATTACTATTATTATTATTAGTATTATTATTTTTAAAAAATCTACGTTGCTGTTGTGGTGGGATAACACTGGCGGTTGAGTCCGATAGTGGTTCGGTTGTTTAAAGAACTACCCGCTCGTCACAACGCTATCGATCAGGCTTTTGCGCCTGTTGTAAAAGCGTCCCACATGCTTGTGATGAGCAGGCTTCAGATATTAATTACGTCTCATTGGTAGAACATTGGTACTTGCTTAAAAAAAATAAAATAAAAAATGGGATTGGTACAAACTTTACACGCCAACATTGCATCACCCGATTAGACGGTGATTTTTGCATTCAAACTCACGGTTACGCTCAACTTGATCAGCACATGCACTAATATATCTCTGCTGGAAAAGATGCTTCGGACACAAAGTACAGCCTTAAAAAAAAAAAAAGCACATTCTTAGTCTCTACATGACAATCTTTCACCGTTAACACCGTCTATAGTATTTAGTAACATCAGAAAGTCAATACATTTTTTATCTTTTAGTCTGAGAAATCATTCATGAACAAACAAACAAACAAAAAAAAAGTTATAAATACGTCAGCTCTGGATTGGAAAGAAAGTCTGATTATTATTTTTTTTTTCTATTCCAGTAAGTAAGTAATAAAAACGCCATCAGGGACGTGAACTGGTTTGAGGTTTAAGCATCGTATGTACTATGTATATATGTATGCATGTACCACATCCGTCCTCTTCAACGCACCTGGATCAGACCCGGAAGTCGGCTCTAACAGAAAGAGATATGTAGCCAGCACCATTTGCACGCTCCGTGTTCCCCCCCCACCCCTCACGTCGAAATCTCTGTATTGTGCGCCATAAACGACGCACAGTATAGCACCAAGCTTTATTCAGCTTTAATTAGTGCAGGTTACCGTCTCCTCGCTTACACAAACATTAAAAAAAAAAAAAAAAATTTAATTTAAAACACACACAGGACGTGCTTCAGAAAGAGCAAGAGAGCTTGCATGTCAAATTCTATGCTGCCCTCTACTGGCCATCTATGCTGCTGCATCATCGTCTCTCTCGTCCTCGCATGAACCGTCAATCTCGTCGAAGGAACCTGTACAAGTAGCAGCTAGATCCTGATCAGAAGTGGCAGACGACGCGATTAGACGCTTCTGCAGCGCAGGATTAAAAAGCTGGGAGATTTACACGGGCGACGGATCCGGACACGACTTAAAGGCCACGCGAATACTGATCGGTGTAAAGGAATCAGCACGAAACTGAACTAAACAGATCATGGCTTTCTGTTGTGACCTCTAAGCCTTTCTTAAAAAAAATTAAAAAAAAAAAAAAAATTAAGATATCAACTCCTCAGAAACCGCATGCCATCTTAATGCACTGCATTAACCGTTTTCTCATTCTTTAACCGAAAAAAGAAAAACCTTCTTAAAAATACTCCTTTTTCTAAAACCAGGCACTTGATTTTAAACCTCCTTCTATTATTATATTAGCTACTCTTTGTTTTTTTTTGTTTTTTTCCTCTGTTCAAAAGTGTAAAAAGTGCCAAACATACACATTTCCACACTGAACTCTACAACCGTCCAGACACAGAGTGCTGTTCTGCCTTCATTTTCCTCACATCCTAATTCATTTTTTTCCCCCTCACATGATCCAGAAAACTGTACTCTACACAGGCCGCTGATCGATTATTGCACTAAAATGGGAATATCACAATCTGTCCTATATAATAACAACATGGCCTCTACTTGGTTTTTAAAACAAGAGGAAAAAAAAAAAAAAAAATCGTCTTAATAAAAAAAAAGAAAAAAAAAAACAGGCAAACAAATACTGGGAGCAATTAAAAACAAAACCAGATGGAAAGGAAACTACGGTACTAAACACACACACAAAACATTAACAGGTAGGATCACTTTGCATTGTAGTAAAATGAAAGCTCGGTGATCCGGGCCGCCGTGGGAGGACTGACACGGCACGAAGTGTAAGGGCAACGAACGAATAAGGAAAGAGATAGAGAGAAGAGAGAGAGAGAAGATTTAAAAAAAAAAAAAAAAAAAAAAAAAGGGGGGGGGGCAATTTGTAAGAAAAAATGGATGACAATTGTAAGTAGAGCTTGTGTGGGACTTTTTTTTTTTTTTTTTTTTGGAGATGTTCCTAATGAGTAACTCGTTGATCGAGCAAAGGGTGAACCACTCCCCTTTTCAAACTCCTTTAAGATTTCATGGATGCCAAAAAGAAAAAAACCCGGGTGATCAAAGTGCTGCGGTTACAACCTTGAGGTAAACAAATCAAGCAGACAAAAAGGGGAGAGAGAGAGAGAGAGAGAGAGAGAGAGAGAGAGACTCCCTTTTGTTTGGTGCGAGTGTCACCTTCCTCCGAAATAAATAAGTAAAACATGGTTGGCTGGTTTAATATTGCATAACAGTGCTGAGTTTTGGATGTGGGATTAAAGCAGGTGTCGCTCACAGGCCGGATTTGGGTTTGGCGAGACCCCGTCCCAAAAAAAAATAAAACACCCCCCCTCCCAACCACGCTTCCTGCCGCACAGTGTCCGGTCCGCATTTAGGAGGAGGTGTGTCTGTGAGTGTGTGTGTTTGTGGGCAGGCGAGTGGGATGAATTGGGGGCTCTCAGGCGAAGTACATGGTCCTCAGGGTGTCGTGGTGAATCTGCACAGCTTTGGCCAGGGCCTGGGGGTCTCGTCCGTTACTCTGACCCGAGACGTGGCTTCCCTCAGCACTTGGGGTCGAAACAGAGAGAGAGAGAGAGACAGACATTAAATCATGCACTGACTGTGTATAACAAAACAAAACAAGTTTTATATACATGAGAGACCCTGACCTGTCGTGCTCTTTATCCACCAGGTGGTAGCGGGCACGGAAGGCCACCAGGTGGGCGTAGTAGGCGGGTGCGGGGATGGAGACGGAGCGTGTGCAGCGCACGTACGTGTGGCAGAGCTGGTAGGTGAGCAGCTGGAACTCGTCGGCTGTGAAGCAGTTGTCGTCCCACAGCACGTGGTAATGAGAGGGGCGACTTGTGCCCTGGTGGAGGGCAAAAAAAAAAAAAAAAGGTTGATAAGATACCAGGTACTGCATGGTAATAAATCGGTACTAAAGTGCATTATGATGGGTATTCTTTATTCTGTAAGTCTTTAGAAGGAGTTTTAAAACTCTATGCAGGCTAAAAAATAAATAAATAAATAAATAAAAAGCAGTGTGTGAGGAAGGAGCGCTGAAAACTCGTGCCGATGCTAATACAGATCAGGAGCGCGTGCGTAATGTTACCTGTATTCCGGCATGGCTGCAGAGGTAAAAGTCGAACTCGTAAGGGTGTGTGATGTCCGTGTCGACGGTCGTACCGGCGGGAATGTTTCCGCTGCGGCCCACCTGCACACAACATCCAGATTGACAGACATTAGTGATTTTTTTCCCCCTCACTTACTGTATAGTTCAAGTCAATTAATCATCCTTTTCCCAGATGTTTGTTATACCAAAAAAATAAAATGAAAAGTTAATTAGGCGTACAAAGGTTACCAGACGAAAATCTGTCATAACATATTTTTCATGCCAATTATGAGATTTATATAATTTTTACATAACGAACATTCAGTGTAAAAAGGCCGAATCTCACCAGGTTACTCACAGTAACCTGTTTGACTTTATCACCTGGCCAATTTAGCAATTAAATTATTATAATTTAAAAAAAAACCATCCCTTTCAGAGACTTGTCTGCTTTATATTGCCTTTTGATAAACACCTTTTTAAAAAGTCTGAATCTCTCAGTGGTGAGCAGCTGAAGTAAAATAATTGCAGGCTGTGAACGAACAGACTCTTGTGTTAATGAGCGTAATTAAGCGTTGGCTGGTAAAGATTAGCAGGACGGTAGGGGGATAAGTGAACCGTCCCCCCCCAACCCCACCATCCCACAGACAGCGTCTACTACACCTGCGCTGGCTGGCTGTAACCAGTGGTCTGATGAGTGGTTTACAGTTGGTGGGGGTCTGTGGGAGGAGCTTCTCCAAATTACAGTCTGGTAACCGAGACTACAGGTCACTAAAGATGATTTTTATCCAATTACTTTGTAAATATACGTTCAATTAGTAAATGTCATTAAAAAGTACCATGTGTCGTTTTGTTATATAAAGTTTTAAAAAAAAGAAATTGTCTGGAGTCTAAAAAGTCCTGAGTTGAAGCATTTCGTCTTCACGGAGATAAATACTTAAGCAATTCTCGTTCCTATATCCAATGCTACTAAGCTAGCTTGCACGTAACATTTTTCTATGAATTCTTCATGATCTGGGACCAAGTTTATTGGACCTTCAGTTATCCTCCTCTTTATTACAGGGGTTTCCTAATACAGTGTCGGAATACTATTTGTTTGTTTACTTATATATTTGCTGCTTATCCATGTATTAATTTATATTCTTTCCTCTCATGTTCATGTATGTGCTGAACTACTCTAATAAGCCACGGTACAAACCGAGGCCTAGTCTAGTGTCTAGTGTACGTGATCTCACCCTCTCATTGCGGTCGGCGCAGAACAGGCGGGTGTGGTGCCGTTTCTGCACCACGATGTAGGTGATGCCGGGCTGGTACTCTTTCTCTAGGCTGATGCAGGCCTCCCTGATAGCCAACAGTTCGTAATACAGCACCTGGAACATGAGCATATACATAATTATTATTGTATATACTAGATGTGCCTGCAGCGTTATATCACAGATATAAAAAATTCATAAAACTTTTGAATTCTGAAGTTTAAGTATATTTCAATTACAAGCACGTATTTAAAAAAAAATTTTACAATGCGATCTGGTATAATTTAGAAGAATTACAAATTTTTTCATGGTTGATTTTTTTTTTAATATATAATATATGGGCGTTTTTCCCATTAAAATTTCAAATTAGCATATTTTCTCTTCCCAGTGAAACAAAGCCTATAACCTTAAGCTCAACCAAATACATACTGTGAAACTTTGAAGATGGTTCGTAGCGTATCAAGAATACCAACTACTTTGCTGTTATTGGTGTTAAATTACTGTAGTTGCGTTAGATAGTATGTAAATTAATTGTGTTTTGTATTTACTTATATTTAGGTTTACTTTAAATATATTGTTTTATACATGTTTTTCAAAAAAAGATTTTTTTAAAGGCACTGGTACCGTTTTAAAAGTATCGATTTAGCACCAGTATCGTAAAAAAACCAAACGATAAACAACCCTATAGGTATTACTACAGGTAAAGGTCGTGTAATGCAACACAAAACAGGAACTTGTTCATGGAAATCCTCGAAAAGTGACTGCTGACCGACCTGTCTGAACTGGCCCTCGGACACGCCGTCCCTGTAGAAGATGATCCGGGTGGGTTTGTATCGAGTCGACTTGTAGAACTGGATGAGCAGCTCGCGTACCATGGACGCCAAGTCCTGGATCACTTCCTGCCGCGGCCTCTGGACGCGCACGGTTGCACAGTACCGACTGGGGTGGGCGTCCATACTGCCTACAACCTACAGAGAGAGAGAGAGAGATGAATGATTTCAAAAGAAAGAAAGATAAAGTGATCTAACGAGCAGATGGACGAGAGGATCACTAACTGCAGCGATGGACGGCTTTTTCCCGTCTCCAGCAGGAGGGTGTGTGACATCTGCGCCCAGGAAGATCACAGGCTGCTGGAACACTGATGGCCTGTTACACACAACACACACTCAGATATTAATTAACTCAGCTACAGTAATTAATGCCTACTATTGTCTACACCTAAATACAACTCTGACCTTAATCTCAGTAAA
Source organism: Clariallabes teugelsi (assembly GCA_030014215.1). Taxonomy (NCBI): domain Eukaryota; kingdom Metazoa; phylum Chordata; class Actinopteri; order Siluriformes; family Clariidae; genus Clariallabes; species Clariallabes teugelsi. The sequence goes on from JAQMYG010000019.1 coordinate 4,361,278, forward strand.
CCAAATGGAATCTTCTGGCATTTTTGCTTTTAAATAAATAAAAAAAAATAAAATAAAATAAAAAATGTCTATTTCTTTAGTGTATCCTCTAAAATCAATCATTTTTAATCAGCATACACCCGTCTCTCTCTCACCGTTGGTGTGGTACCAGGATGTTGTTGATGCCGCCGAGTTTGACGTTGATCTTGAGGCAGAGGTTGGAAAGCGTCTGCGGTGACGTCTTCACCACGTTCTTCACCTGCACGCACTGAGTGGCCATTCCAAGGAGAGTGTCTCCTACACGCTTCACCTCCGCTACACAGCGCACAAACACACAAACAAGCATTTTTTTTTTTTTATTATTCACATATATATAACTTAAACACATTCCGGTCAATCACAGGAACCAGAAACTATTTTAATTTCAGCTTTCGGTACTGATTGTCAGAGCACAACAACAATTAACAACACTATTTCACTTGAAAGAGAATCCTAAAGCTGGTACTAACACAGGCAGGTTTTTCTCCAGATTACTTTTAAGTAATCTTAGGACTTCAGGAATGTAACCAGGCGATTACAGATTATAATTTTCTGTTATAAAGTCTGTACTTCTGTGGAAAAAAAGTGTGTTGTGCTGAACATTACCGATCAAACACGTTCAAATACGCAACTATTTTGATCATTGATTAATCTGTGGATTACTGAAACGATTAATTGATTCATCGGATTACAAACGCCGCATTTACTGTAGATATCAACTTGATTGTTTGGTACCACAAAGCAACCTCAAGATAATAAAGATGAATACTTCATTTCAAAAGAAATATGCCTTTTAATAAACTTTCCTGATGAAACAAAATCTAAAACCGAGGGAAAGCAAAAGTAGCAGCAATAAAATATAACTATTAAATAAGGAAACTAAGATTATGTCCGTGGTGAAGGGACTGCGGTAAGACCTGCGGCGCGCACCTGAGGTGAATGTGGCTAATTATCGTTTGTGTGTTGCTGTGAGCTGGAAAAAAAAAAAGAAAAAAAAGGAGAGCACCACGAGAGAGAGAGTTGTGTTTCCCACACTTGGGGGCGCCCAAGTATACTTGCTGTTTCTTTGAAAAATCAGTCCATCCACAATCGTTTACCTAATAGCGGACAGTTTCTTCTCACGCTAGCAGAATAAACAGGTACAGGAGTGATAGCGCCAGAACGGTGGTGTACTGAGACAGTAAATGTAAAGGATGCTAGCTGGCATAAAACGAATAAGAACGCCGAACTGACGATTGCACACGCTCAAGTTTCAACACAGTGAATGGGCTGCTCTTTAAAAGACAAAAACTAATTTAAAAAAAAAAAAAAAAAAAAAAAAGGGGGAAGGATTAACCCTTAAAACTCAAGCAGTGCAGATCCGTGCGGCACTGGACCGATTTAAAATAATAATAAAAACAGCCACTTATACAGAAGCCCTGCTGTGTGTGTGTGTGTGTGTGTGTGTGTGTGTGTGTGTGTGTGTGTGTGTGTGGACGAGGAGGCTTCAGACATCAAAATATGCATTCGGATTTTCTGATATGACGTGTAAAACCGAAGTTATCATTATTTTTAAAACGTGTAAATTGTACTGATTCAGGATTATGGGAATGACGTCGCAAAAATGTCGAAGGGAAAAAAATTTCCGTATTATTATTATTATTATTATTATTATGATGATGATTATGTAAAGCACCTAACTCTTTTGTAAACGCCACGTTTCAATGACAGTAAAAGATATTCTATTATATTATTATTATTATCATTATTATTATCATTATTATTATTGGTCACAGAAACAAAAACAGTTTTATAAAATGCTAATGCTACTTAAAAAAAAAAAAAAAAACTTTATATTTTATTAATACAATTCTGGCGCGTTCTGACTGCCAGTATATTGCAAAACTCGGGGGTGAAAAACATGAGAGAAAGAGAGAGACAATAAGCAAACACGCATGCAGAGCTTAAAAGCCAGCAACAAGGTGTGTGTGAGAATTTTACTTCAAAATGTTCATTGAGTAGAAAAACGACTCACAGCGACACACAGTCAGTAATTATCCACATCCTCCTCATGTGTCGAGTGCTTTCCCACTCACCCGCCTCATGTCCTTGGCCACGCCACCACCAACACAAGTCTTTCCCTCTCATTCTAGCTGCTGCTCCCACACTCGGTATAGATTTTAAACCAACTACATAGGGCTGGGCGGTATACCTTTTCATACCGAATACCGGTGTTTTTTTTTTTTTTTATTATATTCATTTTTCATATACCCCAATACCGGTGAGTGTGTGCGCACAAAGCGTCGGGAACACA
>JAQMYG010000019.1:4380621-4398411 GCA_030014215.1 Clariallabes teugelsi
GTATCTACAGATACAGATACACACCCAGGTATCGGATCAGTACTCGGTATCGGCCGATACCCTGAGCCCAAGTATCGAAATCGGTATCGGGAGAGGAAAAATGGTATCGGAACATCTCTAATAATAATAATAATAATAATAATAATAATAATGTATACATGTGCATGTATAAAGAGAGAATGGGTAAGGTAAAAAGGGGATTTTTACCATATTAAAACCATGTATGCTTGTATAAATAATGTCCCCAATAAAGTCCGTGAGTTGATTGAGACTTGAGGCACATTTGAGGAGGTAAAACGTCTCTTTACCTTTACGATCAACTATTTACACATTTCTGTGGTAGGACAGAATTTTTTTGTTTGTTTGTTTAAAAAGATAATAATTATGCCGGATGACAAAGATACGCACTGCTCTGTAAAAATGTCACTTTTTTTTTTGTTTAATAAAATTTTAATTAAATGTTAAAGCCGTGTATTTGAAGTTAGTTTGTATTATTTAAATGCTGCGCTTGGTTTTTAAGTGAAAAAAAACTAATGTTACAAGGAATGCGCTACATTTAATTATTTATGGAACTTTTTTGTTTTTAAGGTTTGACAAAATTAGGGGAAAAATGTAATATCGAACCGGGATTATTTAAAAAATCGTGATATTTACAGAATCACAATTTAAATCAAACAGAAACTTCGGTATCATGATAATATCGTATCGGGAGGCGACTGGTGATTCCCGTCCCCACCAAACAATAAGATCATCTAGACAGGTACATTTTCTGAAGAGAATGTGAGCGGTGCTTGGCGTGGTACCTTCACCATTAAATGTCAATAGGGGCATATTTGTGCACCTCTCTGCGCCCCAGGGGTACAACTGGCACCCTCTTGCGGGGTATCTTCTGAGACAAGCTTGGAAGTCTCTTTAAATGTGGTAAATTTGAGATTTCTACAAAATTCTTGCTCTGCGCTAGAATCCGTCAAAGTTAAGTCTATGGGTTTTTTTTGGGGTGGTAAATTGCGGACACTTCTTTCACGGATCTACGACAAACGATACAGGACCAGTTACGTTCCAAATTTGTACAGAAGGATAAAAAAGAAAGAAAGAAAGAAAGAAAGAAAGAAAAAAGCCTGTAAGATAATACAGGTGACGCATATCACTACTAATTACTAATTATGTGAGATGAAACCCTAGCGAACGGAAAGACGGGAGCCGACTCTAATCTTACCCCTGCTTGTGCAACAGGAAGTGGGTTTGCTGTGTAGAGGCTTCTCTTTCCATCGTAGACTGGCCGACGATCCCCGAAGATGGTCACCTTAAAGTGCTGCACCATGGAGTCCACCACCTCTCTGAAGACAGGGTACCAAAAAAAATAATAATTAAATTAAAAAAAAAAAAAGAAAGTGACTAAACATTATAAACATCAACTTTAGCTGGTCTAAAGGACAAAACAATAACATCTGAGCTGTAGTACTTTTCAAACAAACACACTGCACCTGTTGACTCTGCGTGGGCACTTCTCAGGTTTAATGTCCACCTCGTAGAGGTAGACGTCCATCTTGGGGATCTCCACCTGGAAGCAGTTGGCCAGCAGCTTGATGGGCTTCCCCATGGTGCCATAGCCAGGCCTCCGGGGCATGGAGAACAGGGACTGAGCCCCAACGACAGCTACAGAGACACATACACACACGGACAGGTGGGTAAGTTCTTTTTTTTTTTTTTTTTTTTTAGTGAGCGAGAAGGTGAACACCAGCCAGGAAGACTGTCTTGTGAACAGTCCACAGAAAACCACTTGTGACAGGCTTCAATTAAGGAGAATAAAGGCAGGTGTAAAGAGGTCAAAGAACAAAGGTCATGTGATCTGACACGAGTCCTGACACTATTCCAGAGTGATTGGTCCATCACTATGCATCAGGGTAAAGAGGGAAGTTGTATGAAGTATAGTGTCCACTGTACAATCCTCTGTGTGACAGTGTTATGCTCAGGGGTTGTTTTAGTGGCTCAGCAACGTTATGTGGCAATAAAATTAAGTCAGCTGATGACCTGAATGTACTGAATGATCAGATTATCACATCTATGGAGTTTCTTTTCTCTGATATTCCAGGACTCAAATTGAGACAGTGTTTCTGGGAGCATGAGTGATCGTTTACACACCAGCACACTGCGTGCCGTAATCAATGCTAAAGGTGATCGAAAGAAAGGTAAAAAAAAAAAAAAAAAAAAAAATTATATATATTTATTACACACACATTTAACACGCTGAAAGTGATTATTTCCCCCAATAACAGCATGTCTTGTTTTACAACAATCTATTGAAACAGCTGCACTTTTAAATTCTGTACAGGTCGTCCCCGACTTACAAACGAATTTCGTTCCCGGGAGCACGTTCGTAAGTCGGATTTGTTTGTAAGTCCGACAAAGCGAGTCTTACGCGCCTTTGACACAAATTTACAATGTAAAGCACGTAAACCAATCCACTTGACAAAATCTCTGTCCCCTTTGTGCAGGAAAAAAAAATTAAAAACCATCCACGGCTAAGGAAATAAATGTCACACTGGTCAAATGTAACAGTGTTGTCTCTGTGCCTTTAAATCGCGAACGCCATTTTGTCAGCTGTTTTCCACTGTATTGGACTATGAATTCTGTGAGACTGTTCACAGATCTGAGACAAAATGGCATCCATTTAAGCGCGCAGTTAACACCATGTAGCGTTATCCCTCCCGCTGACGTCTTCGTGTTCCCTTTAAACGGGGTCAGCTGACCACGCCATGTCAACGGGCTTCCCCTCGCGTCTTGGAACCAAAACACCAAACTTGCGTGTTTATGCTTGACATTGTATATGGGTGTCAGGTACAGGTGTCAGTACAGGTGTCGGAATAACGTTTGAATCTCCCGATCGATTTCCTAACCCGGCTTCTTGTTTATGTTTCTGATATTTTGTACAAATAACACTTTGGTGCAGCAGTTACTCGAAATTCAGTTCTGAGAAGTGATATGACTTTGGGGGTGGGGGGGGACACACCACGTACTCGAGCAGACCGCGCCAGCTCCCCGACAGCTGCTAATGGTTTCCTGACGCTAAATTACCCACAACAACGTCGATGGCGACTTTTTTTCCTTTCACTTTATCAAAAGCTTCTCTGAACTCAGCGGGCGTGTGGAAAAAAACAAAACAAAAAGCAAAGCAAAAAGAATGTTGCTGAGAGTGGGGGGGAGAGAAGAAGGAAAGAACAGCATGGCCTGAGGAACTTTGCGAATCGTAGCGTTTACGGCACAAGGTGCCAGCCACGTGTACGCGACTGTCTCACGAGTTAGCTCACTCAAATCCCCTTTCACAGGGTTTTTAAATAACGCCTCGTGTCCAGACACAAGCTATTCAAGAAAAAAAAAAAAAAAAAACTTCCTGCTTTACAGCTTACAGGGCTCGCACTGAGCTCAGTCGAACGCGACCGCATGCGGTTGAATTTCCGCAACAGGGGAGTGTGGAGAAAGCTGCGCTAAAATCAGAAAGTGGAAGGAAGAAAGGGTGCCGTCACAGACGCACGTCACTCCTCCGCCACGTCATTTTAGTCGTCGGAAACGTCCCTGGTAGCGGTACAGAGGGACGACGGGGTGCAGAACCGTTTCCCCTGAGACAGGACAAAATGAAAGTCGGACTGTGTACGTGTGTGTACGTGTGTGTGTCTGTGTGCGTGTCTGTGTGCGTGTCTGTGTGTGTGTGATTCAGCCCTGACTCATAACCCCGGTTTCAGAGGCCCCGGTTCTTTTGCTCCCTCAGGAGAACGGTCACATCCCGAACAACACCGACTCAAAGAGATAAAAAGCCGAGCGACTGCGGCGTGAAGCATCCGTCAGGCAAGTGGGATGTGTTACAGCTGTACAGAGTCTAACAACAGGTTAATGTTCCTTCTCTCGTTCCAGTACGCCGTTGTTTCTATAGTAACGGATCACACAGAAACATGTAGAGCAGATTTAAACAATATGTTTTAATATGTGTAACCACTGATGTGGTGACTGTTTTTGTTTATTTAACATTTTATGGAAGGAGTTTGGAAGTGTGAGCGCTCGGTCACGGTGCTTTGTGAAGTTTATCAAAAGAGGAAAGTCTTCAAGACGGAGGAGCTCCTCTGTTTTTAAAAAATAAATAAATAAATAAAAAAAGACCAGAGAGGAGAAAGAGAGAAAAAGAAGAATAATCATTTCTCGTCACAGAGACGTTACAGCTTCACTTAGGACGCAGGGATCATGGAGCAGAGGGTCAGACAGGATACGGAGAAGACAGGATGAGATGGTGGAGATGGGGCTCGTGTACCATTCGATCTTCTGTTTAGTTACCCAGAGTCTTAAATCACTGAGATACCACTAACCGCAAAGAAAAGAAAAGAGAGAAAAAAGTGGGTGGAAAATTATCGACAGAAGACAAATTGAGAGAAGAGAGAAAGTTAAAAAAAAGACAAAAAAAAGAAGACAAAGAGGAAAAGTTCGGATGCAACAGATGCGCTTCAGACACTGAGGAGTGTTTTCCGTCTAGCCTTTCCACCATAAACCTGGGTGTAAACTGGACGGAGAGTCCGATCCCAGACCACTTCACGACCAGAGCCTTAGTCAAAGTTCTCGAAGCACCTCAAGGGTAAGGAACTAAAAAATGGTTTCATCTTCAGAGTCGTAGCAAAAGGAGCTGAAGATTTTTCTGCAAAATGCGACGATTCAGCATAAAATTAGTTTGGAAATCGTGAAATTGTTCACAAGGGAAGAAAAGTTAGGTTCTTGTGTAAAGAAACATTATACGTGAACACACTGGATTGTCTTGTTTAAACACTTCTTCAGACAAACGTGTGTGTGATCTCTCCATTGTGTTTTTCCCCCCCTTTGCAACAATATCTTTATTGATTTTAAACGAGGTTATAAAGTAAACATGCAGTGTTTCAATGCACACTTTATAAACCGCTATAGCTCCCAGCCCACCCGTCCCTGACTCCAAGCCAGCTTTCATGCCTAAAGAAAGGCATATTTAAAGAAGGGAAAGAAAGAAACAAAAACATTGAGTTGGAATTCTGGGTTTTGTGTGCAAAAAAACAACAACAACAACAACAACAACAAAAACAATACGAGGGGGATTGAACCATAAATGTATATGAAAAAAGTGAAAGCCCCACACCTGTTGATATTTCAAGTCTGAATCACGGATTGCCGGTTGTTTTTTTAATACATTAAGACTAACACAGCTGCCATTTGATGTTTTACTTCTTTCGTTCAATCTGTTTTTTCTTTTCAAAACTAACTTTTTCAAAGAATCAAGCTTCAAGAATCAAGCTGTAAAACGCACTTTCCTAGCAACTTTTTAGCACTCAAACATTATCAATCTTGACATAAGAAAACTGTTTATTCTCCCTACACACTCAAGCTTTGCTTTACAAAAAAAAAAAAAAAAAAAAAAAAGGAAATCTTGCAAAAGCATTACATGCTCTAGTTTATGACTAAACCAGTACACTCACAGGGTGTTGAGTTGGTGAGTGTTCTAGTCAAATCACTTTCTGCAAGTCGAGTCATTTCAACCCCCGTGTCCTAAACAAGTCCAAAATCCCCAATCTACAACTCGGGTCATGAAATGAGGTGAGGGGACAAACAGGGGGGAATCTGTACACGCCCTCCTACACCAATTCTTGAAAAAGCTCATTCAAATAATGAATCAACCAAGCAGACATTATGATATATATAAAAAAAATTAAGTTTCACAGCTACACATGATCAACATTTTTAATTTCTATTTTACTGTCTTTGGGGAAAATTATTGTTTTTTGGCTTTTTCTTCTTTTTCTTCTTCCTTCCTTTTTTAACGTCATGCCAGCTTCTACAGCTATATTCATGACATGACAGTGAATATAAAAATTTGTATTTACTTCGTTTAAAAACGTTTTCAAAAAAGTGTCAATAGAATAAAACAAGTTTCTCAAAAGAAGTAGAAGAATAACAGACGAATAAAATATGATTGATGGACAGAAGGGATTTACATGATGAACACTGTTGTGAATTTTCTCAATAGTTAAAAGAAAAAAAAAGAAAAAAGAAAGTGCGTGTAGATTCTGAGTGTCCAATTCAGCATCTTGTATAAATTATTCGATCCCAATGATTATTGAAGGGAAATAAATGTTTTGTTCCAACATCAGGATTTATTTCATGTAGTTTGTTATTGTGACAGTGATCAGGCTTTTCCGACTCATGTTTCTGAGACAGGAGGGGAAGAAAAAAAAAATTGCAGACTTTTCTTTTTTCAGGATCAAACAGTTCACTTTGTTCTCTGTGTTTCAGTGTTTTAATTTACGTTATCCTTAACGTTTACCGATATCATGTAAATTTTACAAAATATCCATCTTTAGCTCGTTTATGAAAACAGACAGACTGAAGACATAGCTCCTGTTTTAAATTTGATATTCGTAAGCATCAAGAAACAACACTTGTATCCAAAGACGCACGTGCGCGCACGCACGCACACACTGCATCTATTAAAAGCCCTGTGAAACTGGTGTAGGTTTATAAGCTTTGGTGTGTGAGCCTGAATTCAACAAACAAGCACTTTAAAATAGTTTAAAACACTCACAGCTTCAGGATCCACAACTGAGCTTCAGTATTTAATCACAAAACCAAAGATGTGAAATGTTAAACACACACATGCACAAGTTTCAGAAAAACATTTACATCCACCGTAAAACAAACGATGCCCGCTGCCGTTTCCTGAATCCTGGGTGTCGCGAGATTTATAAAAGGATAAAAGCAAGAAAATTTAAAGCACCAATTTAAAGAAGCAGGGATGCGTTTACTCCTCATTATTATAATTTTTTTTTTTTTTTTTGCATGTACACACACAATAACAATAGATGCCCACGATGGTCCAAAATGACCCAAAAAACCCCCATGGATTTAGCATAATTACGGCCCTTTAAGTCAAAAGTTACAAATTAACATCAGGTTTAAGTCCTTGTGAGTGTGCTGTTACCATAGAAACAAGAAACTATAAAAAAAATAAAAAAAAATAAAAAAAAAAGGAGCGCGTTACAATGAATCCACCGTTCACAAAAACGTGCAGTATTGTGGTCGTCATTCCACAATCCTGCACACTGAATTCTGCATTCTGGGTTACAGCATGCTAATATGCCGTGGTACATGATGTCTTCATTATTGTACCTGGAAGTTAAAGTAAGTTTTTTTTTTTTTTTTTTTTTTTAAAGTTACACAGATTAAAAAGTAGACCATATTAACTAGATCTTGTTAAAACATATTTCCAGGACGCACACAAACACAACGCACCCTGATTAATAGAGGCGTCGATTTAAACGCTCGTCACTTGGGATGAAAATCATCCCGATGTCTCATTGATCACGTAAAGAGGTTTTGTATTTCTGTACTAAGCGCAAGTCCAAAAAAAATCCAGAATCCACACACACACACTTCAAAGGCAGATGTATAGTGAGAGACATAAGAGGAATTCTCACTAACTAAAGATTTGCTGAGATCTGTTTCCTGGTTTCCCCCCCCCCCCCAATTTTATTAATCGTCTATCCATGAAAGTTAATTATTTTATTATGATCGGATCAGCAGCTGGGGTCCAGAGACGAGGTGCGTCCGTGTCATATATATACTCCAAGACATTTACATACATTTAGGTATTTGCCGGACGCCCTTATCCAGAGCGACTTACATTTTCATCTCATTAAAAACAACCCGAGCAGTTGAGGGTTAAGGGACTTGCACAAGGGCCCAACAGTTGTAACTTGGCGGTCGTGGGATTTGAACCTGCGACCTTCCAAAACCGTAGTCCGATGCCTTAACCGCTCAGCTTTATAACTTCGCGAAATCAAATCGGTCTCCGTCAAGAAATCAACTATTTCACATCAAACAGTTGATTTGCAAAAGTTCTGGAGTCGACACAAAAAGATTCATCTAGTCACATCGTATACTGTATACAGCGTAGGGTCACGAGGGGCCTGGAGTCCATCTCTGGGAAACCGGGGTAGAAGGTGGGGGTAGACCCTGGATGGGGTGCCAAGACGACATTACAGTAAGGCTGCACGATTCTTGCTAAAACAATGAAAACCGAGACCACGATTCTTTCACGCCACTTTTTTCCCCCCAACCAACACATTTAGTGCACTTGAGTGAAGGGGGGGAATAAAATAAAAAGTGCTGTTGTTTGAAATTGAGTATATAGTTTAAAAGTAAAGAATTTAGATCTGTTGTTGTCAAAGGATTTATTGCTTAATCGTAACACATCTGGTGCATTCCTCTGTAGCTTTCCATCTGTTCACGTCTCATGTCTCAGTGTAACAGCTGGAATCGATGCCTCAAGTTTTTCAACTTGTACAATCCTAATTAGGATATAACTTGCGAACTTTCGTCTATACGAACGCATCTACGCAACTCGAATGTTCATAAGTCGGGGAATAAAACACGCCACCCAAAATGAACTTGATGTCTTTTTGTCAAGGATAAACAGTTTCATAATTTTTTTTTTTTTTTTACAAACCACAAGCATCTCCCTGAGTTGAACTCGCGGTAGTGACGATGTCATGAAGCCACGGAACAGATTTGAATACGGTGACGTGTTGCGCGTCATTTCGACACCGTGACGATAAACAAACGTGGGGGAGTAAAGATGAAAAAAATAAATAAATAAAAGTGGCGGAGGTTGCCATGTTCCTTTTTTATCTTCCACTTGCCCGACTCGCACGTAAACCCTGTGCTCCGCTCATGAGTCATCCAGATGAGCTCTTAGAAACTCACTGACACACACACCACACACAGATGCAAATGCACTCCATTGCCTTTAGTCCTCAGGTGAAGCTTGTTCTCCCACGCTCACCTACTCACTACCACCTCGCTCTCATTTACACACACACACACACACACACACACACACACACACACACACACACACACACAGTTGCGCGGAATGGCGTCATCAGATCTTCCACGAAACCACAGCCTCGAGAATCAAGGCCTCACAAGAGGACAACGAATAAAAAAAATAAATAAATAGATCTCTAGATAAACACAAAAGCACGTCAATTATTGTGCCTCTGCACAAACACCTACGCATCAAACATAAAAAACAAAAAATAAAAAAGATGAATAAATGCTTAATTTTTTTACTTCCTGTTGCCCGAAGCAGCTACAAACACTTTGAACCTGTAACGACATTCTGAGAGCGAGACTATCTAAAAAAATAAAAATAAAAAATAAAATCAGACCAAACACCATTAAGAGCGGCAACACATTGACGAAGAGCCGCTCGCGATATGTTGGAGAAAAAGCGCTAGAACTTTTACATGTTGTTAATCAGGATTACCGTAATGACACACGATACGAGCGTTCATAGTAGAGAACATTGAAAAGCAGCTTGTGTGTTTTCTTTTGCGTCGTGCATGCGGAGTTAAACAAATAAAAAAAAATTTTATTTGCATTGGGCCTGACTGGTGTCACGACCACGGGAACGTGAGGCGACAGACCCCAAGGGGGGTTTGGTGCTACGTCGTTTGGCATGTCAGACCGCGCAGAGAGGGGGGAAAAAAAAAAAAACGTGTGACCCTGCGCTTAATCATATGAATGAGCTCCATTCTGGGTCGACGGTGAATGAGTCTCTGTGTTATAGTCGTATCATAGTCAGGCACTAGAAGAAGCAAAAAAAAAAAAAAAAAAAAAACTTCATCACTTACATGCAAATCAACAAACTAGTGCTTAATGTCAGGCTTCAGGCTTTTTCCCTACCCCCTCCCCCCCTCGTGTCGGTCTCTTGAGCACAAAGCACCTCTCTAAAACTGTCCACTGACTCCATGTTGCCTCTGCAGATGAGACGAGACAAGACGCACTCCCCTTTCCTCTCCCCAGACAGACAGACAGACAGACACGCACAAACACGGTTTGCCACGGGGCCTGAAACGTTTCCCAGGCCGACATTCGACTCCAGAGGGTCCCGAGCAGGATGATCTGTTGCACTTTCTTTACCGGCGTCCTCTGCATGTTTACGCCGGGGGGAAAGAAAGTGCAACTGGACACTCGGCGGGACCCCGTACACGGCTGTAGAAAGTAAAAAAAGGAGAGAGTAAGCTAAAAGAGAGAGAGAGAGAGAGAGAGAGAGAGAGAGAGAGAGAGAGAGAGAGAGAGAGAGACTAAATAAGACGGAGAAAGAGAGCATAGTTGGACACGCGCTTAATGAAACGACCAGTGCGGTTGTAACTCAACTAAACTCAACTGTAACTTACTCTCCTCGTCCCGGTTTACACACAAGCACAGCGAGAGGAATCAAGTTACAGACCGAGGCGTGTCCGAGTCCGCTACGATAGGCGTTATGACACAGGAAGGGAGGACGGGGTCACAGGGTAAGGATATCCTTTTAATTAGGACTTAGTACAAACAAACAAACAAACCAAAACATGTCTATCAAATTCTTAGACGAAAGGGAGGTTCAATTCGATCCAAAAAACGTTAGTTATAAATGATCGTACACAAGAGATAAAAAAAATATATATATATTTTAAACGCAGGTGTTCTGACAACAGGTGGCGATATTAGGAGCTTTCGGTTTAGGAGGGGAACGAGAGATGGACCTGTAGGAGCTGAGGGACACTCAGAGAGCAGGAGAATGTTGGACGAGCATAACCCGGAGCAAGACAAAAGGTAGACCGTCCCTAGCTGGACAACAATGAACAAACCGTTTACGTAGAGAGAGTTGTGTGTACGATTAAAAGTTATACGAGCCGGCTGGTTACAGCGTGACTCCAAATTGCAATAACCGCGTTCGCATGACAACGTCTTTGTCTTTCGGCTGTTCCCTTTCACGGCGAATTATTTGCCTTCAATTATCTAACCCTATTCTCGGTGTCCTCTTCTCTCACACCCACTATCTTCGTGTCCTCTCTCACTACATCCATGAATCTTCTCTTTGGTCTTCCTCTAGTCCTCCTGCCTGCCAGTTCCAACCACAGCATCCTTCTACCGATAAATTCACAATCTCTCCTCAGGACTTGTCCAAACCACCTTGAATCTGGCCTCTCTGAAAACATCTAATATGGGTTGTCCGTCTGATGGACTCATCCTTGATCTTATCCATCGTTATCGCTCCCAAAGAGAACCTCGACATCCAGAGCTCTGCCTCCTGTCTTTTCTTCAGTACCACAGTCTCTAAAACTGTAGATTCAGTCGGAATACTATGCATACATTTAAAATCTGGTTTTAGTCGGACTTACGCAATTAATCAAGGTAACACGATGTCATGTAAACTAACTGAGATGAAACATGTAGACATGAAATCCACTTTAAATTCTGTCACTAGAGACAGCACTTTAGAGTGCAAGACTGTTTAGATGTCTCGTTAAAACACACACACACACACCACCTGGCCCCTCCTTACGTTGTAACGGACAGCCGGGACATCTCCCTCTCTCTTTCTCCTGCGCTACGACACACTCAATGACAGGAAACACCCGGCACCTCACGCACCGTGACCCATACCACACCCAACGTCCATTCCACCAAACGATCCACCAAGCAGTGTGTGTGTGTGTGTGTGTGTGTGTGTGTGTGTCAGAGAAAGAGCGCAGTGTTTCAGTCAGCTGTGATATGTATAAGTCTATGTAAATTGAAGTGTCTATCAATTTACATCTTCATGTCTTTTTTTTTTTTTACTTTCTGTTTCGAGTCTGTTTTGCTGATGTTGAACATCCCGACTTTCGGTTGCACACCATAACTTAAAGCCTGCAGCATAAAATTAAGAGAACGTGATTTCTGTCATTATTTGGAGTGATTAAGAGTAATACTAATTATGATCAACAGTGATTGGGACGTTTTATCATCTCTCGCTTAAAGAAGAAATAATTTTAAAAAAAAGGTCACTCTATTCAAACAATTCCTTACGTTAACCACAGGGATTGTTTTTGCTTTATCTTTACATAAAACAAGCGAAGCAGCAGCACTTTACAGGCAGTTCCCAACTTACGAACGTTCGAGTTATGAATTTCCGCAGATACGAACGGACCGCCGTTTTACTTCTAGTTCAATCCCGGAAGTAGCTCACATGTATTGAACCAAAAAAAAAATGTTATAAATAAAAATTTTAAAAATAAATAAATAAAGACACTGTAGTGCAACAGATACCAATATTTACCATTACATTCAATATTTTCAGCGTGTAAGTGAACGTATTAAATTGTCAAAAGTCCAGTATAGTGTATGTATGTGTGCATGCGTGTGGGTGGGGGTGCCGGAGAAATGATTCGGCCTTAACGGTTTAAATAAATCAGTCCGGGAGCATGGTGATAGAAAACCCTGTAAATCTGTCCTGATGGTGAATAATCCTAATTTCGGAAAATCCTCAACGAAACAGTTCACAGTCCAATACTGTGGAAAACAGCTCTGAGACAAAATGGTGTCCGGGATTCCCCTCGCGATTTAAAGGCGCAGAGACAGCACTGTTACATTTTACAAAGAGGACAGAGATTTAGTCAAGTGGATTGGTGTACATGCTTTACATTGTATATATTTGTGTCCAAGGCGTATAAGACTCAATGTGTCGGACTTAAGGACAAATCAGACTTACGAACAGGCATGCAGACGGGCACGCACGAAGACCATTACACTGATGTAGGACGCAGTTACATTTGTTACATGTGGTGGGATCAACCGATCACGTCAGTCTAGAAAGGGAGGCTTTAAAAGCTATTATGTTGCCAGATTGGGCACAATAAAAATTTGCAAAGTATTTAGTATTTCGTAACTTTTATTTATTTTTTTTATTTTGTTACAGGTAAAAAGTAAGTAAGTAAGCACAAAAGTTATTAAGGTTTACGTGCAGTTTTCCAGCACTGCCCAGGCATGCTTTTGTCAGTCTGTCAATCTGGCAACCCTGGCTGTGACCTAATCCCAGACTTTATTCGAAAGTTGCCTGTGTAACTGCAATGAAGAACTGCTTTGTCGGACGTTTGAGCAAAAGCAGATCCAGAAATGTCTGGAAATTGGTCTGGCCTCATACATACACTCCGCTTGATTCTGTTCTGTAGAATCTCACAAGTTCGGCAAAATACAACGTGAATACCGTGGCGCTCGCAACATACAACGCAGTTCAAAAGTGATTTATGTCTGGATAACTGAAAACTATCGCTTTAACAGCAAAGTTTAGTATCCTGTGAAAAGAGCTTTACTTCTACAAATACTCTTGAAAAAAATATATTAAATATTATCATTAAAAATATATATATATAGTTCAGTTCATACCATTGCTTCAGCACAAGCGCATTATCTAGACGAGAAACTCCTTGCCACCAAAGCAGAGTGACTCCGTCCACATCGCAAAACCAGCTCAGATCCCGTCCTCATGATCAGTTTTGGCATGATGTAATTTCTCCTCCTATTAAATTCCTTTGTAACAGACTGAGCAACGCGACAGCAGCGATAAGTCCAGTCTCCTCTCCCTTCAGCACCGGATTCACTCAACACGTCAGAAATATTTCAAACGTAAACATATTTATGGTGGAGTTCTTTAATTTTACTATTAAACAGAGATGAGAGGAAAACTCGATTCAGGTGATGTACCGTCATCTGTGTGGCAACTTGTGTATTACTCGTGACTTTATTAAATAAAATTAGAATTTATTTATTTGGATTTGAGGTAGAAACGTCGCTGTTCCTGTATAATCCTACAGGTGGCGCTCGAAACTTTTCAAACATCGGCAGGTAGGAAAAAAGCGACTTTTCTGTTACATGAATTAAAATGCTGTGTAGACAGCATTTCTTTTTTTTCTTTTTTTTATTTGAGTACAATTAATGTTTTGGTTGAAAAAAAAAGAAAAACAGAATCGTGTGAGAGAATCGTGATCTCAGTTCACATGGAGAAAAATCCTGACTAACGTTTTAGCAAGAATCCTAACCCTAACCCTGAGTCCCCATCACTACTATTCAAGCATCTTTACTGTTTTACTTTGGGGAAAGTAAATAAATAACATTTACTGCAAAAAGCAAAACCAAAAAAAAGAAAAACCACAAACTACACTGCATTTCAATGTTTATTAAAAACTCTGGATTGTTTATGGTTTTAAAACCTGTAATAAATATAGCTGCTCGAGACAAATCAAAACTAAATAAAAAAAAATTTTTTTAAAAGAGCTAAAATTTTAGTTACTAAAAATGGGGGAAAAAAAAAAAAAAAAAAGATCGATTCAGTAAGGCAACGCAATTCTGTTGTGGAGCAATTTATGTATCGGCACACACCGACACATTTTTTAAATTCTTTTCCATTATATAAATGTTTCCATTGGAGGTGCTAAAATGTTGCAGTTCCTCTATAATCCTGCAGGCGGCATGCTCCAGACTATTCCCGCAGCACAGCATCCTGTGTAGTAGAAACTAATTAATTTGCTATATTTAAAATTGCAACAAAATCTAAAAAAAAAAAAAAAAGAACAATTACACAGAATGACGAGACTTACATATAATCGCAATAAGAATCGAATCTGCAGCTAGGTGTCGCGATGGTATTGTATCAAATAATCAAGGGTGATTCCCATCCCATGTAATGACTCAGAGATTTGTCTCATAATTAAAAGGGGGATTAAAATATTACTTCATTTTAACTGATGATGAAAACAAAAAAACCCTGACGATGTATAATCAAACAAAACTTGTTTTGTGTAACAAAACTTTTTTTTAAATAAATAAATAAAAGGGCACAAAACTCTTCTGAAAATCACATAACCACCAAATTTCGTGTGGCAAGTAAACTAATGTCATTTAAAGCAAAAAAAAAAAAAAAAAGGATGTTCCTGTCGTCATCGTGTAGGCATCAGACGGCTGCTAATCATACGGAGAAATCAATCAAGTGTAGGCTCGTGGTTTTCTTTAATCTGTGGGCGAGACATGACGAACGCTAAAAATAAATATATATTTCGGTGTAGGAATTTTACCCATTGGGTGCCTCTGCGACCTTTCACGAACACTTTAAAAATGCACTTCTTACAACATCACCTCAGTCGGGCTGTTCGCACGGGACTAGTATTAAATGGGGACCTCGTGTGATTTGTAATAATTGCGGAGGTTGTCTGTGATTTTAATCCTCCACCAATTACCTACCATGTCGCCGAACACCAACGTCCTGTAATGAGATCATTCCCGTGCGAATCGGCATGTCTGTGATTTGGCGTAGTCGTATATAAATTTTTGTTTGCTGCGTGCATTTTTATCCATCGTCCACGAAGAATGGAGGCTGTGTTGGAGTGCTTTGAAAGTATATCGCTATACACACCATACAATGTACAGAAGGAGAAAGCTGAAAACCATCAGAAGAGCGAAAGATAATAGAATGATTCGAAAGCGATGGATGAGATGTATATAGCGGGATGCAGTAAACATCTGCTGTTTATATTATACAGCTAGACCTGTAATGACATTTCCAAACAATAGTGCACAATTAAGCGAAGAGGTTCACGTCATAATTCGAGGTTAATGTGATACAGATAAATCAAGCGTACAGCTCGAGCTATTAGATTTGAACCCAGTGAAATGTAAATGACACAGCACAATGACTACACATTTGTTTCCTTTATTTTTATTTTTTTAAAATCCATTTAACCGGATGTCCATAAATTCTCTCTCTGCCTCACACACAGTCTGCAGATGCACGCACACACCCCTCATCTTTACGTCGCACTCTTAAGAGACACAAACTTCGGGATATATACTGTATATCCGGAAGATAAGTCAGTAAATTCGATTGAAATCGCAGGCTTTGCTTATCCCGTCCGAATAGTACATTAGGTGGTGTTATTTACATAGAAGTCGAATGTCCAGAACTGATCTATTCCCTTTACAGCAACAGTTCAGACACGAGGACGATGTTCGTTACGGCGATTCGATCGAAATACCCCTCCCTCCCTCTCGACATCAATTTCTGTTGAAAATTAGTCATGTCAGCTCTCCAGTGGGGTTTTCCAACAACGGCCACGACAGACCCACCTGTCCGACATCAGCATCACGGGGTAGGAGCTGTGGTTTATACGGTCAAGTGAATAATCCTCAGAGCAAACCGCCTCTCTCAAAAAACAAACTCAATCTTCCGTGTAACTCTTGGGTGTACTGTTACAGGAAAATAAATCAATGTTGCACTAATACATGAATCAGGTTTACTGCTACTACAAAAGATGATTTTTTTTCCCAATACAGGACAAACTAGTGTGCTTTGTTTCTTGTACAGTATGACAATTTGGCCGTAATTAAAAGCTCTAATTCATTAAAGAATACCATGCCATGTGTTTTTTTTTTTTTTTTTTTTTAAACCTTTTAACCACCGGAGCGTCCTCGTCAGTTACGGAAAAACGAATGGACGACCTTTATAACTTGTCATGATCCTGAAAGGGAGTGGGAAAGCATAATTAGATGAAAATGTGCTACGTAGCAGAACATTTTAATCTGGTTACGAGATCCCTAATGATCCGAACTGAAAAAGGACTGAGGATGGAGAATCTCTGCTCTTACACACCATTTGATGCTCAGGAAGAACTTGTTAAGGAGCTGATGGGAACAAACTGTACTTCTTTACCTGCCATCTCCAGTACCTTTAGTACTCCGTTAGTAAAGCTGCTTCACGTCGCTCAGTAAGGACTTAGGTTTGATTTGATGTACTTCCTTTAAAAACAGGAAGTCGGTGACAGCATGCTGAAGCTTTTTTTTTTTTTTTTTTACAGATTTAAAAAGCAGCACAAAGTGTTTAGGATACACCACACCTCACACCTACAGAATCCAAACTTGACTATTGCTCAGCGAACTAAGAAATTCTCACCGCCAGCTTCACAAGATAATTAGAGGCCGTGCAATTAAATCGATCATGCAATTTGAAGCAATCTTTTCCTGGCTGATTTGAAACATTAAATCAACTTTCAATTCAAAACGGTTTTAGATAGCTTTACAAACGTTAATCAGAATTGGAATTGACAAAAAATATGATTTCTTTTTTTTGTACAACATACAAACCGCTTGTATCTTTCGCAAAGTGCTTGCAAAATACTCTCGTCTTATAAGATTATCACTCATTATTATTATGACCAATTGGTGCACACTACCATCACCTACAGTACTGGAGTATGGAGTGGAAGATGGAGGAGGAAGCTTTGTGCGAGACATGACATTGAAAATACACAGCATTTCAATGTTTATTAAATATTTTTACGACTTTAAAACCTGTAATAAATATACAGTAGGTGCTTGAGACGAATCATACAAAAAAGAAGCTTCAGTGCTTACGAAACAACATTGAAACTTGCTATTGTATCGAATCAACAGTACATTTAATCTAAATTGAAACACAGCTCTTTTTACAATTTTAATTAACTGAGTGTAATCAGTGCAAAATAATTGTGTAGGAATTAATGTATCGATACACTGACTCCACAATCGATTTTTTAATTCATAAATGTTTGCATTTGAGATGCGAAAATGTTGCAGTTCCTCTAGGATCCTGCAGGTGGCATGCTCTAGACTATTCCTGCAGCACGCAAAACAGAGTTTTCAACTAAGTTTTTTTCAAATTGTTACAATATCTGATCGCAAAAAATAAATAAATAAATAAAAAAAATAAAACACATTACATAATCACAACAGAAATCGAATCGGCAGCCAGGTATCGTGATGATATTGTATCAGGTGGTCAAAGGTTATTCCCATCCCAAGTAATGACTCATTAGGGGGATTAAACTATTACTTCACCTTACTGATGAAAAAAAAACCCTGACGACGTACACAGACAAACAGGGGGGGGGGGGGGTG
>JAQMYG010000019.1:4448440-4479156 GCA_030014215.1 Clariallabes teugelsi
TCAATTCAAATTCAAGAATTGAATTGGAATTTAGGAGTCATTCTCAATTCAATTCTGAATTGTGCACAAGCCTGATAGATAGATAGATAGGTATACTTTATTAATCCTGTGAGGGAAATTGTGTTACAACAGCAGCAATAAGGAGAGGCGGGAGGGGGAAAATGTATTTATACATTATATAAATTAATACAGTACTGCAGATGTTATATAGTAAAAAAAAAAAAAAAAGGGTGCAAACTTGCAATTCAAAATAAGAAAAGACCTGAAATGGTCAAATTGTCAGTGTATGTATGTGTGTGTAAAAATGACACAAAATTTGCGAAGATGAACGTGACGTTTTCATGTTGTAGATGTTAATTAGTGCTCTACAAACTCAAGAACATTTCCCACTCATTTAATTTTCATGTTAAAGAATTTTAACATTAATCATTTGAAGTATTAATTATGTTAAAAGAGCATAATTATGAAATTATTAAATCAGCAATTCTTTAATTAGTTTTTGGTAAAAAAAAAAAAAAATTGTCTTTTTATTTATTTATTTTTTGGCCTTCAGTATTGTATCGAGTAAAATTTGTATCATTATAAGTTCCCTCTGCAAACACAGTTTGAAATGAAATCGGCAAATCAAGTAATTTGGCTTTTCCATGGGGACGTTCAAACCGGGACTCTCATGAATGAAGGCGTAAAACAGATTGACATTTACAGAAGACTTCAAGCACAGTACGGTGATGAGACCCTTAGCCACAGTAAAACATTTAAATGGTGTAAACTGTTTAAAGAAGGCCGTACATCCGTGAACGACAATCCCAGCCGAGGTGGTCGTTCATGTGATCATTCAGTGTGGGGAACATCTGCTCTTCGGAAATCTACAAGACTTGTCGCCAACTTGCAGAAAAGACGCATCTTCCTGTAGGAACTGTACGCACAATCATTCACCAACACCACTTGCACATTACAGGAACTCAGCTGGGAGTTATTGGCATATTTCCCATACAGTCCTGACCCCAAGTGGAAGAGGCGGTCCGATCAAGGCTCCGGCGTACTGAGACAACTTTCTACCTTGATGGTATCCAAGCACTAGTGAAACACTTGGATAAGTAGCAGGGGATTATACAAAGAAATGAAGGGAGTTTTTACTCTTTGAACTGTGTTTTCTTTTAGTCTGCACAATCAAAAGTCCCAGTGTGACTTATTCGCCCCTTGTATATCATGCTAAAATGAGTATTAAAGTGGAAAAGTTATATACAGCGTGGCCCAAAAGCCTGGAGCCATAAGCCAAACATTATTTCAAAGTCGAATGCTCCAAGAAACAGCCTCTGACTTCATGATCCATAGATTCTGAAGATACACACTGAGTAATACAAGAAGGTTGAATGTGTCAGAACTGGTGTTAAATGTTCCTTGGACTTCAGATGAGTCTAAAGAAAGTCAAGTGGTGTTAGGTTTGGTTCTAACTAATCTTCTGTTGTTAGTTTCAAAGTGATCCTGAATCTAAAAAAAAATATACAGTCAAGCACGAAATGATTCATACCCCAGGCAAATTCTGACTTAAAGTTACTTTTATTCAACCAGCAAGTTTTTTTCTTGATTAGAAATGACACAGGCGTCTCTCAGAAGATAATAAGACGATGTACAAGAGGCATCATTGTGGAAAAAATATTTTATTTACATTTGAACAAAAAGTGGCATGTCCAAAATTATTCATACCCTTCTCAATAATCCATATAAACGCCTTTATTGGCTATTAAAGCAAACATTTCCTATAATTGCTGACCAGCTTTTTGCATGTCTCCACTGAGCCCCAACTCTTTCAGGTTGGAGGGTCTCCTTGCCATCACCCTGATCTTTATCTTCCTCCACAGATTCTCAATTGGAGTTAAGTCAGGAATTGGGCTGGGCCACCGCAAAACTTTAATGTTTTAGGTCATTGTCGTGCTGAAATGTCCACTGGTGGCCAAGGCAAAGTTTCTGTGCAGACTGCCTGATGGTGTTGTTGAGAATGTTGATGTATTGCTCCTTTTTCATGGTGCCGTTTACTGAGATTAGGTTCCCTGGTCCACCGACTGAAAAAACACCCCAAAAACATGAGGTTCCCACCACCATGTTTGACAGTGGAGATGTTGTTCTTAGGGTTGAAGGCTTCTCTTTTTTTTTTTACGCCAAATGAAGGCTACATCACTGTGGCCAAACAATTAAATTTTTGTTTCATCTGACCATAAAACTGAAGACCAGAAGTCTGAGAGAGGTAAGAAGAAGAATTTGCCAGGGGTATGAATAATTTTCGGGCTTGACTATATACCCATGGGAGTGACCATTTTTCAATAAGATAAAAAAAATAATAAAAAGTGATTTTCTAAGGCAATGGCCTGGGTCATCTCCAAACTTAAACCCAATTGAAAACTGTTTGACAAAGGTGAACAAGGCAGAAGCAGTCAAGAAACCATCACTGTACATGATTTTCAGAAAGCAATCAAGCAGAGCGAGTGACACTGAAGTACTGCAGACGTCTTTAATGACTTTATGCCCAGCTGGATCCAGCGGGATTTGAAGAATAAAGGACTTAAAGTCCTAAAGTCTTAATTTGTATAATAGAATAGCATTAAAATCTTGAATTTCACTTGTCTCGATACTTTTGGCCTCCACTGTACATATAAAATTTCACACATACAGTAAGGATAAATGCCTATGGCTACTGATTTCATTTCCACTGTGTATATGTCTACTCTAAATTCATTTCCTATTCATTTCGCGGTCATGTTTTTTTTTTTTTTCCTCTTCCCAGTGACGTTTCCGAAGCATTGTTGAGTCAGTGCCTGTACACCAGCAGCTCTCCCAACCCTGACCTCCTGATTCGTACTTCTGGAGAGGTGCGCCTCAGCGACTTCCTACTCTGGCAGGTACGGAAGCCCGTAGTATCTAAACCGATCATCCTTAAGATCCAAAACTCTTATTCAACATTAGCCCCTCCCACTTTACATCCAGTTTCTGTACTTCTAGCAAGGTTCTTTTACATCCCTAGACCAGATTTACATACCTTGTGGCTTTAATCAGAGATAAAGCACTCAAATAAAATAAAACATGTAGATCGAGTGCATCCTCCAGTTCTAATGAGCAGTTTACTTTGGTTAAAATGTAAAAATTTTCTCTTAGATTGCGATCAAGGTCCTTAGATACACACAGGTAAGGTATCCCAACCCAACCCAACCCAACCCGATGGTTATTATTGTCAGTGAGTAAGAGCGACCGTTGGTGAAGTGAAGTGAAGTGGGCAGCCGAGGAGACTCACTAAAGTTGTACTCGATTTAACTTGCAAATGAGAAGCAAAGCGATGTGGCGACTGCCAATGAGCGATGGGACGGTGGGACTTCACCCCCCTCCCACCTCTGTCTTTATTGTGTTCTTTTACAATTCCAGCTGCCATGTGGTTCATCGATTGTTCGATGACAAATAAATAATAAAACACTTGGCGGTGTTCCGTTCTAGGAAAATAATGAACCACATGTTGGTTTCCAGCAACACTGCGTACACATATAAAGTGTTTTATTGCTTTTATACCACAGCAGTTTGATAACATGATTGATGAGTGAGTATTCTTTCATAAAGAAAGAATGGCACATATGTTTTGCCCTGTTATTTCTTACAAAGTGTGGTCAATAATTTGTGGACACCTGACCATCACAATGAATAGCTTATTTCAGATCGAGGTACTGTTTTTCCTCTATTCTTATTCCAACTAGATTTTGGAATATGGCTGTTACAGTTTGTGTTCATTCAGCCACAAGATCATTAGTGAGTTCAGGCACTGATGTCGCCTAAGGAGACTCCAGTTCAAGTTTGATCTCAAAGTTTTAGGGCTCTAAGCCCAAGAACAGGTCTTCATGGACCTCATTTTGTCCATGGGGGTATTGTAGTGCTGAAAGTCTTTGAGAAACTTTGAGACTCTTAGTTCTTGTAAAGGGAAATCTTAATGCGCGAACATACAAAGACATTCTGTAGAATTGTATCTGTTCAATTTTGTGGCAAAAAAAACAAAACACTTAATACAGCTGTGGCGTATGGGTGTCCACATACTTTTGGCCACATAGTATATAAACAGACGTGTCCTGTGTTTTGCGAAATCAGTTCTTTGACACTTAAGTCATACTGATGTAACTGACATGCATCTATGGATCTACTATTCATCATTATAATAGCTTGGACTAATTATGTTATTTATTATAATTGCGTTATTCTGTTTTTTTTTTTTTCTTTCCTGACAGACATCCCACTCTTGCATAGTGTTTCAGTCCGTCCTCTGGCCAGAATACTCGTTTTGGAACCTCTGCGAGGCGGTCCTACAGTACCAGCTGAATTATCGCTCTATCCAGGTAACACATCATCCTGTAACATCCCGCAGGAAACTCGCGAGGTTGAGAAACACCCAAAGGGCGAGCATCTGTTTCACTTTATAAACATGTTAAAGAATGAAAGCACAATATGAGAGGCGCTAATATTTACGATTTAGTTGTAGCGTTTATGATTTTGTCAGATCAAGCATGATTAAAATTGACCCTGTAGTAAAAGGACACAGGAAGTGAAGTTTCTCATATTAGTTCCTTTTATACAAACTTTTGCCAACTCACTCACCAGCTGATAATTTTTTATTTTTTGGGTATCAGTGTTGCCTCATCTGTTAATATCATGGGCATTAACTGATCAATAAAATACAGTACGTACTGTGCACAAGTCCTAGGCACCATATTATCTTTTTTTATCTAATTTTAAAAAATGATCTAATTTTGTTATATATTGTATGTTTATCATGTCTGCATTATTATTACATACAAAACCATTCACTATTTCCAAATATAGCTTAAAAATTAAATAAATAAATAAGAAGGATATCTGCATGCCTGTGAAGAAAGCAGCATATATTACAAGACAGACCGGTTTTCAGATAGAAACACAAAAAAACGTAGAAAGCAGCAAGTGTGACAAAGTTACCAGAAGAGCTCTAGTGTTGGGAAATTTGGATAATTTTAGTGACTCCGTTCTTTAAATATTGTACCACAGTAATGAAAATATTATAATGCAGCTAAGGACATATTATGATAAACAGAATGAGCAGTTCACCTCTCATATCTTCCGGTCCGAATCGTTTGTCCTTTAGTCACGTGACTCTCATAGACGCTGTGCAGTGCGCTACACAGTAAACAGAATTGAGCGATTCTTCTCATGAGTCTTCTAGTCTGAGTCGTTCGTTCTTTTGAATCTATTGCACTGCATAGCGTCTATGGGAGTCACATGACAAAAGAACAAACAACTCGGTCTAGGAGACTCATAAGAAGAACCGCTCGATTATGTTTCCTGTGTACTGCACTGCATAGTGTCTATGGGAGGCACGTGACAAAAGAACGAACGATTCGGACCAAAAGACTCGAGAAGTAACTACTCATTTCTGGTTCCTGTACATAACCTACGGAGGTTTTGCGCTGCTTTGCGCGCCCAGTAGAAAATGAACGAATCACTTTAAAACTATTCGTTCTTCTAAGTTCAAAAAGAACGAATCGTTCATGAACGACCCATCACTAAAGAACTCACATTCTCTAGCACACTCGGTAAAACCTAACAGCAGTTTTACTTACAATCGGGTACAAACGTCTTGGGAACGTACAAGAAAATTTAATAATAAAAAATATGCCTTTGAAAACATTCTACATTAAATAAACTAGATGTTAAAAACTGATGTTAGGTTTTACTGAGTGTGCTGGAAAATGCCAGAGTTCTTCTGGTAACTTTGTGCAAAGGAGCCTACATTAGGTTTTTTTGGTTTCCATCAGAAACATGGTCTGTCTTGTAATATGAAATATCAGACATGCAAATATTCTTCTATAATGTTATTAGGTATGTTTGGAAAAGTGAATGGTTTTGTAGATAATAATGCAAAAATGATAAACATATAGTGTATAACAAAAAAAATATAGCAAAGATAATACAGTACTGTATATGTGAAGAACATCCAGTTGGAAATTTTGCAAATGCTAAAGTTGTTCAGTTTGGAATTTAGGGTTTATAAATATGGATTATTGTAAATATTTGAAAAGTGAAGATGTCGTGAAGTAAATATTGTTTATAAAAATGTAGGCATGTATTTATGAAAGGTTTTGGTCATTGGTGGCTCAGTGGTAGGTTTCACTCCGGCTATGCGGAAGTCCTGGGTTCAAATCCCAACCGACGCCCAAATCCCATCCACTGAATGCAGTGCTAGTCCCAAAAGCCAGGTTAAAATGTGAGTGTTGCAAAAGGGAAAGGGCATCCGGTGTAAAACCTTGCCGTAATGGGCACGGATTGGATGGTCCGCTGGGGCGACCCCTTGACAGGAGCAGCCAAAAGACTAACATCTTATAATCTTTTAAAACATTTTGAGTGAGCTCTTCCATTACATGTATGAACTGTGATATGGTATCATATACATGTTCTATGATGTATATATTATATTATGTTATAGAAAGCACGGGAGCTGCACAGGGAAGCTGAAGCGGCACAGCAGCTGGAGTCCGATTGCTCGTGTGTAGCCGAACTTCTTCAGCAGGGTGGAAACGGCAAGTCTGTGGATGCCCGCTCCCGTCACGCAGCCCTGCTGAGCTACACGGCCAGCCGAGAAGAGAGAGTCACCCGCTTCCTCAGCGCCCTACAGAACAAGAGAGACACTTACTTCGAGCATATGAGCAGCCCGACTGCTGTTGCTTAAACATCGGTCTATTACAAATGATCCGGTGCTAGTGCGCTTTAACTGCTTCCGACACATCTGACTGAGTTGTGTCTAGGTCTGTGGTGCTGGATGCAACATGGCTGCCTGTGGATGTGATCCCAAATCTATGAGCATGAAAAGATTTTATTTTTAATAATTGGTATGTATTTTCGGTGATTGAGATGGTGCACCCCGTTTTATGGGGAAGTGGGCTATTTATATTTGTGATGGGTGTCAACACTAGATACACAAAAATATTTCAGCATCTTGGAGGCATAGTATGTACAGAGCTCTAAAATTTCATCCTCTAGTTGTGTCTCAAATCGCATAGTGCAATTTTTATTAAATTATCGTAACCTTGCATATTCTTCCAGCTAAGGAAAATGACCAAAATGTAGTTTAAAAAATGTATTGTATAATGTTGTAGCGTGCAGCAATTTGTAGCGTGCAGCAATTTTCTTGAAAGTCGCAATATGCTCACCAATGGTGGCTCTGGTTATGGTACAGCTTTTGTCTCCATTTCAATACGTTTGAGGGACATGGTCAGAAGTCCAAGAGAGTTAGATCGGCTAAGGTTGGGAGAGATTGCATACCTACAGTAAACTGTCAATCAGAGCAGCGCAAGCCAATCTCAACAAGCTGTGAGTTTGTGCATGCAGAAGAGGGCGGATAGTGCTTTCCTTCCAGTCTGGATGTGATTTTAAGTCAAAGATCGAAAACAAGCATGGATTAGTTGTTGGAAAGCTAGCTAATGGTTATGAATTGGAAAATGGACAGATTGGGGGGGGGGGCAAGAAGTGTACAAATGTCACTGGTTATTACAGATCTAGAAACACATTTAACACTAAAATGAACATTTTGATCCAAGGTTAATGTGAAAACATTTAAACAGAATGCACCTTAAAGCCTACTTAATTTGTGTGACATCCAAAACCTAATCTTTTAGGTTGCTGCAGAATATATACACTACCGCTCAAAAGTTTGGGATCACTTGAAAATTTCTTGTTTTTTGTTTTGTGATTTTATTTTCTCTATCCTACAGCAATGCTGGTGATTTCAAAGCTATGAAATATCACATATAGATTTAGGTATTTATGTAACAACGACGATGACAACAGTCAGTTGTTATTTTAAGACACGGAGGTCAGCCTTTCTGGAATAGGCCTTGCAGGAACAGTATTGTGATGTGAATTTGCGAAACCAATCAAGCACCTTGATGAAATTGGCTCATGAAGACCATCCGAGGAAAGCAAGACCAAAACTTATCTCTGCTGCAGAGGAGAAGTTCATTTAGAGTCACCTGCCTCAGAAATCACCAATTAAACAAACAGCACATCAGTGCATCTCAATATCAACTGTTTGATGGAAATTATTGCATATTTTGGACGCTTTCTGTATTTCGTTACAATAAATGTAATCAGGAACAACCATGGAGTTAGAAAGTGATCCCATACTTTTTGAGCGGTAGGGAATATGCTTTTTTTTTTTTTACTTTTCTTTTTTTTTTGCGATTTGAGACACAGCTACTGACCACCTTCACTGGACACCATGGTTACACCATCAGTGGAACTTTTGCTTAGTGATTTCCTAAGCAAACCAGTCCTGCCACTTCCTCAAAGGGCTGAAGACGTGACTGATTGAGGTTACTGTGACCACATGTGTATTTAAAGCAAATTTCTTACTAAATAAATGATTTTAAAAGTTACCATTGATGCTTTTTTTAATTTTATTTATTTACTTATAATTGTTTTTTAAACAATGTGGAATATTTTGGAATTTAAAAGCCACTCGGATAGATATAGAACTTTTTTTTTCCCCAATCAAATATGCTTACAACAGGACTAGCAATAAAGTCTACAATGATTATAAAGCAAATAGAAAAATCTTTACCATGCCCAAGTTTTTTTTTCTCCACGATGTATGCAAACAGAGTCATTACAAGAAGGGAAAGTTTTGGGTCCTCGTGAATACATCTGTCTTCACATTTGCATCAGGGTTGTGCTCAATGCAGTACATACGTGACCCACGAGCCTACACAACAGCTTCAGTGTGCATCAGTATACATTCTCTGGATCTTTAACCATTCTAACTAAATTCAAGGTGGTATAGAGTTCTTTCTAACATAATGTTCAAAAAAATCCCATTGGTGGCAGTCGATCGGTTTGAGATTTGATGGCAAGAAGTCATAACGTATGCATTGTGTCAATGCCCTACATACAGTATCAAACCATTCTCATGTTGTTACAGAGGCGATGTTTGACCTCAATTTTGGCTCAAGCTTTGGGAAAGCTTAAAGTGACTTATTGAGGTTGAATAGTATATAACTTTCAGTCACAGATAGTAGGAAAGGAATGGTGACTTAAAGAACATCTGTTTTTAAACTTTACAAGTAATAAAAAAAAACTTCTGAGCGTGCTTTTATAAGAAAATTATTTATGCCGAGTGGATACCTAAAGCGGATAATTTTTCTGTTTGATCAGCTTGAGTACCTCAAAGTTATTTAATTTAATGCGACGAAAGCTATGCAATATTAGATTTCATGACCTACACACGTATATGTTTTTTTTTCACTAAACTGTACCTACATAGTTCATTAATCTGCAGTATTTTCCATACAGCTTGTTCTTTAGACGGTCGCAGGGAGCCTATTCCAAAGAAGGTGGAGGACCCAACTAATAGGGCTCAAGTGCACACATAATCAAACACTATGAGCAATCTTGAAAGACCAATCAGGCTTTAACACTATGTGCCGGATGGCACGTGGACAGCCCACTTGCTAACTCATCATTTATACTGCTTTATCCTAATTCAGGGTTGCGGGGGCCTTGGAGCCTATACCAGGAGACTTAGGGCACTGGGGGTTGCCAGTCCATCGCAGGGCACACACATACATACTGTACACTTGCACTCTCCTTTCCATACTACTGGCAATTTGGGAATGCCTAATCTGCATGTCTTTGGACTGCGGGAGGAACCCGGAGCCCCCGGAGGAAACCCACCAAGCACAGGGAACATGCAAACTCCATGCACACATGGGAATCGAACCCGATCCTGGAAGTGCAAGGCGACATCGCTAACCACTAAGCCACCGGCACAGTGTCACGCCATGGACAGATCAAAAATCCCCCAAAAATTGTGTAGGCATACAAACTCTCTGGAACCAAGAGAACTGCCCTCCTCCACACAAAGTGAGAAATCTATGTTGGGGTACATGGTTGGGTTGGAACCTAACCTCAATCGCATCAAATATACATTTGGGATGAACTGGAATTGAAACCCGGCGGCAAGGTGGTGTAGTGGTTAGCACTGTCACCTTGCACCTCCAGGGTTCGATTCCCGGCCAGGCTCGATTCCCACAGTCCGACCCTGAATACAGGATAAAGCAGTATAGATGATGAGTGAATGAGTGGAACTAGACCCCCTTGTCAGTGTCTGATCTAATTCAGGCTGAATGATCACAAATACCCACAGCTACGCTCAAAAATCGAGTGGGAAGCTTTCAAGTCAAAGGAGTAACAGGAAAGAGGTACTAAATCTGGAATAGGGTGTTCAAAAAAGAAAGAAAAAACGGATATGGTATGGTGTCCAAATACATTTGCCCGGTGACAAAGCAGACAGACAGACACAGCGCCCCTCCCGTTTAAACCATCCTTCCTGCCTTTTGATTTTTTCTTTGCGCATGTCTCTTTAAAACCTAAGCACAACCCCGAGCACGTGACCGCGCGCGCATCCAATGGCTGAGTTCGAAATGTAAAATCTGGTTTAAACCGGTTTCTTATCTTAATATTTCAATATAAAAAACTAAATAAACATACACAGCCGTTATTGTATTTAGCGCACTGTAAGGAGAACGTCACGGTGTCCTGAGCGCTTACTTCCACACACACTCTCAGACACACACAAACCAGAATTTTTTTCTGATTTTTTTCCTCCTCTGCCATTTTAAAAGCCAGGATGCCTAAAAGAAAGGTAAGACATTTTCATTTACCACGGCATTAAAATAAAAAAATATATGTATGTATATATTTTAGGACCATTTGGTGCTAAGGTGCATTTAGCTGTTAGCTATAAAATGCTTTAGAGACAAAGCTGTCACTGCTGCCTTGAACCGTGTGTGCGCGCGAGCGAGTGTGTGCGAGGGGAAACATGAAGGGGAAAAAAAACATTAAAACAGCTTCATTATGTCGTTTTTTGTGTGCTTGGAATTATTTTAAAATGCAAAATTATTAGAAGCAAAAGTATTATAGTGTAGTGGGAATAAAATAATGTTTAAAAGTGTAAGGTATTTGTTATGGCGTTGGAAGAAATGCTTTGTGGTGTTTCCAAGAAAGGAGTGTCAGGTTATTCAACTGAGACAGTATTTATAAGATAAAAAATATATATACATTTTTGCATGCAATATTAAAAATTAATTATTTTGAATAAACATTTAAAGTTTTGAGTTATTATTATTATTTTTTGTTTGTTTGTTTTGGGAGAATTTTTATATGCATATATATCTTATATTCTTTTAAGCTAACAAATGTTACAAAAATATAAGGTGGTTGGTTTTGGTGCAACTTTATGGATTATATATTAAAAAAAAAAAAAAGCCATTAAAAAATCTATAGATGTGCCCTTGAAATTTCGAATTATACGACACCTGTCAAGAGGGGACAAAAAACAAGCTAATCCCTGATTTGTTTAAAAAAAAACGTAAAAATATGTTTTAAATAATTATTATATAAATACATTGATTTATCTGGACAGAATAATGAGAGAAACCCATTTTTCCCGCCAAATTACGACCGTTATAGATGTACAGATTTAAATTTTAAACGTCACGCGGAAGACTTCTTTTTTTTTTTGTCTGTTAGAGTGTGCTAAGTTTTATTAGGCGCGCGCACACAGGCAGGGCTCGTTTGAAAAGGAAGCGTCGCGCGCCCTCCCTCCCTCAGATTTGAATTTGAATAAGCGCGGGAAAGCTGAGTGTTCAGAAGTGAAGAAAAAAAATGGGGGGAAAACGAGACAAAATGGAGGAATAGCTCGAACAAAATGAAACTGTTTTGAGTTTATATACCGTGTTGTGTGTTTATATATATATATGTTTTTTTTTAAAGTAATACTCTTAACTTACTTATTTTTTTCTTTGTGGTTTTAAAATGTGCAGACATGCAAATTACAATTGTTCTTTTCTTCTCGTTGATTTTGCAGGCTGATGGAGAAAAGGCTGCCAAAGCCAAGGAAGAGGTTGGTGTCTTGCAAAATATTATTATATATTATCTAAAATATGGGTTCCCTGTTTTATTTTTATTATTATTATTATTATTTTTTCAGTTTTATTTTTTTTCTTGCACATTTCTGTACATATGTATATTGTGTTATTCAATAACTACAATACATGCAGAAATCTGGAAGTAAAATCGGAAAAGGTTCTCATACTTGACTAATAATAACTCTAATAATTTTTTTAATTTAATCAAAATATCAAGGCTGTTAATAGGCATTTACGTATTTTTAAGCATATTACATTTCATCCTAAGAAAGCAAACTATATCAATAAGTTTTCAAACACAATCTAAGTAATTATTACAAAGTAATTAACGATTGTAACATGTCTTTCTTTTTCTTTCTTTCTTTTGCAGCCAACCAGGCGCTCTGCAAGACTCTCTGCCGTATGTCACCTTGTTTGATTTATTTATAATTTTTAATCATTATTTATTCCCCGAAAATATGATTATTTTCTTTACTATTATTTTCTTTACTTTGTCTGATATTTGTGTTAGTTCATTTGTTGCTCCTCATTATTTGTAGAAACCGGCTCCTCCCAAGCCAGCCCCCAAGCCTAAGAAAGCTGTCCCCAAGGTACGACCTTATAATGACGAACCTCGTTTGTGTATAGCCCTCACAAAAAATGCTGAGGGAGAATAAAAGAAAACAAGGAGTAGACACATAGACTCATACATCTTTTTACACATAGTATTATACAGTACAAATATTAAATTAATTTCATAAAGATTGAATGGCATCAATTAAATTTGTAATAATAATAATAACGTATATGAACTGAAATAACAGAAAGCAGCCAAAGGAAAGAAGGGCGCGAATCCTGCTGAGAATGGCGACGCCAAGGCAGAGCAGGTGAGTTAAACACACTTTATTTATTTAACACAACATTATTCTGTACTTCAGGTGTAGATTGAGGGTGCCTTTATTTTAAATCGACTTTCCAATATGCCAAAGATGGTAACGTCACTAGTAATCATTTGACATGCAAATTAAGTTTTGCTAACACAGCAGACTGTGGGCTTTGTTCACATAAAAGCTTCAGCCAGATCTCAGAGAGTTTTCTGTGTACTTTTAAGTGTTACATTGAGTTGTTTTTTTGTTTGTGTTTTTTAAACAGCTGTGCCCGTGATAATTCCTTTCCCTTTCTCTTCTTTTCAGGCGCAAAAGGCCGACGCCGCAGCAGACGCCAAATGAAAAGCCAAGCAATTGTTTAATGCTTCTGTGTACTTGGTGACTGTACAGTTTGAAATAACTATTTTTTACCAAGTTTTATATTAAGAATATCGTTTATAGTTTGTTGTTTGCCTTCATGTCCATTTTTAATAAAGCCGCCCACACCCTAGCTAAAATGTTTTGCCCTCGCTTAATTGGTTTTTAATATCCTGAACAGTTTCTGGGTCTTTTTAATTATATTTTAGACACCAAACATTCTCATAAGGCAGCTATAGTGTGTTTTAAACTGTTTTCGTGTGCTTACAGAAATACTGTATTGTAATTCTTGCATCCTGTTCTTATTAACGCATTTAAGACAAAATGACGGCTAAATTTTGAACGGAAAGTCAACCATGGATGAATTCATAATATGAAGTCTCCAAACTGTTAAACATGTTGTTTTTTTTTCTAAGTTATATACACCAAAATTGGAAAGATGATTTGTGACTCCTATAATCACTTGTTCTAAATGGTTTTGATTAAAATAAAGATTTCAGAAAAAAAAAAAAAAGGTGCACGCATTGCATTTCTTCTCACATAAGTATTGGAAGGATTTTAATATCATGATAATTTCACAGCCTTTAAAAAGGTGTACACTAGTAAAGATAACTTATGATTAGTGAGTATAGCCTAGGCCATCAGTTAAACACCACTATATATTAACAGGAAAGGACAGATAGTGAACTGCTTACAATGAAGCAATGGCTTTTGTCTATACCTATGGTGTACCTTTTCCATTGCTGAAAAGTAAATTAAGGTTGAAGACATTGTCTCGAGCACCAGATTGGGTTAAATCACAACAAACCTGATAAACTTGCAGGTCAGTGTATTATATTGATGTAATTGTTTAAAAGGGTGAGCTGATGCAGGTGGGTTTTCCATAATGGCTTGTGACTGCAGTTGCTCAATAATTTATTACTGAAACTGCAACGAGCAATTTTGTAAAGTGGACTTTATATCATCTCAAGCACATTTTCTGTTATATTGAACTTTTAACCTTATATTACATGGATATGCTAGGGATTGATTTATGGGCACACTGTCTCATATCACCCAAATATGAATCTGTTCTTCTCAAGGCTCTTCCTATTGTCATCTCAGGAAGTTTTGTGACTTTTCTTGTCACTGTCACCCTTGGCTTGCTCATATGGGACACATTAATATACTGCAGAACTGATTTCATTTATATTTTTTTCTTTACATTTTTCTAATTTATATCCAAGATTTTTGCAAGAATTGCCCATTGTTGAAAGCACTAAAAATTAAACAATGAAATGTGATTAAAAATACAGTAAGAAATGAAGGCCGGAATACTAGGTCATGTTCATCTAGCATTTCCTAAAAAGCACACATGAAGGTCACATGAACGTTGAACCTTTGCAAACAGATCTGTTTCAGAAAAGTGTACAGATGAGGTATTTAGAGCATTGTGATAACTAAACTGAAGCACTGGAGCTTTGATCTCACTGGCACCATTAATTGTATTATACTGCTCATAATCGAGAATAATTTAATATAGCTGTTATTGTTGGGTTTTCAACCAAAAGCAAAAAATTCAATCTTGTCAATGAATTACAGTTTAAACCAAAAAAAAGTCAATTCAGGGCAGCATGATAAATTAGTGGTTAGCACTGTTGCTACAGTACGTGCCTCTGGGGGTTGGTGGCTCGAACCTAACCTCTGGTCTGTGTGTCTGAGTTTGCACATTTTCCCTGTGGGTTTCCTCTGGGTACTTGGGTTTCCTCTCTCAGTTTCAAAGGTATGAAAGTGTAGGCTGATTGGTGTTCCTAAATTGCCCGTAATGGATGATTGGATGTGATGTGAGTGTGTGTGGTTGGATCCTGCGATGTCCAGGGTGTTCCTTTCCATGTGTTCACTGAATTAGTCTCCAGACCTCTCACACATGATAAGCATTACAGTATACTGTATACAACTGATGGATGGAAGTCAAATCAGAGTTTAATCCTAAAATCAATATTTTTTACAATTCAAGGTTAAGGTCATTGGTTTTATGTATCGACCTGCAAGTCGTTAATTCATTAATCTTTTTTCTTTTAAGTATTTCTCTACCACTTCTTACTTGCATTATGGGAACTTTTTTTTAATGTAATACACATTATTCTATTAATTATTAAAGCTACAGTGTTAGAGCAAGCAAAGGAAAAAAGGCCTTTAGTTCTTTGATGCATTATGGAATCGCACCACTAGAGGACAGAATGACATTAAATACTGTATTAAACAATTTGCCAAAAAAACATAAAATAAAATAAAATCCTAATAGATGCAAAGAATCTTGATATAAATATCATAAAAAGTCAATTGGAAACAAAACATTCCAGGCTCAAAACTTTTTGTTCACAATGTTCACATTCATTTAATTCAATTTATTTCACCTATTGTGTTTACATTCATTGTTGAAGCAGATGTTGGGAAACTTGCGTAAAAGTTTTGTAGATTTCAAGCTGGTTGAGGCTGAAGGAATCCTCACAATCAACTCAATCAATTTTCCATTTACATTCAAGGCTCTATCAAAAAATACATCTATTTCTAGACTAAGGACTAAGAATACCATCAGTCTAAAAACTGTTGGGTGGTACTGTGATATCGTAAGAAAAGCATAGAAAACACAATTTTATCTTAAAGCACTAATTTAATATTTTAGCAAAAGGTCAGTCTTTTAAAGATGGTCAGTTACCAATTACTGTTCAGACATCTAAAAGACGTTCAGTCCACATCTGGAGCCAGAACAGAGAAAAGTCTTGATGCACGCCATCCTTGTACACTAAGAGATGGTGGGACAAGTCGGACACTGCTAGAGTGATGTGCGCAGTGGGTTTTGATAAGTGCCTTAAGAAAGCTGGATAATGGTTTGTTTCCAAGCTTCAGTGTTTTAAATTTTGATCCAGTAGAGGGAGCACAGCAACAGGGTGGTGTGGGAGAACTTACAGTATGAAGATACAATTTGTGTAAGATCCAGTGGCGTTTACAAGCAGTCCTACTAGGAGAGGGAACAAGCCCATGAGTTGTTGAGGTGTGTGGACGAGACCTTCTGATGTTGTAAAGCGTGTAGTGACTTACATTTTAATCTCATTATACATTTGAGCAGTTAAAGGTTAAGGACCTTGAACAAGGGCCTGAACCTAGGAACTTCCAAACTGTTGTCCAACACCTTAACCACTGAGCTACCCCTACCCCTACATTTTTGTTGCAATGGTGCAACTGGGTCCCTTTTGGTTAAATTGAAGCAAAATCTGAATTAAAACTGTTTCATTTTAAATGATGAAATGAGGTACGAGTCATGGTTGTTGCTCAGCTATTAAGGTTTTGTGCTCATATATTGAAGGGTGTTAGTTCAAATCCCAGAACTGCCAGAGAGCCGTTGTTAGGCTTCCAAACCTGTATGGCCATTGTGCTGGAATTCGATTCTTTCTTTTAAAGAAAAAAAAAAAACCATGAACAACATTGAGCACCAATTATGCAAGAGGAAACACGTGACAGGATCATGGGCACCCGAGGCTCACCCATGCCCGTGGAAACCATATCAAGCCCATCCAGTACAATTCCACAGAAAAGACAATGCAATAATTGTCAATGCTGGCCACCAGAAACATGTCCTCCAAATTCCTCAGATCCCAATCTAATCGAGAAACCATGGGGATATCCTGGACAAACAAGTCCAACCACAGAATCCCCACAGCACCCAAAGGATGCCTCACAGGCTCTGGTTGTGTAATTACTTACAGAATGAAAATGCATTACATAATGAGTGGGGTGTGTGATTAGGGTTTCGCTATTGAGCTTCTCCGCATCATGGTACAAGTGGAAAGTGAAATGGAAATGAAATTCGCACATGAAGAACTTTCGACATCCATTTTCCGTTCACTCAACTAGCAGATGGTATTATTTAAAATAAATAACCGGTAAAAAGGTCTTCATTTCACATCTATGCTTAAAAAGACATTTTTATTCCGAATATGGGAAAATGGTTCAATTCCCAAATGGTATGGATAATTTTGATAATGACTAGCATTGTATCTTTTACAGTAGTGCGTACAATTCACACTGCATCGGTCTGGCGTCTCTTCCATGGTGTCCAGCCTCATTGTTCTCAAGATCCACCACAGATCCACCTGATCAGAATGAAAGACACATTCAAAATGAACTGATGATGCACAGTTGTGTTCTGCTTTCTTATGCTAAAGTGTCTGAGAATTGCTTTAAATTTTAAGGATATTACAAAGGCACTGAAATATGAAATTAACACTGACAATGAGGATCAAACCTGTTTATTGGACTAAAATATCAAATGGTATTGTCTTACTATGTGTGTGTCCTCTTCTCTTGTAAGAAGCCTGGATGGAAATAGGTGAAGCCAAAGATTAACAGTTTAAGATTAACAAGTTAATGTAACTGATTCCAAAGAATACTGTAATCTTATGATGAGTGAAAATAACAAATGGCTTTAATGTACCTAAGACAAATATACAAAAAGTACAGAAAATAAAGGCAAAAATAAAATGCAGAGTCGGTGTGCCTGGGACACTGGATGATAAATGCATCACTCACTCTTGAATAATACATAACTGTATGATTTTTTTAAACACATGATCCTCTTTGAAAAGCGTAATGAAAAGATTACCAAATGGGAGAGACATGATGTATATTACACCTACTGGAAAGCAGGAAAAGGTCTCCTTTGTAAGCCAGGTGGTCCCAGGGTCAGTAGAGGTGTGTGTGTGTGTCTCGATACTGAACATGCCCTAATGAATATTTTCATTAAACCTAGTTTAGACGGCCAGGTGTAATTCACATTGTCTCTCTAATCCACATTGCTGATCATTCCAGTCTGACCATTGCCACACTTCATAAACATACTGCACCTCCAGGAGAGACGACCAGAACCTGCCTCAGGCATTGCCTCTGACCAGCCACTGGGCGTCTCTGGGAAGTACATTTACTGGTAACTTTCCTTCTTTCTTTCTTTCATTTCTAGTAAGCAAACCATCACAATAAAGGAAAGTTTTTTTTCCATTACAATAAACAATTTTTCTTTACATGCTCATTGTTTCTTTACATTTTATTTCTTTCCTTTCTTTTCTATTTTCTTTGCATTTTTTTCTTCAGTACTTTATTTCATTACAATAATGATAATTTCTTTATATTCTCTTTCATGTCTTTCATTTCTTCTTTCTTTCTTGCTTGCTTGCTTGCTTGCACATCACATTAAACAATATCATTTCTTTTTTTTATCCATTAAAATAAAGATTATTACCTTAAATGCATGTTCTTTCTTTTTCTTTCTTTTAATCTCTACCCTTTTCCTTACTGTTCTTTTCCTTATTTTCATTCATCTTTTCTTTCCAAAATACATCACAATAAATAAATTATTTTTGCTTGCTTTCTTTCTTTCTTTACAGTGCAGAATATTGTGCTTTTCTTTCTTTCCTTTTCTTCCTTCCTCCTTTCTTTCTTTCTTTCGTTTCAATATGCAAAACATCACTTTTTTGTCCTTTCTTTCGGTAGTTTTTTTTTATTACTATTATTTATTTACAATATTTTTTAAAAACTGCTCGTTTCATTATTCATGTATTTAAAAGCCTCAAGTTACTAACTTGAAGCTAAAACAGTTTTGGCCGGAAGTAATGGCACCCCTCCTGACCCTTATTACCCTGCTCTGTAAGTGTGAATGTGTACAGTACACAGATACACTGTAATGTGCTTTCCCTTATGATCAGGAGGCGGAACAGCGCGTGCTTTCAGCCTTTACACGTACACACACACACACACACACACGTCTACACGCCCCCACACACCTCTCTCTGTCTCTACACAGTTTCACTCTTTTTTATTTGTCGGTCTTTCCTTCCTTTTTACATTCATTCTCTCTTTCCAACGTGCAAAACATTAAAGTGAAAAAAAAAAAAACATTTTTCGAAAGAAATTATTTAATTTGTTTTTGTTTAATTATTTATTTCTTCCTTCTATTAATGTATAATGTCTAATTACAGTTACAAATACATACATTGTATATCTTTCTATAAATATATATGGTTCAATTATTAACATAAACGCTTAACATTACCAAGTCGAAATTTAAACTTTGGGACAGAAGTATTGGCACCCTCCTCACTATTATTAGCCGGAATGTTTACATAAGTATGCGCGTGCTCCGTAGCCACGCCCCCTCCCTATAGGCTGTAATGGCGCTTTCCTTTATAACCAGCAGACTGAACACTTTCAGCGTCTACACGCACACGCACGTTTTCACACGTCTGCACGCTCAGCTCCAGGGTCCGGACTTTCAGGTAAGCCACATACTCTCATGTTTGTGTCGCGGGGTTTGGCCAAAGCTCATTAATATTAAAAGCGCTCAGCTTTAGTTTGATACTCATTCATTCGTGCACACGTTACTTTAACGCCGTGTATGAGCATCGATTTAAAAAGAAATATTCTCAGGGGTTGCGACTTTTTTGTGGTTTAAATAAGGCTACTGACTCACTAACCCACGTGCATGTTTCCCCCCTTTAATCTTTCATTCTTTTATTTTAGAACACATTGTAGTTTAAATTTAAACTTCAAAGCAGTGACTTGCAACAAATTTGTTTTAAATTCGAAAAACGTTTGTGCTCGTGCGTCTACGTTACTCTGGTTTTTAATATATCCATTTAATGCATCATTATTTTTTATATATATTATTTTTTTGTTTATGCAAAATGGGCAAAAAATTGCAAGCATTATATTGAGTGGAGATGTGTCCATTAATTGGCAAAACATTATAATAATAAATAGAAATTTATAACACAAAACTATTTTGGGGGGATTTAAAGTTCTCAATGTGTGAGTGGTAACCCAGCTGTTCAGGAGTATTTTTTTTTTTTTTATAGGTCACATAAAAAATAAAGCACTTACAACAATAGAACTTAAACCAAAATTAACAGAAGCACACATTTATTTTTGCTTCTACAATTTCCAACTGTTTGTACATTAGGGATAGGG
Source organism: Clariallabes teugelsi (assembly GCA_030014215.1). NCBI lineage: Eukaryota > Metazoa > Chordata > Actinopteri > Siluriformes > Clariidae > Clariallabes > Clariallabes teugelsi. Next base: position 4,468,647 of record JAQMYG010000019.1, read on the forward strand.
TGATATCACTGATTTAAAAAAAAAAAGAAAGAAATGTACTTAATTTTCTCAAACCGAGACCAAGTAACACCGAGTCTGATAACCCGATACTGATCCCGATACTTACTTTAAAAAAGTTTATTTGCACTACAACACCACAACAAATTTTTTGTGATTTCTATAGTAAAAATAGATAAATTTTTGGCATCAGTATGAAAAACAGTATGAAAAATATCAGTCTCGCCGATTTTTAATCAGGTTCAAGAATGTCCAACAAATGTTAATTTACATTAGCAGCCTTTTCAAAATTATTCATTTTGTGACTGTCAGAATCTGTTTCTCTCTGTGCCTGACTACATCCTTTCTCTGAGATGTGGGGAGAGGAGTGAGAAGAGGGAAGGAAAAGTAGTTCCTATCCTGAACAGCAATTGTTAATGAAATAAGTTAATGAAATTAACTTAAATACATCGCTATATCAAGATAGTGCCTGTCTTATTTATTTATATACATAATCATGGACATAGCACATTTGCACACACATTGCAACATTTGCACACATATTGCACATTTGCACACACAATGCTCGTTTGCACACTTCTGGACATTTTTCATTCATTCCACTTTTTATTTGCATTTACATTTATTTTGTCTTGTACAGATTTTTTTATATTTCTTATATATTTTTGAAAATGTTTATATTTTGGTCTAACTTCTTATAGTTAAGCTATTTATTTATTTATTACTTCTTTTCTATTTCTCTCTTATTTCTTGTTAATTGTTTTTAAAAACATTTTAAGGTCACAGGCGGTCGTATAAGCATTTCACTACATATCGTACCGTGTATGACCGTGTATGTGACAAATAAAATTTGAATTTATCCATCTATCTATTTATTTATAATATAAGAATCAATTCTTAGAACTGAACCATTAGGACTGGAAGGATTGAGATTCTGGTTTTGATCCACCAGTGGTGGGTGGTTTTCATGATTATTTGGGTTGGTACAAGTTTGAACTGTCAAATCAAACATTTTTGTCAAATATTTGGGATTGGAATCCCCAGGGATCAAACGATACGATATTACGATACCTAGGCGCTGATTCAATTCATATTGCGATTCTGTAAGTATCATGGTTTTATGGATATCCTATTTTTTTTCACCACATTTTACCACCTCAAGTACAAACATATAGAAATGTAAAAAAAAAAAAAAAAAAAAAGAAATTTTCAAAACATCTATTTTGGAGTCAGTGTGGTGATACATGGATTGCCACGCAAAAGAATTTATTAAATGTAACTGAACTTGACAACATCCAGCAACTCTGCAGAATTATGTTAATAAAAAAACATCTCAAAGTGAACGGTATCGTCTGTGTCTTAGATTGGACAATCGGATATTTCTGTGTTGAATAAAACTATATTTAACAACTTTAAAGCCAAGAAGCATCTCTTCGTTTATTTCAGATGCTCTGAGCAGCCATGTTAATTTGACATTACTCTGTATGATGAAGGGAACTTGACTATGAGAAGGATACCACAAGTCGATTTCTCAGTTGGGGTGGCATTTCATGTAACTATGACATGATTCCTTATTTTACCTTATCAAGAACAAAGTGGTTACCAAGTTGTGCAAAAATTACGAGTGCCATCAATAGCAAGCAGTGCAGGTGATGTTTGTTTATTAACTTTTCAGAGTTGATAAATATATTAATATTAAAAATAGTAATTATTTTAATTGCATTTTGTTAAAGCAAATTAAATTGAACTTGGTAAGTTGGTTGGTAAGTTTCTTTTTTCTGCAGCAGTATTGCCTAGTAGTTTATAATATTTTCAAAACCTGATTCATTTTCAGATGAATAGATTTAAAATGAGAAAATTATGAAACTTAAAATATGAGCTTAGTTATGCACTGTGTATTGTTTATACAGTGTGATGCCTTCCATGAACATACTGTACAAATCTCATGTTACACATGAAACTACATGCTAAATTGCATAAGACCTTTTGATTTATTAATATTACATTAACATTTATTGGAAACCTGAGGAGTAGTAATTGGAAAACGTTGTCCTATCTGTTATATATGCTTAAAAAATAAAAAATAAAAAAAAACACTACAAAAGCGTAATATGAACAAAATAATCAACTTCTAAGCAAGTGTTACTTTTTGAAATGTTAAATTTTTGTTTAAGTAGGGGATGCTGAAATTCAGTTTCCAGAATTGTACAGTTGATTCACTGATTCAATTTTATGTACTATATATTTTTTTGTTGTTGTTGAAAACTTGTATAATTTAATTGTAAGTCACTTCTGCACTATTTGTCACTAGCTAGACATTGCACTAACCAGAACCTATTGCTCTAAAAGGATTTTCCCCTGGACCAGGATGGCTTTAGACTGATTATTCTAATCTAATTAGACTTGCTTTGAATGTAGATAACACACTTGTATGTTAAACTATTAGTATTAGGCTGCATAACTTTATCATTAGCATTTTAATACCAAGTGATGTTATTTGCACTTTTTAGGGGTACTTTATCAACTTAACTTAGCCGGTTTTACTGGAATTAACTTAATTTGGTTAGATTTCTAGCAGATTAATTATCACACATTGCACATTTGCTTCTTTTATTTGAGTTGAATCAGAGTTGACGGGGACAATATTCCCTGATGTACTAGCTTTTTGTAACGTATTCAAATGCATCCTATCTGTTTTTGTTTGTTTTTTATATTGTTTTTTTTTTTTAATGAGAACTTCTATAAATCCTTGCCCTGGCTACCCCTAGTGCTGGCCACATTCTGGAGCAAGTCTTTGGCTGCGGTTAGTACATGCCCTCAACATGTGTGGTGACGATGTGAGGGGGAAGTGAGGGAGGTACAAACTTGTAAGAAGGAAGGAGAGGGGGAGGTTCTTCTCCGCTCAAAAGTTTGAAGAAGACAAGAAGGGGGTTGTATTGATATTTTGCAGAACTTCATTACATTTAGGAAAATGCATCCTGTTTTTTTTATTTTTATTTTTAATTTTATTTTTTTTTAAAGCTTTTTTGATGTAGAACTTCATTATCAACAAGTCAGCATAAAATGCCAGACAAAAGCCACTTCTGTTGTAGCAGCCAGAGCCAAAAAAAACACCATGGTTTAGGCAGCAATGACATTGTTAAAGAGCTCGTACATCACATCAGGCATGAGGGGTAGCTGTGCAAGACATTTTAGAAAATGATTATTGGACGGTTGTATAATTTACTGTTCTGTAGCGGTCTAGAATGAGCACAGGCAAAATGACAGAAACAGAAATGTACTAGTTACTATAATTTGGTACTTTCCTTGAACATGGACCATTGGTGTATTGGAGGTTAGAGTTCTAGACCCTCATGCTGGTACTTAACTATGAGGACTCACATGAGAACTCACAGGATTGGGACTAAACAGATGTGTGTCCATAAGAAAACCATTTGTTAGTGAGAGTAAATCAAAAGAAAAGGCTTTAAAAGTTAAAGTCAGCATAAAGACTGGACTTTCGTGCAATGGAAACAGGTCTGATGAGTGCAGATTGAGCCTATTCCAGAGAGATCAGGGAAATAATGGAAGTACATGAAGCGATGCAACCATCATGCATAGTGTTCACAATACAAGCCTCTGGAGGCAGTGTTATCTTCAGTTGCTCAGGTCTAGGCTCAGCAAAAAAAATGATGTCAGCTGACAACCTGAATGTACTGAATGACCAGGTTATCACATTTCTTCTTCAGATGTTTCTTCCCTGATGGCACGTCCATATTCCAGGACTCAAATTATGAAAGAGTGGTTCTGAGCCATTAGCCATTAGTCTTACTATGCTGCTTTGGCGCTAATGTAGCCGACAAGTAAATAAGTCTAATTTGTCTAAAATATTATTTCCATATATATATGGTTGGAATACTGTATATAGTTCACTCACTGTATATAGACTCACCCATCGTCTATACTGCTTTATCCTGTATTCATGGTCGCAGGCGGCCTGGAGCCTATCCCAGGAGGCTTAGGGCATGAGGCAGGGTGCCAATCCATCGCAGGGCAAACACACACTCCGGGCAATTTTGAGAATGTCAATTAACCTAACCTACATGTCTTTGGAATGTGGGAGGAAACCGGAGTACCCGGAGGAAACCCACCATGCACGGGGAGAACATGCAAACTCCATGCACACAGAGACGGGAATCGAGCCTGGCCCGGGAATCGAATCCGGACTCTGTAAGTGCAAGGCGACAGTGATAACCACTACACCTCGTGCTGCCACTGTATATAGTCAATTTTGTTAAATCAAATTGAATCGAAATGAAATCGAATCTGATAAAGCTATAACTTGATACTTTTTGCAAAACAAACTTAAGAGACAAGTCCTAAAATTTCGCTAAATGCAATATAGCAATTTTAAAAAAATTTGCTCATTCATGGTCTATACTGCTTGTCCTGTACAGGGTTATGGGGGCCTTGATCCTATTCCAGGGGATTTGTGCTTGAGGCAGGGTACAACCTCAACGGTATAAATCCGGTAGAGCACATACACATACATGGGCAATTTGGAAATGCAGATTAGCCTAATTTCCATGTGTTTAGACTATGGGAGGAAACCGGAGTTCCCTGGAGGAAACCCCCCCAAGCACGGGGAGAACATGCAAACTTGGCATACACAGACCTGTGGGGTGTCGAACCCTTGATCCTGGATGCGCGAGGCCGCAGTGCTTGCGGCTACACCGCATAAATTGTTTTATGGGAGAAGGAAAAAGTTATCAACTAGCATGGACAACATAGCCTACATTGTTCATCTACATTGTAAATTTATAGCGTTTATCGTTACTGAAGAAATAGGGTTTCAGTCACGCTGATGCCCTTAAAACTAACCTTTCTTATAATAGCAACTTTTGCAATGTTGTGTGGCTGACTAGCAGCGTTGTTAGCAATCACACAGTGATTGGAGCGGAGGAGGGTTATATAATTGTAAAACGGCTCAAATTGTCCATCTGGTCCGCCATCGTGGATTGCGTATGTGATTAGGGATTCCAGCACGGAGGTTGCTAGCCTCGGCTAGCTGTTGGCTGTTCTTTCCACTTTGTTCGCATTCGTTTTTTTTTTTTGTGTGTGTGTGTGTGTGTGTGTGCAAGCAAACCGTGTGTGTTTAGAAGTTCAGAGGATTTCCTTTCCCTTGTGTAGTGCTGTGGCGGCTGCCACAATGAGTCTGATGCATTCTGACAGCTGGCTGTGTATTCATGTGCATGTGTGTGTGTGTTTGAGAGAGCGAGAGAAAAAAAGAAAGAAAGCAAGACTGCCCTGTTTCCTGATTGGCGGAGACGAGGCTTTATAAAGGGTTGGAGCTCTATAGAGGTTCCACAGTTCCTCAAGCCGTAGTTTCAAATCGATGAATTTCATCTTTAACCACAAAGGTTTTTAGTGGTTTTCAGTCTTTTTTCTTTTTAACCCTGGAGGAACTTTTCAAACCATATATCGTCACATTGGATCATTTTACCTCCTGTTTTTGGCGAGAGTGGGGGTTGCTGCTGCTGTTGTCAGGTTGGTCAGGTCATAGAGATGTACAGTAGATGTGCACCTTTCCCTGCACCTCCTGTACACTATTATTTTAAAGGGCTTTGAGATTCAACAACACCTTCTGATAGAATTAGAATCCATTAGAATTATTTTTTTTCCTTCTTCTTATTGTCCACCAACTCGCTCCAAACCTCTAGAGCTAAACAGCTAAACTTCCTTGGATTTTTAACCGTTCATCTCGCTTTCTTGGTAAATCCTAGAAAATGGTGCATGTAGTCTAGGTGACGTAACCTTGCCTCGGCATGTTGTATTTTCCCCCCGCTGTGCTTCCATCACTGCTCAGATCCAGTGTAAATATGCTTATGTAAAAGCCTTGCGTCCCTTTTAATTAGTGTTGTAGTTGGAGGTCAAACCATGGCCACATGGAAGTCTGAGACATGTAGGCACGTGGATCTGCCTCTCTACACGAGTATGAGTTCAGGATCAGCTTGATTTTGTCTGGTTTGACACTTTCGCACAAGGCTAGAGGCGTCCATTTTCTCAATCTGTGGTTTGTATAAAGCTTCCATCCACAAGAGTTTAGAAGCTCTTGGCAACATCTTTAGACAGAGACTCAGTGACCGGTAAAAAAAAATAAAAAAATGCTGTTCTTGTTTGCATTCATGGCTAAAATGATCTGACACTTTCACATGCACCAGTTATTATTTGGTCATTGGATTCAATCCTTTATGGATTTTTAATAAAAAAACATTTTTGTCTGCAGGTTCGATTCTGACAAAATCTAACAGACATGATTATCAGACTCGGGCGACTGACTCCTGGATACTTCCATCTCCTGCAGGTACGTGTTGTGAGCGTGCTTCATTCCTCAAATCTTCAGTAATGTTGTCTTGGTATTGCAGTTGAATGTTTTTATTTCTTAAACGTCCAGTGTTTGACCCGCACCTGCTTCAGCGATTTGATCCTTTTTAAATCAGTTAACATTCAGGAACATCACTTGCACTGTACGGGAAATCGTCTGGGAGTTATTGCCACTTGCCCTGTACGGTCCTGACCTCGATCCAAGCCATTTCCACATGTTTGGGGTATTTAAAGGAGTTCCTGGAAGGCCAGCATTTAAGACGAGAAGCAGGTAGTCCGATCATGGCTCTGATATACCGAGAAAACTTTTTACCTTGATGGTATCCAAGCACTAGTGAAATACAGGGATAAGCGCAATAGTGTAGCCGGGGATTATATAGAGAAATAAATGGAGTTTTTACTCTCATAACCGTGTTCTGTTGTTCTATGCAATCAAAAGTCCCCATTTGACTTGAACGCCCTTCATATTCTCGCATGTTTGAGCACATGGTGGGTTTCAGTTTGCTTTGAAAGGTTAATCGTGGTTGGGTTTAGAACAATGGGGCTGGTATGTCAAACTAAGGTAAATACCAGCCAGTGTGTATCCAGCCTGAACTCTTCTTCATTCTAATGGTTTAGAATGCGGGAAAATCACACAGCGATATGTGACTTGGTAAGATCTTAGAATACGATGATGTAATGCTTAAATGCATAAAAAAAAAAAAAAACATTTTATGCATTTTGAAAAACAAATGGCAAACATTTTACTTCCTTGTTTTTGATCTAGTTTTAATTTGTCGTGCGAAGAGTCTCATTAGTGAAGCTACCTTGTCGTAAACTATTAAGCTCAGTTTTCTGCTTGATTTGATGTTATTTCACCTTTTGTGAAAGTGCATTCGAGCGCATGCTCTGTGTCTGTGTGATGTGTCTGAGCTCAAGGAGTTATATAAGATAGTGCTTTATATAGTATTTCTCAAAAATCTGTCTGTTTCCCTTTTTACATTTTCACGAATATTGTTTATCCATGATAGTGGATGGTTTTATTTCTAAAATAGTTTTTGAATTGCTGTAGATTCTTGTAAATCTTGTGAAACAACTTGTATCATGGGTTTAAAAAAAAAAATTTAAGCTAATAATGGTCAAAATTATTGAGGTTTTATTGCATTATTAGAAAATATTTTAGAACACGCCCAATTACAGTATTTGAGTCTTGACGTAAATGTATTGTTCATGGATACTGGTAGTCTTTTTGAACTTGGAACCAATGGAACCAGTCTTTTCTCCTAACGCTAACTCGGTTCTGTCTCCGTGTGTGTTTTGCAGCGGCAGGTAGCCGGAGATGTCCAGGTCCAGCCTCAGCACCGCTCCCTTAACCAGATCGCCATGATGCTGGCCATTATGGGTCTTAGCCTATCCTACTACAGCGCAAAACAGATGACCGAGCAGGTGCAGCGTGACCCGGTGCCCTGAACACGACCGCGGCTTTATGAGCCATTGAATCCTGGAGGAGGAATAGATGCAATATTGGAAACGGAGATTTCAACACCATATCCAGCACTCTTATTTACACTACATCACTTTAACCTTTTCTAGCAAGAAAAATGTCTACAAAACAAAATAGTGTTCACGCATGGCCTGGGTCTTGATAGTTGTGCTGGTTCAGCCCTTAGGGTTGCGTAATACCTTCAAGGACAAAGCTTTGGCCGAAGATCTTTCCAATGATTCATATTTAAAGGGAAGTAGCCAGTCACTGGTGGTTTGGCCGAGATTGAATGCCTTTTAAAGCGAAACCCTCTGCCTTATGTATTGAGCAACTCTTGAAAGCAGGTCGCTTAATAATTAGGGATATTTTTCAAAGCTGCCTAAGTAAAGAAAAGGCATTAAAAAGGCAGTTCCAGTCTACACTACTACAGTATATGAAATATAAAAAGTCTGTTTGTCTGTTTTAGGAACAATGTTGGACGGATGTTAACAAGCACGTCTGTGTAAAGATTTTGAAACAATCCCATATGTGACATTATCATTTTTTTCATTTTTTCATTTTTTTTATGAATGTACTGTATGTTGGTATTTAAGACTTGATGAAATAAAGCTGTGAACATTTTGCACGAGTCATAATGCACGCTGATGTGCTGGCTGAAAAGCATCCTTTTTAGAAAGCCGGTCTTCCCCAGAGCGAGAGCTTTACTGTATACACATGATGGGGGAATAACTGGCAGATTTAATAACTCTGGATTTTGGATATATTATTATATAACTGCAAATCTGTTGCTTCACATGAAATCTCCACACCGGCCAGATGTTATTTGATTAAATTTGTGTAGTTTTTGTACTCTGTTAAATAAACTAGCTCAAAGCATTGTGTTTGTCATAAGATCGTGCTCAGCAAGATCATTTCCTGTATCCCCACAGAAGCACGGCATCTGCTAAACAGGAAGTGGCCACGCATGCAGATAATTTCCTCTATATGTTGGTTTAGCGGTAATGTACTGTAGCACCCGAATGGTGAACCTTCAGCCCAAGTTGATGGATTAAATCAGGTCTGTTTGCACATGAGAGGACAAAAATGGTTTCACACCATGAAGTGCATTAGGGCTGAAAATGGCCCATGTTCTTGTGTCTTGGGCAACATTTCCATAAATCACCATCTTCGTATTGTTTTAACAGTCAGATAAGGGTTATGGTCCTTCTAAGTTTTTTTTTTTTATTCATCAATCACTGTTTTATGAGAACTGTGAAGTCAGAGTTTGAAATCTTTCACCAGATGATTGTGGTATAATCTTTGGTGTGTGAACCTTTCTGGAAAGGGTCGATGTGGGTGCTAAGCACAAGCCACACCAAAACTATTAAAATCCAAAATTAGCTGATTTAACAATTTTATCCGCCAAATGCAAACGTGCCTGAAGATTAAGATCAACTGACTATACACATGTATGGATTGTCCTGATTGTCGAGCAAGTAAGGAACTAAGTGGTTCTTTGTTACATCTTGGTGTATGCTCAGGGTTACTTTTGATCAGGTCTCAGAGACACCACTTTGGACAAAATGAAGACTTACAGTATGTCTTCTGACTTAAAGATTTCTGGCCTCAGTATAACACTTATTCAGTCTCTCATTGTCTATACCGCTTTATCCTGTATACAGGGTCACGGGGGCGTCTGGACCCTATCCCAGGGCAGGAGGTGGGGTACACCCTGGACTGGTGCCAATCCACGCTCATTCACACACTACGGCCAATTTGGAAATGCCAATTAGCTTAATCTGCATGTTTTTGGACTGTGAGGAAACCCACCAGGCATGGGGAGAATATGCAAACTCTATGCACACGGAACTTGAGGTGGGAACTGAACTCGGACCCTGGAGGTGCAAGGTGACAGTGCTAACCACTAAGCCACTGTATATTTTGTAAACTAAGATTAAATTTATCTACAGTTTATACCGAAAACAATGTTCATTTGGAATTAAAGCAACATCATGCACAAAACCTTTGCTGAATGCTGAATCATACTAGTACATTCAGGATTATTCATGCATGGTGAAGAAGTCGTGCATGATTCTGCCTTTGTGCATGCCGGATCCCGCCCTGTATATTTCTTCGCTCCCAATCTGTTTTGATTCACATGTGGAAGATGTGATGCACTCTGACAGGGCTGAACATTAAACTGGTTTTGGGTTAAACCTCTCCCATCAGTTCGCATCACTGGGCAATTCGATGAAAAAAAAATTCAGACTGGAACATGAGATCCGTGCTCTCATTGGCTGGTGTGATGATATCAGGAAGTCACCACAAATCTCAAAATATGTAATATACCATTCAACAACATGTATCAAAGCAGTATATATGTGGTGTAAAAGTCTGTTTGGTGATAGATTGACACTTTAAATGTTGGACGGATGTTAACAAGTGCATGTGTGTACACTCCCATATGTGACATTGTCATGAATGACTTGTTTTATGAATGTACTATGTGTTGGTATTCAAAACTTGATGAAATAAAGCTGTGAACATTTCGCACGAGTCATCATGCACGCTGATGTGTTGGCTGAAAAAGTTGGATTCTTCATATTCTTTCGTCCCTAGGGCGAGAGCTTTACTGTATACTTGCAAAAGCAAAACACATGATGGGAAATTCTTGCCAGATTTAATAACCCTGGATTGTTAGATATATTA
>JAQMYG010000019.1:4483065-4497649 GCA_030014215.1 Clariallabes teugelsi
TATCAGAGGAATAAAAGAAATAAATACATCGTTGATGACTTTTGCCATCTATTATAAAAGTCAAGGAGTCTTTATACATGTCCTACATTCTATATCTGACTACAAGGTCACCTGTTTAGTATATTTGGTTTGACATACTGTATATTGTACTTGACTAGTGAATGTGTGAGTGTGGGTGTGTGTGTGAACGGGATGAAGTGCAGGGACACCAGGCTTGCAGTGAAACCGGTCTGAACCAAGTTTCAAGGCTTCTGGAACAAAAATAAACAAGGCTTCAAACTTGAGTCTTTAAATTAAACCCCACGGTACAAACATATACTAGGAACCTACAAAAGGGCTGTAGATTGAGGAAATGAGTAAGAATTGAAATTCTGAGTAAAAAATTTAATTCTGATTTAAACAACATTGCAACCGTGCACTTTGTTTAAAATAAAGGCAACACTGATCTTTTCATCCTTCACGTCCCAGACAATCAGTTTACAATCAAAACGATCGAATTGCATTTCCCGACTCGCGTAAAATACACACCCGCAAAAGAACCCGGTCTGGGTTCGATTAACTTTCGATTAACTAGTTTGATGGCACGCTGGGATTGTGACCTCCCACGCTGAGAGTCGTATGTCCATACCTCCTGCTCAGGTCAAAGGTCATGTAGTGGGGCTCTAGCACACAAGGCCATAAAGGTGGAGGAGCTGTTTACAGACTTTCTTTGCTCCTTTTTCAGTAGATTCAAATACTTGTCTAATGAATTTACTCTGTGAACCGAGATTAGCTGGAATAAATGTATTAATTCGATTAAGACAGATAGAATCGGGTCACTTCATTTCCAGAACTGTGGTCTAGTGCACGAGCTGAGCTTTATTGCTGTCGGGGGAATAACTTACTCATGACATCATCACCCCGTTCCTGTCTATTGGACTTTGTGTGTACAGTAGACTTGTACAGTTGTAAGAGAGACGGTGCACACCACCACTGTGTAATGACAGTCATGCACAAAAACCTGGTTGTATTCCTATATATATCTACATTTTGCACCAAGAAATCCAATGCATCCAATACGTATTATCTGCAACAGATGGTAGAAGCTTACAAACCAGCTGTCTGACCGAGCACAAGTTTTTCATTGTCGGGCCTGTGGCTGAGCCTGGGGTGTTCCTACAGTAGTGTTTGAAGTTGTCCAAGGCAAAAGAAGTACAGTACGAAGAAACATTTTCTTGGAACGAGGGTGTGGAAACAGTGTGTCGAGCTGTAGTGGAATTTCGTCTTTACATGAATGTGCATGTATAGTAAACAGTAATGGCTTACTCCTGTCCATACAGCTACAGCTTGTGAGCTTGTGATAGGAGTGCAGAGATAATATGAACTCTGCCTTCTCTTCACTTCCAGCTTCCAATGAGCTAGTTAAGCTCAGTGTTGGTGATTAGCCGCTATTAATTAATTAATTAATTTTAAATAATGAAAAAACATATTGTTTCTGAAGCATCAAATATTATTCATAAATTAATTCATTTCATACAGTAGCTATAAATAACAACTATCTTACCAGTTCATGGTTTAGCATCCTCACTGTAAATCATGATGCTAGTTCATGGCGGCACGTTGGCTTAACGATTAGCACTGTCACCCTGCACCTCCAGGTTTCAGGTTCGGATCCCGCCTTCTGGATCTCCATGTGCTTGTTGGGTTTCCTCTCACAGTCCAAAAATATGCAGATTAGGCTGATTGGCGTTCCCTATTAGCCCGTAGTGTGGGTGTGTATGTGCCCTGCAATGGATTGCCACTCTGTCCAGGGTGTACCTCTTGCCCTGTGACCCTGTACAGTATATACATAGGATATACTGTATAGGATGAAGCGGTGTAGACAATGAGTGAGTGAGGGTTGTGTAAGATGACATAACATTATCAGATGTGTTTTCTTGCTGAAAGTTCTTCCGTGACTGATTTTAAATGTGGGCAGCAGGCAGCTGCTCTCTCCTCAGTACTGCGGACCAACAGTTAGTGTAATTCATGACTGTTAGAACACCTGAGATACATATAGATAAATGGACCAGAGCTGTATACCATCAGCTCCAATCAGATTACTCGTCGGAATGTAATATTTGTATAATATTTGTATAATATTCCTTCTTTTTCTTTTTCTACTACCTTAATCCTGTAAGTAAATACCGACGTTATATATTTGAACTGCCTGCTTATGCAATTGAAGGATCACGCCCAAACCAACAATGCCGACAACAAAGGACTGTTTTGGATCAGGTTGAAAGCCAGGATTTTGCATAGAAGTACTTTATGCACATGTTATGGAAGTCTAACAGAGATAGAATTTAAGACTCTGGCAACAGATATACTGGCTAATGTGGGCCTACTAAGATCTTTTATTATGTTACATAACATTAGAATTTGTATGTTGGATGTGCTACTATAAGAAGATACCTGTATATAGATATGCATGTTCCACAGTGTTACCTTACCCCATAATATGAGTTTTCTGATTGAGAGTTGAGTTTTTTTTTTTTTTTAGCTTTGTAATTTTTAATTGCAATGGCATAATTAATAGCAATATACAGTATATAAAAGACAGTAACCTGGGAGGGATTATCAATCCAATCCAATGCAGGGCATATGCACACACTATGGGAAATGTTTTTGAGTGCCAATTAGCCTAAGCTGCATGTCTTTGCACTGTGTGAGGAAACCCACCAAGCACTGTGAGAACATTCAAACTACATGCACAGTGATCCTGAGGCGGGAATCGAACCCAGAACCTGAAGGTGCAAGGCGAAGAAAGAAAGAAAGAAAGAAACCAAGAACACTTTATCTACTTGCTAAAACCTAGAAGCTAATTAGCATCTAACACAAGGCTGAATCCCAAATCCTTTTCTAATACTTGATCCAGGGCACTAATTGTTGTGTGAAACAAGTAATTGTACGGCATAAAACCTATGCCAAGTTGTGTGCGTTTTCAACAGTCGACTATGGTGACCTGTCGAGCAACTGAAAAGACCAACAACAATTTAGACCGGTGTCTAGTACCATCCCGCACAACCAAAGAGCATAACCAATTTTATTCACAAATGTCCCATCCATGACCAATTTTGAGGCTGCATGAATGTAAATTTCCATTTGCCATGACCATAAGAATATGCAAAGAGCTTTCAAAAACAAAAGCATCAGATAGCGGTCAGAAGATTTATATGAAAACAAAAAGAAAACCAATGAAATTTACAACTATTGCATAAAGGAATCCCGTAACCAGGGTTTCCAGGTTTTAACTGCATTATCAGTACTACTGTAGAACATGATTCGCATCAGCAGTCCACTCAAACCTGGAAGACCTTTGTTTTGGAAAATGTAAACTGGTCCAGTTTTGAATTCTGTCACGGTCAGGGTGTGTTTTTTTGTCAGCTATTTTGGGAAAGAACATTCGGTGCTGTCATTGAACCACTATGCATGTACGTAAACAGTATATATACAGTACACCCATACACATACATTTATACAGTATATATGGAAGTATGTATCCCAGGCAAGCTGTAAATACATAAAGAGCTGCAGGACCTTGTGTAGCACTTTGCAGAGAATGACAACAGAGATCACTGTCAGTCAGACAGGGCTGTTATGTAAGGAAAGACTTTGACAGATGAGACGAATGGAAGAAGAGAATATGGATAACTCATAATAAATACAATTTCTTTAAATGTCTTTATCCAAGCTGTGCTGCAAAGATTTCACAGCTGCTTATGTTAAATGTATACATAAATAATGCTTCCATGAAGAACCTGGCATGTACAAGTACAATATATGGGCAAATGTATTTGGCCAAACCTCTTAATTATTGAAATCGGGTGTTTCAATCAGGCCCCTTATCCCAAGTGAAGGTCAATCTTAATGCTTCACCACATAAAGACATTTTGGACGATGCTATGCTTCCAACTTTGTGGCATCAGCCAACATTCGTGTCCATTCATTCTGTAGACTATTTATGAGGTCAGACACTGATGTTGGACAAGAAGGTCTGGCTCACAATCTTCATTCCAGTTCATCCCAATGGTGCTCAATGGGGATTGGGGTCAGGGCTCTGTGTTCGGTCCAGTCAAGTTATTTTTTGAACACAAAGCAAAAGACTATAAAGACATGGTTTGATGAGTTCGGTGTGGAAGAACTTGACTGACCCTAACACAGAGCCCTGACCTCAACCCCATCGAGCACCTTTGGAATGAACTGGAACGGAGATTGTGAGCCAGGCCTTCTCGTCCAACATCAGTGCCTGACCTTATAAATGTTCTACAGAATGAATGGACACGAATTTACACAGACACACTCCAAAATCTTGTGGACAGCCTTCCATGATGAGTAGAAGCTATTATACCTGCAAAAGGGGGACCGACTACATATTGATGTATATGTATTTGGAGACAATGTCATTGCAGGTTTGGCCAAATACTTTTGTGCTTATAGTGTATAGTATGGATTCTATAGACATTGTGATGCTGGGATCTATTGTGCTGGAGGGACCCATTTTGAAAAGTTCATCAAGGGCCCATGAATACAAAAGCCAGTGAAAACAAATAGTTGAGAACATAGTAAAGACGATATCCTAATTGATGAAATTAAGGAATAGCACATTATTACTCGGTTTCTGAATTAATATGATGTCTGTACACATGCCAGCAGGTGTATTTGAGATGCATTTGATTGATGTGTGCATGGTGCAATGCAAGGTATTGTGTCCTGTCCAGGGGGTATTATTGGTCAGGATATAATTGTTCCTAGATGGAAATCCTTTTACGCTTCTAATAAATTTTAACTCAAGGTTCTAATTCTCTTTACATTTACATTTAGACATTTGGCAGATGCACCATGTTCTGTACATTTTGTCCAATATTTCATGTATGATGAAGTATGGAGCTGGTTTCTATCACCATCTAGAGGTGAAAACTACACTTTGGCTATAAAATGTCATTTGTTGTACATAAACATACCGGCACATTATCTTGTGTTTTTCCCCAGCTCTGCATAAAATATATATATATATATAATAATAATTATTATTATTATTACTGTTTTAATGTCACAGCCAAGAGTGGAAAAAAATATTGTGAAAAAAAATGCAAATTAACAAAAAATAAATTGAACATTTAAACATTTAAGAAAATAATATAGTAAAAGAAATATGCACAAAAAACAGGTACTCTTTAGAAAATTAAATATGGTCTGGCAGTAAAATCAGAATAAATACAGTGCAGAAAAAGACGTGTACATTCCAATGTCAGTTTGTTACTCATGTATTTTGTGTAATAAAAAAACATCGACCACAGTGCTAACCACTAAGACACCATGCTGCCTCACCTTAAAACATAATCTTTAAAATACTGCAAAGCGGTTGAAACAACAATGAAAAAAACCCTGCTTAATGTCTGAGATCTGTTCTGTGAAATCCGACATGGTGCAGTGTGGACGCTGTGCAAACACCATATAACAGTACAGTAATTGGGGAGATAAGATGCACTTCATGGTAATATTATCAGTAAATGAAACAGAGATAACATTACTGTCTGATACATCTCTGATCTAAATTCTAAACCCTGTTAGAAACTTATTGGACCATGGATGTTGTCGGACATTGGGAAAACGGATGTTATTCGGCTTAAAATTTAATTGGTTAAAATTTAATTGCTTTAAAGTTTATATGTGTAGTGAGATAAATGGATAAAGGTGTCTGCCAAATGTCGTTAATGGTCACTAGAAGAGAACCAAAAGTTCAAACCTAAACTAATGAACTCACATTGTGACATTTAAAATGTGGAAATGCATCTTCAGCTGAAGTTTCACCATGGAGCAGGTTCAGCAGCATAAACAGATCAATGTTTGGGTACAAAACCTACAGTAATATGGAGCAAAAAAAAAGCCTGACCCATTTTCCATGAGAGGATACTGTACAGTATATGGACTGGCAGAGCCACCTGGCGGTGGAACATGGAACACTTACAGGATGTTCTTCAAGCATATATTTTATGCCAGCAAGATTCAGCCTGGTTTATTGATCTAGGCTAAGTGTAACAAAATAGCAACAGATCACTTATCTGTCCCGGAGAACAAGCGAAACCTTAAAAACCTTTTATAGCTACATTTGGAACGCTGCGGAACATCAATGAAACAAGTTTTCTTCATAAATGCTGCACAAAAATCTCCTTGTCACAATATCAGTCACTTTTTTTTTTGTTAAATAACACCATTCTGATTTAAAAGTAATTAAACAAATTTGAGCATTTAACAATAACTGTATATTTACATCGATCAGCCATAACATTAAAATCCTAAACATTATGCCCAGTATTATGTAGGTTCCCCTTGTGGCTGCACAAGACAAGACCTCAGGACCCGGGATGTGAGCAGTGCATCTTTTGGGTACTGTGGGTTGGAGGGTGGTTCCTCTGTGGATCGGACTTGTTTGTCCAGTGCATTCCATGAGTAGTTTATCTATTTTTTCAGCAAGTTGTGCTGCTTTTCTGTGAGATCAGACCATGACGGGGTACCCATGATCCTCTCATCAGTTTCCTGGTACAGTATATCAGTAATAATGTTAATATGGTAATGTTTCGGCTGATCGATGTATATTTAAAGCATTTGGCAGATGCCTTTATCCAGAGCAACTTAGAGACTTTTTTGGATTCTTAATCAGTTAATACACTATATGGACAAAAGTATTTGGCCAAACCTGCAATGACATTGTATCCAAATACATATACATCAATATGGAGTTGTTCCCCCTTTTGCAGCTATAACAGCTTCCACTCTTCTTGGAAGTCTGACCACAAGATTTTTCTGTTTCTGTGGGAATTCGTGCCCATTCATTCTGTAGATTATTTATAAGGACAGGCACTGATGTTGGACGAGAAGGCCTGGCACCGTTCTAGTTCATTCCAAAGGTGGTCGATGGGGTTGAGATCAGGGCTCTGTGTTAGGACCAGTCAAGTTCTTCCACACCGAACTCATCAAACCATGTCTTTAAACTGCTTGCTTTTTGAAGCATACCATCTTGTACCTTTATGCATTTGGACAGCATTACATCATAAATCTTGTAATTTGGAGTGGCTTTTCTAATTTGCAAGTTTCATACCGAGACAGAAATGAGGCATATTTGTGGTTAACAACAACCAAAGGTGGAAATTCTCAGTATGGTTTAGTGCAGTTAATACAAAGTCTAGGATTGTCAGTTTTGATTGGTGCATCTCACATGTAACAGTAATGGAGTCAGATTTCCAGAATTGAATAGGTGCTCTGAATAATGCATCCAGCACAGTGCAACTTAACACTTCACATTACGCATTTTATTGGAGAGAGAGAAAGAAAAAGAGAGAGAGAGAAAGAGAGAGAGAGAGAGAGAGAGAGAGAGCGAGGGGGAGACGCATGACTGCACACAGGCACACGTCTGTCTTTCCAAATTTAGTGACACTTACATCTGGGCACCATGTTCACAAAGCTGTGAGGTTAAAACAAGGTCTCTTGTAGGAGGCTTCCTTTACAAAATGAAACTAAATCAGCCTCGTGTTCATCAATACAAATATGGGAAAAAAAATACTTGATAGGTTCATCACTGATGAGGTTTTCTAGAACATCTGTTAATCCATGTGCAGTACAGTACAGTACAATATAGTGCTTATACATCTATAACCTGATGGAGAGGTTAACTAGCTGAGGTAAATGGAAACCTTCGGGGTTCTGCATTTTTCATGAAGCCTGTTGCCATCTTCAGTGATCTTTCATTCCAGATCAGGTGGCACAGAAACAAGCGATGGGAAGCTGACGAGATGGGTGATATTTCACAAACATGGCTGCCTAGTCGTGGGCAGGTTTCGATGCGCTGAATGCAGGAACTATAATGGTGACAGGAAATGATACCCTTGATGGATGACTAACATGGTTTAAACCAAGCAAATAGGGAAGGTTTCGCAATTCGTCAGCACATTTACAACAAACACACTATGATTTTAAACCAGCTTTTTTGGATCTCTTATTTGGTGAACAGAAATACAGGATACCATCACTATGAAGGTCAAGGTTAAATAAGTTACTTTAAAAGAATACGGGATACTGTGTTACGAATAGGATGGGTATTATCTCAGGTCAAGGATACAGATAACCAGACTCTTTTCTTAGAAGCATTTCATGAATTAAATGCACAGGTTTGCGCCTGTTAAGTAAGTACTAGTTATATGTAATATGAGACTTCAAGGTGGGAATATAAAGGAAAAATTATTACATTTGCAACAGTTCAACCAATCAGAACTGAGATCTTTGGTACAACTACAATCTTTCTTCTTAATTAGACACATCTTCAAAAACTGGAAGCTTTTAAGAAAAGAAAAAACTTTTTTTTTTGTATCCAAGGTGCATTTTAGCTGCATTCCAAGAATACAGAAGGACCCTAAGCATATAACATAAAACATAAAACCATACCATAAAACACTTGTAGATACTATTTTGTAAACCATAAATACATAAGCTGGAAATTTTCATGATAAACTTTCCTGATTGGTCAAATGCAATCTGCTCAGAATAAGTTTTTTTTCTTTTCTTTGTTGGAATGGATGATTTCTACGACTTTTACACACGTGGTATTTCACAAAACTTTACACTCTTAACCTCTTAACCAAATCCTTGTTTACTCTGATTCTGGACTTTTCCCTTTTGCTAAAAAGACATCTCGCAATAATTTCTTCACTTCTGTTTCTTTAGTTCCTTTAACCCTTTATAGGGTGCTTATTGAAACACTCAGAGTTTTTCCCAAAGCTTTTGAATAAATTTTATTTATTTATTTATTTTTTTATATTGCAAGTCAAGATCATATATGGTATAATATTTGTTCCCCAAAAAGTATAGATACTTATGGATATATACATTTTCAGAACAGATAAAAACATATAGAAATATATAGGAATTATATATACAGTATATACAGTATATATATATATATATGTATGTATGTGAACAAACTTATTTTCTACAAATATGTGTTTTTTTCCTTATGGTGTCAGTAATTAAGATACTGGCACTGACTCAGTTACCAAATGTGGTTGTTCACCCAATTAAGGCTTAACGTCTCAAAATGTTCTCAAGAAAAGGTGACACATCAAAGTTCTAGGTCACTATAGGCCTCTCGGGTGACTAATGCCCTCCTAAAAGGTTGAGGCCTCGTCTAGGTTGTGTCATATAATTTCCATTAAAAAAAAAAAATCTTCCAGAGAATAGCTGCAGTTAAATTGTAATCACATGACACTAAAGATAGCTGGCGGTACTAGAACTAATTTATGTTTCACCTCAAGACAGGAAATCTGTTTTCAGCACAAGACACAAGATCTAAATGAAATCGGTTTAGATTTCAGTTGCACATTGTAACACTAAAATAATAATAATGTGAAAATGGTCAAGGGGTGGGGTGCAAATACTTATGCACATCAGTCTACTTACTGTATGCGCAGCATCACCCTAGTGTCAAGTTTCTGTGATGATATTATAGCATTTTATTCTATTATTGTTCAGTTTAACCATTGAGACCTATACAGTGCTTAATACACTTATTTAGTTATACTTACACTTTCTTTCTCTAATTAGACAGACTGTGTTTTTCTGTAATTGATTTACTGTTTGTATGATTTGCTTTAATTTAATGTCACTTTCCCATTTCGTTAATACCTTATTGTTTGTAGGTCAATATTTCGTGTTGGAGCAATTTGGACAAGACAAATCTTTGCAACTCTCTGACAAAAACTTCTTTCTTCTTATCGCACAAAAACATTTTGTTAGCACAAGAGGTCAGATCCAAATCCACAATCGATCGTACCAGCTGGATGTACTGTATATACTTAATCTTCCTGAAACGTAACAAGCGAGGGGTTTGAGTTGCACAATCCACATCCACCCAACAATGGAAGCTCCTCTCTCAAAAGGAGCAGCTTAAATATTCATAAGGTAACCCATACCTGTTTCCAGGTAACCGATGCTGGACTCTTGAACCGTGGCAGTGTGTGTGTATGTGAGGGAGAGATCGGTGCTGTAGCTGTTTTTCACGTTCTGTGCTTTAAACAGTAATCCGGGGCTTCTGCAAGCAAACTCGAACAAGAACATGAAGAATATCTGATCTGGATTTTGGACTCAAACCATTTACACCCCCACCACCACCCTCACTACCACCACTACCACCACCACCCTCACTACCGCCACTACCACCATCTTTGTCCACCTGTAGTGTTTAAAAGTTTTTTTTTAAGGACCACAGACGGTGTTGAGATTGTCTAAATTGAATGGAATTCAGTCCAGGAATCCAACATCTGGAATACCCAAAGTCTGGAATTCAGTTGATGGTGGTTTGACTGGACACTTAAGGGACTGATCACTGTTGATTCTGGCTTTGTCTGGGGTTTAAAAGAAAAACAAGAGCATGAATCCACTGTGGAAAGTGTACAAGAGCAAGGTGATGAAGACCATCAACCCTGATGCAGAGGAAGAGCCTGTTGAAGAGGTAATGTTAGACCTGACACTTACTGTAAGCCAACTGAAACCTAACTGCAACAATACAGTGATATATGTGTGTGGGGGGAAAAGAAAACTATTATGAAGATGCAGAAAACATTATATAACAGTAAACCCAAAAACATTGAGAAAGGCGGTACATGGCTAGACCTCTACTCTGAGTTCCTGGACTTATCTCACTAGGTACTTGTCTCACTTATATGACTTTTGTTGCCAATATAAAGCTGCTTTCTTTTATATCTTTAATTTTATATAAAATACATCTCCGGAAAAAAGAAATAAGTCTTATCTTACACTTTACTTTGTAGGGGGAAATGTAACTCTTAGTGGAAAAACGACATTATTTTTGTAATAGCTCACTCACTGCCACACTAGTATTGGAAAAGTTAAGCTAGTAGCATAGCTACTCATCAGATGTTACATGCTAACAAAGTAAAAATACAGTATATACGCAGTATAATACAGCATTAATGCATCACTTTCCTTTACAAACAGAGCCTTTTGCTATAACTATACCACTGACCACAGGGCTTCATTATGCACAGTCGTTCATAATGGAGCTAAATGAACTGGAACGAGTCCTCCTGGAAGTATCCGGCAGTGAATTTACACAGAACTGAATCGTAATATAGAGCAAGAGAACCTTTTACTCCTTAACCTTCCAATGCATCGCACTACTGACATGAACACAACATAAGTACTACTACAGTCACTGTTGCTTTGGAAAGACATTGAGAGAAGGAATGCAACAGGTGGGTCAAATGGTTGCAGGTGAAACGGAGCAGATGCAGGAATGCGACCCAGTTCTTTAAGGCCTGCAGTAATTTGATCTCGGACAGGGGCCCGGCTTCAGATGCCAGTTTACTGATTTAGCAGGGATGAGGATTAACCAGGCGTTCCAACACCAGAGCGCTGGACTTGACAGATATAGAGAGCACCTGACATAATGTCATTATAATGCTCGCTTAGAAAATAGAATATATGCATCAAGGCTATTAATTACCTTTAAAAATACATTTAAATTTAACAAGGGCGGCATGGTGGCTTAGTGGTTAGCGCTCACAATTTGCAACTCCAAGGTCGAGGTTCAATTTCCACCTCAGAGTCTGTATGCATGGAGTTTTCATGTTCTCCCCGTGCTTGGTGGGTTTCCTTAGGGTGCTCCGGTTTCCTCCCACAGGCCAAAGACATGCAGATTAGACTAAATGGCAGTCCTAAATTGCCCGTAGAGTGTGAATAAGTGTGTGTATAGGTGTGTGCCCTGCAATAGATTGGCAATCCTTCCAGGGTGTACCCCGCCTGATGCCCTAAGTATTCTGGGATAGGATCCAGGCCTACGCAACTTCCAATACAGTATAAAGTATAAATCATAATTATGATTATGAGAAAATCATCCAAAATGGTATTCATTTTCATTCATTTTTACACTTATTAAATTTGCTTGTAGAAATCTATACAGTAAACTAAACAAGGCATCGTGTAAAAATTCTAATGAAGCATCAGCAGCGGCTAAAATCCATAATGTTGATTTACCACGTTCAGAGTTCATACAAGTAAAACTGGACTGTAGATTGTTCATTTAAAACTCAAAACCCTGGGAAGATTGTTGTGAGCCTGGTATTTTTTTTTTGCTTTAGGTTGTTTTAATTTTTTTACTGTAAAAGGCATTTTTTGGGGTGATTTCTCAGCAGCCATGCTAGCATTAGCCTTGATGACAAACACTTTGTATTTTTTTGTACATCAACAAAAAAGTGCTTCGGTAAATCTATGCTAAAAGCAGAACTTGTGATTCTAAACTTGCCCGGTGGGGTGGGGTTGCTCAGTGGTTAAAGTGTTGGCTTCTTGGTTCAAGTCCCAGCACCACTATGTTGCCACTGTTCAGCCCTTGAGCGAGGCCCATAACCCCTTAACTGTCCAGATGTACAATGCAATGAAATGTAAGTCGATCTGGATAAGGGTGTCTGCCAAATGTCTAAGGATTTCTTTCTTTTATTCATTTTTTAAAACCTTTTTTTAACCTTTTTTTTTTTTTATCCTTTAGTGGTATAAGGGGTCAAGCTGGCAGCATGTAGTGTTGTTCTATTTTGATGCACCTTTTTGGAGATACCATCCCAAATTGTGTTCTGTACAGTTGCAGTAAAGGCTTTCTTCTTCTTCTGAAAGCAAGAAACAGTACATCCATCAGTTCTTAATAAATGCCTTGGTAAAAATGCATTATTACTGTTATCCAAGTGTGACTTATTGCAAAGTAGAATACAGTAATATAAGTAGTATAGTAATATACAGTGTATATTTCTCATATTAATCTGTGTCAAAAATTATGAGTCACTCCTTAATATAGAGTTAGGAATATATATTACCATTTTGTATTGTGTATGTCTAATACACAAGCCCTTTTATTTATTATGATATAGATGCCAGTGATTATCCCTCCAAACTGTGACTCCATGCTTTTGGCCCTTTGTTTTGTCTGGTGAAGTTTCTTATTTTGTCTCGAGTTGGTGTTGAGGCACGAGATCAGATCAGTGCAGGTGTACTGTGGGAAAAAAAGAGAAATCTAATATTTAATGAAATTCTAATTTTATTTGTCACATGCAAAACCATACACAGTATGATATGCAGTAAAATACGTAAACGACTGTTCATGACCCAGAAGGGAAAAGTTGAAAGATATTACCACAATAAAAAAATTATTACATAAAATTAAATGGGTTAAAGATAAAAAATAAATGGGTTAAAATTATCTTGCTAATGTTGACACTTTTTATGTGGCAAAATGATTAAAGTAAGCATGGAATAAAAGACTTGCAGTGTGCTGTTATAGAAAGATTGATGTGAAGTCAAGTTACTGTTACCACCAGAAAGTTGATTAATCTCCTATGGCTTTTATTCCTCTTATACAATAGTAATTTTCCAATGATTACAATTTTATTAATTAAAACAGAACAAGTCATATATATATTAGATTAGATTCAACTTTATTGTCTCTGCACATGTATGTTACAAGGCAACGAAATACAGTTAGCATCTAAACAAAAGTGCATTTGTCGCAGTGCAAAATTATTTGCAGTATGCAGTAAAGGAGTTATATTTAGTAAATGCAAATGATTATAGGTGGATGCAATGAAGGAGGGTATTGTACGGTGGCCGAGAAGTGCAAACCAAAATAACAAATTTAAAAACAAAATCACAAAATCAAAACAAAATAACAAAACCGAAAACAAAATAACAAAACAAAATACAATATAATAAAACAAAATACAATATAACAAATCAGAAAACACAACGACATATCCAGATACAAAACACCAAATGAGAAAACACAACGACAAGTCACTCAAACCGGAAAAGGTAGGTACTGTATAGTTCGCAAATTAAATTCTTATTGCTGATTGGATGAGACATCTGTCACTCAAGACAAAACAAGAAGTACTATCAAGTGAAGTCAGAACAATTTTTTCAAGCACATTTAACCACAGCTTAGTTGACCAAAGTGCTGTATAGTCCTAAAATACTGAAATGAATCCTTAAATGAAAAATACATTTAAATGTCCGTGTGGCGGCAGTACTTCATATATACGTACTATATTTTGAGTGACAGATGTCTCGTCCAATCAGCGGTAAGAAAAAACAAGCCAAAAAAGGTAGGTGTGGTTTGCGAATGCCATTCTTACCGCTGATTGGACAAGACATCTGCCACTAAAGATCAGCAATAGGAATTTCATTCGCAAACCACACATAGGCGTGTTGATTATCACCGCTGATTGGACAAGACATCTGTCACTCAAAATACACAGGAAGTGCTTCAGCTACACGGAGATGTATTTTCATTTAAAGATTCATTTCAGTATTTTAGGATTATATATTAATTCATATAATATATATGTTTTCAGATTATCACTCAGTGCAGTTACTGAAATATAGGTGAATGCCTGTGACAATGCCCTAACCTAAAGGAAATGTGACTACAACTCATATATATATATATATATATATCAGGGCTTGACATTAACTTTTTTGCTCACTGGCCAATGTGGCTAGTGGATTTCCG
>JAQMYG010000019.1:4681851-4698088 GCA_030014215.1 Clariallabes teugelsi
AGACAGATTGACCTAACATAAATTACAACATAAATTAACAAAAACTAACTATCTAACTATCTAAGGAAGACTTTTTTTGTCGAAGTTGAACCCCCTCCTTGTGATATCTCATTTTCCAGAAGATGATCTAAGAACTTCTTAAGGAGTCTTAAGTTTAAAAGTCTCTACAGGTCACATTATGAGCTGGCTTTGGTGATTGCGCCAAAAGTCCAGTAGTGCTTTTGGACCCTTTTTGTGTTTCTTTAATATAACACAATAAGAAATCTCCTGGCTATGTTTCGGGCTCTTTGTGCTTAAATCTCGTTTATTCAGATTGATGAATGAGACTTAAAGGAAGCATCAGGTCTTACATACAGTACAGTATTAAAAACGCTCAGGATTTCCAGCATGTTGTAGAAGTATTATTACAGTTTTTAATCCAAGTATCAGTTTAATCCTTTTACATGTAGTCACTTGATAGTACGCCTCAGGTGGGAAAACACTAAGTACCACAAGAGGGTAATTTGTGCTTCAGGTTTTTTATTTATTTATTTTTTTTACTTCTAATTGTTCTAAATGCTTGTTTTGACTGTTGTTTTGTTTTGTCTGTTCCAGTTAGGAAGTAATTACCAGACCAGATTTGTATAGATTGTATTTCACCTACTGAAAAGATTTTTATTTATTACTACCGTTACCTAAGCATAACAACTGTAATAAATGGTGGCATGTTATTTCCACCACTGTAAGGAAAACAAAAAAGAAGAAGAAAATGTGTTTTTTTTTTATGCTTCTGCTGGTTCCGATTCACAGAGCCCACGTCAAGAACCATCAATCTAGACTATGACCGCTCTAAGAAATGTGTTCTTTGGTGTATTGAACTTTTTCGTTTCTCACCCTATTTGCATAGGTCGAGCTTTAGAGGAATGTTTGGAGTCCTTGCGTTTTCTACGAGTCACGCAGAGAAATGCTAAAGAAGTTAGTCGGGTTTCTCTCAGAACCACTGTGGGCTCTCATCCTGGCCTTGAGCCCAGGAACGCGGCCCACTACTCGGCACCGATGCTTCTTTTCGCTTCCAGAGCTCCTTGGCATTGAAGTTTGGATTTGTAATGGAGTCAGTCGGGAGCCAAAAGTCTGCCTGACCTCGATGGTACACACAACAGTTGTGTAAAAAAAAAAAAAAAAAAAAAAGAAGTCGCCTTCTTTCATCGGCTATCAAATCTCCAGTTGCTGTTTTATTCCTATGTTTTTCATTCCGCTCCAGGCCTGCTTCACCTCCTTCCTCGACCCTAGAGCTTTCTGGGGAAAAAGTGGCGACGTAGCCGAATCACAGTGCGATCGATACTGCAATTTTCTGCCGGGTCAGTGGCTGACACACACAGTCAGAGAGAGAGAGAGAGAGAGAGAGAGTGAGAAGGGTGGGGGCAGCAGTAAGAGGTTATTACAGCTCCAAACCATTGCTGGAGTCAGTCCAATATCTCTGAGACGATACAGATCCCAGATCAGCTCACTTCAGAATAAGCCCAGAATAACCATCAAGAGAATTTTATTTCATCATTTATCAAAAAGTAATACAAATTTGTATCCATGATGATATAGTATATTTAAATTCATCTAGGAACCTTTGGGAACCTAGGGACCGAGAAGGCCAGTGGTTACCATTGTATTACAGTATACTGTATATGGTACAGTATAATCATCTGATTATAGTGAGTCTTAGTATTAGGCAAATACAACCTCAGATGAACAACAACAACATGTAACTTTTTCATCATGCCATATATTTTATTATTTATTTAATCGAAAGGAAGCCAAAAATAAAACTGACTTTATCGTCATTACAGTATGTATGCCTTTATCTGCCTTTTACATAGTTTTGGCTCATTCTTTTTTACAACATTTCCTCAGCTTATTGGGGGTTAGGGTCCCGCCACAGCATTTCAATTAGGTTGAGGTCTGGACTTTGACTCGGCCATTCCAAAACCTTGAGTCTTTTATTTACTGGTCTTCAGATCATTGTCCTGTTGCATGACCAATTTCGACCAAGCTTTAGCAGTCGGACAGATGGCCTCGCGTTTGCCTCTATAATACTCTGGTATACAGAGGAGTTCATGGGTGACTCAAGAAAAAAACAAGCCCAAATCTTTCCCTTTCCAGTGCCATACATGACAGTGGAGATGAGGTGTTTCTGCTGAAATGCTCTTTAGTTTTCACCAAACATGGCGCTGGATATTAAGGCCAAACAACTCCAGTTTTGTCTCATCTGTCCATAGGAACATTGTTCCAGAAGCCTTGTTAAATAGGTTTGTTCAGATGCAGTTTTGCGAATCTCAGTTGTGCTTCCATGTTCTTTTTAGAAAGAAGAAGCTTTGGACACCCTTCCAAATAAACCGTACTTGTTCGGTCTTCATCCAGTTGTGCTTTAACTTGGCCCGTAGGGTCTGAGATGTAGATCTTTACTCATTTACTCATCACTCATTCTGACCTTGGGATGAATGTGCTGGGACGTCCATTCCTGGGAAGATTGGCAGCTGTCTTGAATGCTTTCCGCTTGTGAATGATCTTTCTCACAGTACAGTAGAACGCTGAACTCCAAATTTTGAGTTTGTAAATGGTTTAACAATTGTTTCCAGATTGATGATAAGACTTTATGTTGCTTATGTCTTTCCCTCTTGGCATTTGTGTTAACACACACCTGAATGCTCCAGACCAAACAACTGCCATAAACGTCTGCTTTTATAGAGGTCCTCACACCTGCTGATGATCAATTAATCAAGGGCTAATGATTAGCAGCACCTGGCTGCAAACTAACCCTCTTAAATCCTGTGGAAGCAGAAAGGAGGTAATTAATATCGTCCACAGTGTTTTAGCTTCATTTTTGTTAAATACATAATAATGAAAAAAAAAAAAAGTTATTATGTTGCTGTTTGTGTGATCTTGTATTTGCCTGTAATTGAGACTCGCTCTGTTCACTCGATCACTCGATTGTAGCCATGAAAGCATACTGGAGAAATTCCAGCACATTCACGAAAATGCACCACAATAGCTTGTTGTGCAAATGAGGGTAGAGCAGGGGTGTTTAAACGTCTTTGGCAGAACCCCTCATCCATCTGGTACGTTTTCATCTTCGCCACCACTTGCTCTTAAAAATACACCACCAAAAAAAATATAAAACAATAATAGATATGTGAATGTGCTTATTTGTACATCTTCATATAATTCGGAGTTAAAGTGCTTGTCCACTGCAGTGATGCAGTCTGGTGGATGTACAGTATATCACCAGCTCAATATGTGAAACTATTAGAGAATTTAGTTCAATGGTTATGTGCTTTTAAAGTCAGAATGTAATCAAGCACCAAGATTTTCACCTGACGTGGGGATCGAACCCAGGTCGCTTATGTGCTGTAACTTTTTTGCTGCACTCTTCTATCAAAACATCCTCACAAGATTTCATAATGCTAATCCTACATGACTTGATCTTGCTTATTCGACATAATTCAGTCTAGTAGTTGGAAACTTATTATCACATGTTATAGGTTTTTTTTAAAACAAGTGAAAAATATAGGTACGATTATTAATTCATGATCATGGTGGAAAGATGACTTAGTAAATAGCACTGTCGCCTTGCACCTCCGTGGTCCGGGTTCGATTCCTGTTCAGGTTCGATTCCCGCCTCGGTTTGCATGGAGTTTGCATGTTCTCCTCGTGCTTGGTGGGTTTCCTCCAGGTACTCCGGTTTCTTTCCACAGTCCAAAGATACAGTAAGCAGATTAATTGCCTAAATTGCCGGTAGCGTGTGTCTGCCCTGTGATGGATAGGCACCCTGTCCAGGGTGTACACCGCCTGGCGCCCCAAGTCTCCTGGCATAGGCTCCAGGCTCACCGTGACCCTGTATACAGAATTAAACAGTATAGACGATGAATAAGTGAGGTCATTCATGATCCTCAATATTAAGTGATATAAAAGTTAAAAAACAACTAGCTTAGCCATGTTTACTGTACCTCTTAAAAATGGCACCAAGAGAATGGCACCCGAGAGAGACCCATCTGAATGTTTAAAAAAAAAGACTCAAAGGTGAAACGTACTTTAATTAATCTGCTTTAAATGTTTATTTAGTGCACAGTCTGGCTTAGACAGAAATCACCCCTAGACCGGCTTCTTCAAACCAAGTCAACAGATCCAATATAATCCTCCTTAATACATTTGTTAACATTTGTTAATCTTATATTTCTGACTTTTTATACTTAAAACACTGTTCTCTGCTCACACTTATAGCAACTCCTGTATATCAGAGATACATACAGTATTATTATTATTATCATCATTATTATTATTATTTGTAGTATTATTGTTGTGTTTAGATTCACCGCCTGTTTAGAAAAACACTTTTTCCATTTCTTCCTTGCTATGCTCACATACGGTGTGTATATTTGCCAAGTCAGATTGACCCCCGAGGGTAGTCTTGTCAAAATCACATCATGATGTTGGCTCCGTTTGTGTCCTCCCCGAATCCTGCCAATTCTGTTCCATTACTCTAAACACACAGCAATTACAGCCTCCCATTCCATTCCTCACTCAGGGAGTTTTTGTTGTTGTTGTTTTTTTTGTTTTTTTTTAACGAGAACCACTTCCCTTCTCTGAGTCGGTGTGTTGGCCTCGCTGTGAACTGATATTGCTTTAATCTGATGAATGCTGTTCAGTAGGCAGAGGGAACGGCTCAGCTGTTGAGTGGGAGACAGCAGTAGCGTCATTTATTAGGAAACACCAGTGGAGATTGGAAACCCTGCAGCCAGCCTTGGTCTGTCAGATGGTCGTATCTGTCTCTTGGACCTCCTTTCCTTGGTCACAGCAGGTATAAAATCTCCGTAAACGGCTCTCCACTAGCTCGTCCTAAAAAACTGAAGGAAAGCGTTCCAGAAAGAAAGCGTGCAACACGAGCAGAGTGCCAGATCAGATAGCTGAGAGCAGTACTTTTCACACTTGAATCCGCACACACAGGCTTTGTTTCCGGGTTGTTTTGGAGAAGGGGATGGCACCGGCACACGTTTGTTGCTCTTCAGCTGAGAATCAGAAGCACGGTTTTCTATGTTGGATGAACAACATTGAATAGGTAGTGGAACAACATTGAGTGGAGAAGATTTTCACCGCAAAAAAAGGTAGGCTTATTAGTAGTAGTAGCCATGCCTGTTCGAACGCGCTAGTCGGATTTAGCGCCAGATAACCATTAGCGAAGAAAATACGTGCGCTATCATGCCTCGCAGTGATGAATGAAATCAGTCAAGCATTTAAACACTTCGAAGTGCAGACTTGTTAATGTGTGTGTTGCATAACTTGCAAGCAGGTTTCTTCTGCATTCACTTCTTAGAGTGTTTAACACCTGCACTGAATTGATTTAACACGTATTGTATAGAACCCCGAGCCCAATCGATACTTTCTTTAGTAATTAATTCTAATTAGCTAAAGATAATTTGCTAATTTGCTAATTCTAAATAGCTAAATGTCTTTTCATGAAAACATTTATTGTCAAAAAAAAAAAAAAAAAATCAGATTAGATATTCCAATTTAACTGTTTATATGGACGCTGATCTGATAACATGTGTTTACATTCTCAAAGCACTTAATCAGAATATAAAATATGACAGAAATACAACGTAACAAGAAGGGTTGATGTCTATGATCATACTTTCCATCTTTTTTCCAATAAACCCCACCTTGTTCATTATTAATAGTTACAAGAATTCAGTCTCATTTATGATTACTTACACTTACTTACACTTAAAACTAGTAATTGGCGGCACATTGGCTTAGTGGTTAGCACTGTTGCCTTGCACCTCTAGGGTCTGGGTTCGATTCCCTCCTCGGGGTCTGTGTGCATAGTGTGGTGGGTTTCCTCTGGGTTCTGTGGTTTCCTCCCACAGTCCAAAACATACAGATTAGGCTAATTGATGTTATCAGTTTGCCTGTTTTTATGTGAGTGTTGACTGGAGGTCCTACCACAGTCGTAGTATTGTGAATACATACAGTGGTCACCACTGGCCTCCACCGTCCCAAGTTGGACTACAGAGGTTCCTTAATGGATGGATGGATGGAAATAGTAGTTGTCTTAGTCTGTTAGCGATGTAAATAGTTTTTAACTTACTAAATTAAGTGTAACCTAAGCTAAAATATGTAGCTAGATTTAATAGGTTTCATCATTAATCATGTTGTCAGGTTAGCTTGGTGCCTCTTGCTGAAACGCATTTGATCCGAAACAGTGGAAGTTTGCACTTGATCATATAGCCTTACACTTAACAGCTATTTTAGCTTTGCTGTAATTATTTTGTTCAAATAACCACTGTTGAAAAGCAACCATTGAGTCTTTCTCTAAGTTGCTTTTGGATAAAAAAAGAATGGTTTAATATATAAATTCACTGTAATGAAATCCACCTGGTAATAAACAAAATTTCAAGCAGACCTATTATGCATTTTTCAGTTGTTAGCCGTTATTAGACGTTCAGATGGGTGTCCTGTTTGCACACCAAAAACACGAGAAAAACAATTCACTGCTTGTTGCACTTTGTTCCAGGTTAGTCGTTAATGATTAGCAGTTAACAGTTAAGAACTAAAGGATAACTTTGTATGGTCTTTAGCTCTTAACAGGAGCTAAGTTAGCCATTAGCGGTTAGCGGCTATATTGAGTATGTCATTGTGAATTAATATATCTTACATATATTATTCCCCTTATTTTGTTTGCCGGAAATGCCCGTTGGAAATGCATGATAAGGGCCAAAACATGGACATTTTCTGTCCCCGTGTTCTGATAGGCCAGAATTGTACACTTCCACAAAAGGGGTATTCTAGGGCAATTACTTTAAAGTTCCGCAGCCTGAAACAGTGCGTTGGAAAAAGGAGAGAAACATTAAAATAATCAAGCATGGCAGCAATTATGAGTAAAAATTAAATAGATAAAATGTATTAACGACTTTTGCAGAAGAGTCTGTTAGATCTGTACATAAGTACACAAGGTTTTCATTGAACAAGATACAACGGGTGAGTCCCCCCGCCCGCCTCCGCTTTGGGTGCGTGCACACATCTGGGGATGTTCTTCTTTGTTAATTTCACTTGTTGCCACATCAGCAAGTTTCACTTAATCGTTGGCCAAAGATTTTTGATCTTGTTTTCTCTTGCCGCTACAAGAGTAGAAGTTCAGGACTCTGTAATTTAACCATATTATCAGCTTGAATGCGCACGTCATCATAACAATGATAGAAGCTATTCTTCACTCGAAGAAGATTGATGACCTCATGGTTACACTACGACCTATGCTCCAAAGTGCATTAGTATAATCATATGATTACATTTATTCCTTACACTTTTTATATGAAATTGTAATGCAGCCCGAGACCAACTTTCCGAAGCAGAATCGATTGAGGTTGTCTTGATTTAAGCAGTAAGCTCACCTCCCAGACACCCACCACCACCACATACCCCTGTTTACAACACAGGTGTCTTTCTTCCGTCGTGTTCCTTTTGCCTTCGCTCTTCGCTGTTTTCTCCCTCTGCATTATGACAGGGCTGCGCCACAGGTCAGCTGCGCTGCTCTCGGATGCGTGAACGCTGAATGTCAGCTGGGTGACGGCTGCATGGGCAGAGCTTGAGAAGCATGTAAACGTGGCACGGCCGAGTCGCTCAGGCGGGGACTACACTCGAAGTGTGTCTGAGGTTTCTCAACCATAGTCGGAATAAAAGTGATGGAATAAAGCAATCAAATGCGGAATATATATATATATATATAAAGAATCGGACGCCTTGCGGGTGTGCCGTTATAGGAAAATAATCATAGATCACCCAGTGTGAAGTTCAATTCTTATAGTTTTAAGTGTCTTATAGCAGCATGCCCCAAAATGTATTCTCCTATTATAGTCAGGCATTTTATTTATTACAAAACAATATATTTGTTTATTCTTACTTTTAATACTGTAGAACATCTACATTATGAAAGGTTTCATATAATGCCAGAACATAGTGACAGGAGCAGGACCTCTAGAAGGAGTTATGTGCTGTCTGGGTGTGATGAAGAGTCCAGGAGTACTTCAGGACTAGTTGGGGGCTGAAATAATATTTTAAGACAGAAGGGGTGAGCACTGTTGGAGTGAACACTGGGAGCCATTCTTCTCTGTCACACACTATAGTGTTTGTTGGGTTTTCCCTATAAAACCAGCACTGGGTGGCTGCGATGAATAACAGCTTGTCCTTTGTGTGGCGTGTTTTGTGAAGTGGAAGTGAAACCCAGCGCCTCCTCGTCCTCCATAAAGATCTCCCAGGCAGACAGAAAGGCATTGTGGTCTGGGGATGCACTGACCGAACCAAATGAGGGAGCCACCCGAGGTGGGGGGGGATAGGATGTTGAGCAGCACTCACAGGATAATGGGGTTTATGGAGATAGGGGTCACAGGCTTGTACAAGGTCTAGAATAGAACAGTGTCTCCTTCTTTCTGTCTTTGGGCAATGATGATGATGATGGTGGAGACACTTGGACGACATGAGCACGATCGTTCTGGAGAAGCATGCAGCATTTGTACGGACTAGAGCATGGAGAAGGTTTTCGCCTTACTCTATGTTTGCCATATAATGCTGATATATCTCCAGCTGAGCTCATATCACAAGCCAGAGACACATGTCGCGCGACCCTGCATCGTTAATCTTTGTCTTGCTAACACAATTAGAGTTCTCGATTACGGACATAAAATAAAATGACGCACAATGGCGATGGCATTTAGCATGATGGCAAGTTTAGTCATGTTGTTTCTACAATGTAGTCTGAAAGGCTTTTGACAAAGGCATGGGCGTTTAAATTGCTTGCAGTGTTACTTGGGTCGCCTAACACTGGGTCCTGCTAATCTGCAGTACTGGTTTCAAACAAACAAAAGCCAAGAACATTTACTATGTACATAAGTACTATGGCAAACTATAGTACTGTACAGTACATACCATAGAATACCATGATGTCGCTGTGGTACGTCAGACATTACCATGGTATGAACACTGGAACATCAGTGGATACAATGGTAGTATTATGGTATGTACAGTACCACCATATTTGGTGAATCCCATGATAGGTACTGTGGCACTTCATTGGATACCGTGATGGTACACAGTACCATATTGTATGTAACAGTAAGAGTTACACTAATAGTAATATGCTATGATATTGAATTAAAGTTATAATAGTACAATAGTACTCTATAAATATTACCATTATTGTAGATAAAGATGTACTTTATAGCATATGCTTGACAGTATCTTGGTACGTATTACATAGTACTGTACTACGGTACCATAATACATTACATGTACCACTGTACCATAGTACTGTATGCACCACGGTAGAACCTAAGTGTGCTATATGTGTAATACCTAAGTGTGCTATATGTACTATAGCAGCAAATAAGTACCATTGTACTGTCAAAGATACCATGATACCTATAGGGTAAAATTTCAAATGGTTTAATTTATGCTTATTTTATCAGCACTGTTATTATTGTTCATGTTAGCACTAAAATTATTTTTAAAAGCCTTGCTGCGGTAATACTCTAGATTAAAAACAATCATGATGTCTTATATTTGCCTTGAAATCGATTTACTGGTTAACTGAGTTTGTAGATACATAAAGTTTGTAGACACATTTATTCGGCTATTTTATTGTTATTTATGTTTTTCATCGCTAAAATGAATTGAAAGATGTTAATTTTGCTGCAAGCTATAGTAAGTCTTGATGAACAGGAAACGATTATCATTCATTTGTCATAATTACCTCGCTAATTTGTTGTGTTTGCCATTCACCACAGGATTAGCATTTAAGCTAAGTGATTAGCGATGTAAATTTTCCAAGCAAAAACAATAAATAAAAATAAGGCTAATACAGTACATAGGCTGTCTAGTAATTGTGTCACAAGTAATAAGAACCTAACAAGTGTTTAGAAAGCTTAAATCGTGTAGTTAAGTGTGTTATTCTATGCTATATTTAGAGTCATAATAAGTTGTGTTATGTTAGCCTTCATGCTAGCTGTGGGAAAAGAAAGGAAAGCCTTCTCATGCTAATTTTTGTTTTAAGCTCATAAAAAGGAAAATGTTGCACAAGTTTGCTAATATACTACTCTGTCATCATTTAAGTATTCTTTTTTTTTTTTTTTACCTGCTACGACTGAAATGTGTTTCAAAAACTTGCTAAGTCCGTTCAATTATCTGGAAAAAAGGTAAGAAGGTGAAACGTGTAGCTAAATTTACTGATGCTACTTAACAATTTCTTAACAAATTGTCAATACTTACTGATATGTTAATCTTATTGCTAGCTCTGAAAAGCTAGAATGTAAATAAAAAAGATTGTCAAATGTGTTGTTAGCCTTTAAAATAAAGAACAAGTTTAGTCCAGTTTAACAGGTAAAAGGATTAGCTCAGACATCATAGTTCTGTTCAAAACTTGTAAGGTAGAATTTCGCTCTTAAAACAAACACAAAAATAAATGTGCTAGCTAACATTTGTGTTGTATTGTATTGAGTTTCTGAAACTAACTATTGACTATTTTAAAAAGGTGTATCAATTTAACATGATACATGACTGAAATTCATTTCAAAATCTTGCTAATTGTGCTAAAAGGATGAAATTATAGTCTCTAAGATGAAAGAACATTTAGTGAAAATTGAGTACGTAAATGTTAGTAGACAATCTTAGTTTGTGTTAGCTTTGTTGTTAGCACTGAAATTCATCTTCAATAATCTTCTTCTTCTTATTATTATTATTGACTTTAATATTCATGTTTTTAGGTTGCATTCTTAGGTAGATCCTCATTTTGTTCCATTTTTGGATTAAGTGTTAATTCGAATGTATTTATTATGCTATTTACAAAACGAAAATATGCATGGAACGCTTCTGGAGCTTTCCATTGAGCCCCACAGAAAAGGACCCCGGAGCTGGAGCCTTAAGCTGACGGAGACACACACTTCATCCTGTTTTGTTCCTCGTCTCCTGTTGAAAAGCAATCAGACTCGCCCTCCCCTTCGCGAGCATGTGAATAGGGATGAACTTGCCCTCCGGCTCCCAGACCACCCCAAGCACCATTGTGACTGCAAACAGCTTTCACCCTGACCCCATTGGTGCACAATAGACCAATGCATGCTTCAATTATTTGACAGTGGTGTCTTAATTGACTGTTTCCAAGCCCCATTCATGCTTTGTTACTGTTGCATCGAGGGCAGGATTCTTTAAAAATTGCAGGCTGGTGTCATGGAGTTAAGTAAACCGTTTGGGGACGAGACCAAACCAAGGCCTTCTGTATGTGTTAGTATAAATTACTTTTGAATTAAATCAAGAAATATATGTGAAGAAAAAAGGAATTTCAGCCCATGTTTAGGATGTTAAAGATGCTGTATTTGTGCTGGAGTTCCTCCTGGGATACCTCATCTTTGTAGAGTCCATGGTAATTTGACACACCATTCTGAAACATGAGCATTTCAAATGGATGATTTATTTATAGGCATAAATTAAGCCGTAATGGGATGAGCATTGAAAGATAACTGTTTGTAGTCATGTTAGATATGTTTCCAGGCTTTAATAGTTTGGCCCTCTCCATTTTTGGTTGAATACACCATGTCTGAAGCACAGATCAATCGAAAGCTTTTTTTTTTTTTTTTTGTATCTGTTTATCGTTTTGTAAAATACCCTCCGTCAGGGGATCAGGTGTCTCTCCACTATCAATCCACCATCATTTACTGGATTTACTTGCTCTATGATTGAATGAAGTAGCAGCTGCTTAGTGCTCTGTAATTGGATGAAGCCACCCGACTCATTAATTATTCATCAATTTATTCATCTGGTCTAAAAAAAATCACTAATGGGAAACTGTGGTGTGCCTGCCAGAGCGCTGAAAACCTTACTGGGCTAATGATGGATGGCAGATCTTCCTAAGCAGCGATTGTAGGGATAGGAAATAAGATGAGACTTGGGAGTGGTTAGATGTTAGGCTAATACTTCCTCCATGCGAAACATTTGTTCATTTTCCCTGGGTGTTGTGGTGGCAACAGGTTGAGAAGGTCAGTCCAGATTTCCCAAGCCACAGATTCTAGTTCCAACTGGGGGATCTCCAGATGTTGTGAGATACTGTCTCTCCAGCCAGGTCTCCTGGATCTACTTCAGACATGTCTGATAGAGCTTATATTGGCAGCCGATGGTGGCATCTTTGTAAGGTGCCCAAACCACCTCCTTTGGCTGATCTCGATTTTCAGCATCTGCTACAGTACAAGGTGTTCCAGGTTTGTCACCTTATCTTCTGGAGAACCTCTTTTTTTTTTTTTTTTTAGAACCTGTACTCGACAATACGTTTTCATAATCGAACAAGGCATCCTGTATTGCCTTTAGGTATGTATGCCAGATGTACTTGTATAATGAATCTTGGATACATTAATTGGTTTGAACAGTTGGTAGGCGATGTTTTTTTTTTTTATATCCCCTTGGTGTTTTCTGGAACTCCATATACAGTACTGTAGATATTAAGTGTTTGAGATATTTCGAAGGCAAAGCATGCTTCCCTGAAGCTATTTTATCCATTTTTTAAATAAATCCCTATTCATGCATTTTTCAAAAGGCAGTCTGGACATCATTATTCCAAACTGCTGATATCATGACTGAGTCCTTCATCGAATATTCAGTGCATTTTATTTTTAAGGCTAGCCTTTAAAAAAAATTTTTTTTTAATGCAAACCATATCTCAAGCTTGCACCACCATACAGACAGATGATCAACATCGGTCCACTGGGAGAACCTGGCCAGT
The DNA here is from genome assembly GCA_030014215.1 of Clariallabes teugelsi. NCBI lineage: Eukaryota > Metazoa > Chordata > Actinopteri > Siluriformes > Clariidae > Clariallabes > Clariallabes teugelsi. The sequence goes on from JAQMYG010000019.1 coordinate 4,694,633, forward strand.
TTACTCCTATTGTTAAACAGAAAGAAAAGCTCTATTGTCTGTATTTTGCCTACATTTATTCATGGCACTTTTCCAACATCAAAAATATATACACAGTATGTATTATTGTGTGTTTTTGTTGTTGTTGAGAAACAACATACCAGGCCTAATTTCCGTTCCTCTTTTGGCGTCATTGTGTCATGTGTCGTGTTAAACTACAGTAGAGCATGAACACATTGTTGTGGATTTCATCTTCTTCTCCTGGGTTCTCAATGCTCGAGGCATGGTGGGGAAGATGGCGCATAAGTGACATTTTATACAAGGAACACAGTTTCAGCTAACAGCTGCTCGTTTGCTACCGAGCAGCTCAAACTGCTGTACAAGATGAATCTTTCTGATTGATATTGTATGGTATCCTCATACATCCCCAAAACTGTTGATTTATTTGACCATTTCAGTTTATCTGGAGACGCAGATGTAATATGTAATATGAAATTTGGTGGGCTACATCGTTTTACAGATATTTAGGCAATAAAACAAAACTGGTTTAATCAGAAGTGACTAATTCTTCAGAAATAATAGTATATTGATTGCAACCATCCTGCTGATGATGTACTGTGCAGCTGATTTTCCTCACTGTGTTATGATGTCTTGCATAATTGAAACTCAATGCTTCTCATCGATAGCTAGATGCTGAATAAAATAAAAATAAAAAAACAGGCAAAGAAAAAGCACAGAGGACCTCACATGTGTCCTTTTCCAGTTTTCTCCTGTCGAGGTGCTGTGAGTCTGTGGTATAGAGTAGCCTTAGATTCCTGTTGGAGTAGAACCTGATGTTGTGGTCGTCTCCGGGTCCTTCGAGATTGACCATGGTGTGCGTTCTGAGATGCTTTTCTGCTCACCATGGTTGTAAAGAGTGGTTGTTTGTGTTAGCATAGCGTTCCTGTCAGCTCTGTGTATCAAAGGTTGACTGTCGATTTAATTAATTTTTTTGGGCGTTGAGATTTTTCGCTTTACTTTGATTCAGTAGCTTTGTCTGATTTGTCTCTTCCAGGTTTTAAAGTTTTTAAAAAAAACGATTAAAGGTGTCTAAATGTTTAAATGTCCCCGCTAATCCCCCCGTTTAAGAGTTCCCGCTAATCATCTGCTCCATACTCCAGTCCAGTAGGTGGCGGTATTGCCCCTGCTGCACAAAACTTAAGATACAAACAAACAATATTCTTGTAAAATGCAAGTATTTGCAGAAGATGCTTTGTGTTTTATACAAATGCCGTGATATATTTTTAAGGAAATCTTCAATCGATTAATTTTAATTCATCTCAAAACAGTTGGGCTACTCTCCTCAGACTTTTCTTTAACTGTTTTGTTTTTATTATTATTTTTAATATTTTTGGCAACGTTCTATATTAATCTAGAGACTGTTGAAGCCTTAACTGAACCTCATGACTTGGATCTGCATGATTGTAAGCATTGATCTGCTACCACATTATGAAGATTATTAATTATTCATTATTTTAAAAAAAAAGTGGCTGTTGAGGATATAAATTTGTTTCATATTTAATAGGAGGCATTAATACTTTTTTAGTGTCCACAGATATACTGTATAGGTATACAGATTAATGAATATGTAATATAACAATTAATATTTAACATAATTAATAGAAAACCATCTAAAATCTAAATGGAGAAGTTTATTGTATTAATAACTTAAAGTAGATCGGTGTGACACATCAGACGTTCTTAGCAAGCTGTATCTGTAACGTGATGTTTTTCACTGTCACCTTGAAGTTTTTTTTTTTTCCATTCCTAGTCACTTGAACTTGTCTTACTCATCTTTCAACTGTAACAGTTCCTCAGCTACTGTAGCAGATGTTCTGATGTGTGTCTAGTAGCGAAGTAACAATTTTCTCTCATTGATTGTGTGATGAAATGTACTACCAGCTGTATTACTGTCAGGGTGACAGAACACTCACACACTCACACACTGCAAACAGTTGGCTGTCATTTCGGTTAGGCTGGCAAGATCCCTATAGAACATCACCATGTATACAGTGTACAGTATGTACACACTATACAGCGGTATAGTTCTTAAATCTTCCCATTGAAAGTGGCTCCCTTTTCTTCTTACTACCGTTCTTGCTACCGTTCTTGGGACCCATGGTGCTTTGTCTTCACTAAATCTTGCATACACAAAATGCATAAAAACCCACAAAGAAATATGTGAACTCGCTTCGCACTGACGGAAAAACATTTTGAACGTCTCCCGCACGACCACGTGCACCTTAGCGGGTGTTTGGTTCGGATCAGTTTGTTCGCTCGTATGCCGAAAATGCTTTGCATGCCGAGACAAATTTCTTGCAAAATTTCATTTCATAAGGTGGAAATTCTTGAATCATAGTTCATATGCCGAGGTACTACTGTATATGTTGTAGCTGAAATGACGAGTGATGATAACGAGTTTGTGTGTTGCTACAATAACACACAGTAACTAGCATAATTCAGCAGAAAACCCCGTCACTCATCATCATCACAAAGCCATTATAAACTCATCGTTTTATGAATAATGAGACATCTGTGTGAAAGTCACATTACCCATCATTCCATTTATGATGCCAAACTACTGAGCCTTCTGCTAACTTTTCCGCTTATGATTCTAATCAGTACTATTCAGTGTTCCAGTTATGATGTCGCATTCCTGGACACATTATTCATTACGTTCCTATACATTCCATTCATAATTTCACATAACTGAGCTCTCGAGTCTTAATGTCACATTACCTTAAAATGTCAAGCGCTATTAATGATTAAATTTCTGAAAAATAAAATGTCACACACATTTTAATATTTCGTTGAACAGCCTTTTGCTTTGATTAAGCTGTTGTAGCATGGTTTCGATAATCGTATGCAATACCACAACTTTTATTTCCGTCCAGAGTCGCATTCATTTCTCTCCGAAATCTTGTAGTGATGTTGGGATAGTCAGACCTCTGCGTAAAGCCTTCTCCAGCACATTCCTAAGATTCTCAATGGGGTTGAGGTCTGGACTCTGTGGTGGCCAACCCATGTATGAAAATGATGTCTCATGCTCCCTGAACCACTCTTTCACAATTTGAGCCCAATGAATTTTGGCATCGCCATCTTGGAATATGCCCATACCATCAGGCAAGAAAAAAATCTGTTAATCTGGGGAAGCTGTCTGAAAGGCATGTCTGGGTGCTAACCCGGATTGTATCCAAAAAAACATAAAACCACAGCTGCCCAACTCACTAAAGAATTAAATGTGCACCTCAACTCTCCTGTTTCCACCAAAAACTGTTCGTCGGGAGCTCCACAGGGTCTATGTACATGGCCGGACTGCTATAGCCAAACCTTTGGTCACTCGTGCCAATGGCAAACGTTGGTTTCAATGGTGCCAGCAGCGAAAATCTTGGACTGTGGACAATGTGAAACATGTATTGTTCTCTGATGAGTCCACCT
>JAQMYG010000019.1:4728887-4742541 GCA_030014215.1 Clariallabes teugelsi
GAATGTAGAAAATAAATCACTAAACAAAAACAAAGAAATTTGCAAGTGTTCTAAAACTTTTGAACGGTAGTGTAGATCCACCTTTAGCTGCAATAACTTGAAGTACTTGTTCCCTGTATGATATTATCAGTTTCTCACATTACTGTGGAGGAATTTTGGCCCATTCCTCTTTGCAAAATTGGGTCTCTCCACAGCATTTCAAGTGGGTTAAGGTCTGGACTTGGACTTGGACTAGGCCATTCCAAATCCTTGATTCTTTTACTTCTTTCAGCTTTTCAGGTGTGCTTCGGATTATCGTCCTGTCGCATGACTAAATTTCAACCAAGCTTTAGCTGTCGGACAGATGTCCTCACATTTGCCTCTACAGTATAATACTCTGGTATACAGAGGTTGACTCAACAACAACAAAAAAAGCCCAAATCATCATCCATCCTGCTGAAATCCTGTTTGGTTTTCTGGGCATTAAGGCCAAACAACTCCACTCTGGTCTCAAATGTCCATAGGGCTTTGTTCCAGTAGCCTAGTGGTTTGTTCAGCTTTGAGAACCTTGGTAGTGCTTCCATGTTCTGAGGTGCTGGTTGTTAATTGGTGATTTCTGAGGCTGGTGACTCTAAATGATCTTCTCCTCTGCAGCAGAGGTAACGTTTTGCTCTTGTTTTCCTGGGAAGCCAGTTTCATTATGGTGCTTGATGGATTTTGGAAACGCACTTGACACAATACTGTTCTTGCAAGAACTATTCCAGAACAGCTGATCTGCGTGTTACTTCATTCCATAATCTCCAGTATTGTTCTAAAATGTAGAAAATAAACTATTAAACAAAAAACATTGAAATAGAAGGTGTTTCCAGAAAAATGCAAATTCTATTGTTTAAAAAACAACTAAATGAGCAAAAATTATTTTAGGTCACTATGTTTATGGTTAGGGTTGGACAGGCCGCAATAATAATCAACAGTCTCCATGAGATACACCAAAAACACCCCCCCCCAATCCAGATTCTCCTTTCTCTTCACTTGCAGTTTTCCAGTTTTAGTGCTGTGCCTTTGAGTTGTCTCATGTGTATGATTTACCCTGTGTTTATAAGTCTCAGACGTCCTTACTGTGCTGTCGATTCAGCACTCTGTAGGGTGCCTGGAAACTGCTGGACTGTAAAGACGTGTCAGTGCACTTCTCCGAATCAGATCTGCTCCACGGATAAATCTGACAGATAAAGGCAGCAGTGTATACAGCATATTATTTATTCCATATGTTCCTAATTAGCCTTCCTTCTAATGTTCATTAATAAACTTCTATTTCATTAAGCGGCTCTTTAAATAAAGACTTGTAAAAAAAAAAAAAAAAAGCTACACTATATTTATATACTGTATGTTGAAAACATAAAAGCAGCAAATGGGCAGTATTTAAGTCTTTAGAGAAAGTGTTTAAAAGCAAGCCATTATGTTAATTAAGTATTTGGATGCTCACCAGCCTCAGGTGCACCTGTTCGTTCATGTAATTATGCAAAGACAGGTCAAGCGCTTCGTTTCATGTTTACATTAAACATCTGAATGTTATGGTCTGCTTGGTTATTTTATATAACTACAATAAAACTCATCACATTTAATTAGTTCAACATAGACATACTCGTTTTTATTATTTTTTTTCTTTCAACGAACCCAACTGTTAGTTGCACTTCCTAGTATTTATTTATGGAAAGGAAAGTCCAGCATGGTTGAGGTTATTGGAGTCATGAGAAATTTAAAGGGTGTCACTGTATTCTGAGTATCAGAGCGAACACTAACCAAAAACTCTCAGCCAATAAGTAAAAAGACACCATTTAATTTTCTCTAAACGCGAACACACAAAGTGCTACAGATTGACACACAAAGTGTCCCTTTCAGAGCTATTTAGCCTTCAGCGTGTGTTTATAGTTCAGCTCCCATACAATTGTCTTGTTTTGTCTGGAGCAGACCCTAGGTGTTATACACTCCTCTAAGGCCTGAATGTTTAGTTTCATTAATTGTTACGCCCGAGCATCGCTTCTGTATGTACCACTTTAATTTGCGTCATTGTTAAGCAGCCTTGGGCGTGAAATAGGTGGCATGGAAGTATACAAAGACCCGCGCGCACACACACACACACACACTCACATACACACTCTCTGAAGTGTGCTTCCAAATAACAGCAGCCACACTTTTATTCCTTCATTCATGTTCAGGTTTACCTCGAGGGAGAATAACCTGTGTGACTCTGAAGTGGAACCGCAGCTGAATTATTCAGCGTTCATTTATCTTTTGTTTTTTCCGTTTTTTTTTTTTTTTGGTTGTTGCTGTTGTTCTGTTTTGCCCCTGTGGTAACAAGCCGCTCCAGGAGGAATTAAGGTCTAACGACAGTTAGTGCGTCAGCCATAGCAGCGGAGCGTGTGTCTTTCTCTCCGGACCACACACACTCCATGCCTGCCTGTGTTTCCAAGGGTGCCCAGGTCCACTGCTTGATGCAGGGCACTGTAACTATGGCAACAGAGGAAAGTCACATGGCAGCGAGTGGGTCAGAGCCTGTATTGAGTGATGAGTTTGTGTTCAGCAATGATAGCGACGCAGTCTCACAATCACGCTTAGTTAATTAAGATTACACACACATATACGGTATGAACAGTCCTAGCCATGTGAAACTTTCACCCCCTGCTTTGTTTTTCTTCTGCATGGCATTAACTCCCACATCTCCGCATTTGGGCTGTGTTTCAATCCACTGGAAATTTTCTGCCCTGCTTGTGTCGATTATTGATTTTCTACCCACTCGAATAAGCACATGCTTCTCACTCAAGCTCCTCTTAGCAACTTCCTGTCACTTCCACTTCAGCTGAACAGTAGCTAACCATTTTAGGCTAATACTTCTGAATGTTATGATTTTAAGAACTCATGATGATTTTAGACCTGCAATATATATATATTTTTTAACGTTCTGGGAATGCTGAGAACGCTGCTTGGCCATAGTTATATATATAAAAAAAAAAAATAAATGTTGCAAGAATGTTATGTCTCCAACGTTACATGTTAACCTGGCAGATTCATTTAGGCGTCATGGTGCGGGTCTCTGGGTTCAATCCTGAGCTCTGTGCAGTTTCAAATGTTCTCCGTTCTTCGTCTGGAATCTCTGGCTTCCTATGCAAATTGACTCTGTGTGCATGCATAGTGCAGGTTATGGCATCCATGGTGTATTCGCTGTCTGCACCAAATGTTCTCGGGATCCACCTTTTCCCTGAGCAACATAAAACAGTAACTGAAAATAAACACTTTTAAACCCAGAAGGTTCCAAAAATAAGTAGGGTTTCAATGCTGGACCTCAACCTGGCTTCATTGCTGTGGGAGTGTATGGAAGTATCCAGGATTATCCTGATTATCATTATCATCATCATCATCATCAAGGATGGTCACTGACTATAACAAGTGGTTGTCACTCATTCATTCACTTTACCATTTATCCAGTACAGGGTCGCAGGAGGCACAAGGCAGGATGGGGTGCCATTCCATCACAAGGCTCAAGCACACAGACAAACACTCACATTTCTTTGTGTGAGCAATTAGAAAGGAAGGAAACCCACCAAGCATGGTGAGAATTTGCAAACTCCACACATACAAACCAGAAGGTGGGACTCAGAGCCTCGACCCTGGAGGTCACAGCGCTAATCACTACGCCATCGTGCCAAATCAGTAAAGTGACTTTGACTTATAAAGGCTCTAGGAAAACTCCCTCAGGTCAACACTATAGCTCAGGTTGTCCTATCTAAACGGGTCTAATTCACGCGAGCGGTGTTTTGTTATTGGATTTCTGTGCTAGTCATGGATTGTCCATAACAAATACCATGTTCGAACATAGGGATGCTCATAAGTGTACTTGGTACCAGAGTACCTTAGGCCGAAGGTCATTGATCGATTTCGTGATCGTATCATCTGACCAAAGGCTATATGTCTTGGACACTCGGGTAAAGAGAGGGGCGGAGCTGTCAACTTATCGCCATCTGGTGGTGAGTTGGGTCAGGTGGCAGGGGAGGCCACTGGACATACCTGGTAAGCCCAAACAGGTAGTGCGGGTGAATTGGGAACGTCTAGGGGAGGCCCCTGTCTAAGAGATCTTCAAATCCCACCTCCAGCGGAGCTTTTCTCGGTAGCGGAGGCAAAGCAGTGGGTGTGGGAGAAGCTTGGAGAATCCATGGAGAAGGACTTTCGGGCGGCACCGAGGTGCTTCTGGAAAACCATCCCTCAGGAGGGGGAAACGGGGAACCACCCAATCTGTGTACAGCAAGGATGGGACACTGCTGACCTCGATTGAGGAGGTAATTGGGCGGTGGAAAGAGCACTTTGAGGAACTCCTGAACCCGACTAATTCACCCTCTGTTGCAGAGACAGAGCTGGAGGATGACGGGGGGTCGGCGTTGATCGCGAAATGGGTTTTCTCAGAAGGGTAGCTAGCTTTTCTGGTGTTCTTGGCATGTCCAGCTGGAAGGGGACCACGGGGCAGACCAAGGACTAAATGGAGAGATCTCCACACTGGCCTGGGAACGCCTCGGGATTCCCCAGTCAGAGTTAACTGAGGTGGTTGGGGAAAGGGAAGTTTGGGGTTGCCTGCTGGAACTGCTATCCCCGACTTTGCATAAGCGGTTGAAGATGGATAGCTGGATGGATACAATGATGGACAGATCACAGGCATCTCTCTCTCTTTTATCGTTTCTCATTTTCTCTTTCTCTTTGTGTGGCCTATTTCCTTTTGTGGTAGTGAAGGAGGTTAGGGCATAAAGTATGCTTTTGCTATCAGCCTGGAGTTGTGTGTGTGTGTGTGTGTGTGTGTGTGTGTGTGTGTGTGTGTGTGTGTGTTGGCTCTGGGAATAAACACACTGTTGCTGCTAGTCTGGTGTTCTGGCTGTGTGTCATTAACACTGCTAGTACTGCTTTGGCCCCAGGCTCCATCACACACACACTCCTCTGTTTCTCTCTCTGTGTTTCTCTCTTTCCTGCCATCTCTTCTTCCCATGCTCTCATTCTTCTTCTTCTCCTTCTCCTCCTTTCTTTTGTCTCACCTAACTGCCCTAAACTTCTTTGTGTCATTTTTAGGTATTAAAATTTTTCCCCCTCTGCTTTCTGAGCATTTCATCCGTCGAGCACTTGCTCTCCTCAACACTTTCAGCTGTGTTTTGCTCCTGGGTTTTATTGAGCTCGGATAAATATGGATTCTTGCTTAGTATGGGTTACAGAGAAAGGTCAGATATGAACCACAGGTCCATTGTGGGGTTTTTATTTTGCTTTCTTAGGCTCTTCTGGTATTTTTTCTCTCTTCGTACCCGTCAGCCATGGTAGAGTTATATATATATATATATATATATATATATATATATATATATACAGAGAGAGAGAGAGAGAGAGAAGAGAAGAGATCTGGATTTTGATATATCCAAGTAAATCTCAAATAGGAATGAGATTTAAGGACAGATACCGTAATAGCGTGTAATGACCCTGGCTCGAAATTTAATATATTTTATTTTATACTTTCCAAGATTTATAAAAAAAGATTTTCTTTAGACAGCTGCTGATGTTTTGCATTATTATGAGGAAATGTCATACTGTACTGTATCTGCAACAATGCAATGGTATTGATCTCAAGAGGTATTGATACGCAAGAGGAATAAAACACTCGGTGCATGCTGTTTCAGGAAAATCATTAACGATTAAGGTCATGTAGACCAAAGCGTGTACACCTGGATGTTGTTAATATTCTGTAGTTTTGTTCCTTTTATACCACACAATTATTTAAAAATGTTCATCATCCAGGTGAACTCGAAAGAAAAGCAAAAAAATAGGACCCTTTGCTTAGTTCTTTCCGATTTCAAGGTTTCTTTGTTCAGTTCTTAACAATTTAACATCCTCACTAGGGAAAAAAAGCAATGCATTTTTATTGTTGTTTTTTTTTTTTTTTTGCGTTTTTTTTTTTGCGTTTCTCTTCCAAATGGTGGAGATGTCACTTCATGGTTAAAGTATGCACACATTCACAAATACTGTATCAATAGATAGATATATTGATAGATAGACTTTAAACTTTTTGTATGGTGTTGCAACAGCACAAATATTTTTGGGCATAATATCCATTTTAGATATATTTAAAGCAATTAAGAAGGCATTTTTTAGCATGTCATATCTCACCCATTTGGCGCAAACTGGCTATGTTTGACAGATTAACATTTTTTTTTTACAGAATCAAAAATGAAATGAAAGCCGTTCTAGACTGAGACATCTCTCTTTCTCTTTGTGTGGCCTACTTCGAACTACTTTAGCTGTCATAATAATATTTGAAGCAATTAAAAAGCCATTTTTTGCATTCACCTCAACCGTACGGTAGAGATGACTCAATCTGGTTAATGTAACACATTCTTTACATTATGTTTTATCAAAAAGTTAAGCAGAACATTAAAGGATTCAAATGAAACCTATAACATACAGCATAAATATAATCTTTGCAGATGAAACTATTATCAGAGCTGCAGCTATAGAAACACATCGAGACAGTATTGCTTATTATTAAGAACAAAAGATATCCCAGCATGCATGCATGAGCAAGCTCAGGAAGGACAGCACATCTTAGATAAGTTGCATAATGTGGCATACCCCGCACTATCATAAAATTTCGGGCCTTTGGGGAGCGCAGCGCAGTCTACCCCTTCGTCCTTGACTCCCATGCGCACAGAAAGATGAATAATGCAGCGCCGCTGATCCGTTTTGGAGTGGCTCAATGGCTCGTGTCCGGTCGAGGAGCCGCTAGCAGCCGCGCTACCTTCTGATCGTCATTCTGCTCTCAGCCCTCGAAAGCGTGCGTGTGAAATTTTGATGCGGATCGAACGGCATGCCAGTCGAAACGCGGGCGCTAGGGTTAATTACAATGCAGGGTTCGAGGTGTCAGTGGCCTTGTCCTTTCAACATGCTCAGTCTTTAATAAATCTGATGTCTATGCGTAGGACGGATGTGAGCGGTGATGTGAGCTGCTTCAGTGAAGCCAGAGCCTGCTCATGGTCCTGCTGACTTGTTTTGAGAAATAGTGACTTTTTGTGGCTTTCATTCTTTCCAAGTTTTTGTCTCTCATTTTGATTCCAGTGCCAGGACCTGAGCAGTTTCAGAAAATGATTTTTATTTTATTTGTTAAGCCACACAGTGCCCTACGGTCTGAATCATTTGAGCATTAAAAAAAAAAAAAAAAAAAAACAGGTGCAGATGATGACAGATGATCAGCTGGTGATGAGTATACTGGTGATGCTGAATGCTGATTGGTTGGAACAGACGAGAGGGGAAACGAGGCTGCTGCTGAGGTTGTTCCCATTTCTTTAACAATGTATAATCCACATACATAATTTTATTTCATTTAATCTAAAAAAAAAGCATGGGTCAAGCCTTTTCCCTAGTTGTTTAGATGTTTTTTTTTGCATTTTTCCCCCTGCCTTTTGCATTTTCAATTGCAAATTAGACTTGTGACCTTAAGTGTCCCTAGAAGCTGGTTTGCTCAGTGGTTGTGCCTCATTTACAATTCAAACTCGCAATCAAACTTCCGTACATTTTGCTTAAGGTCGGAATCAGATACGATTCAGGTGTTGGTCCGGTCACACCTAATATAGCACTGAGTGGCCATACAGTATACACACTGTAAATAAAAACACAAACCTGGGAAAAGAACAAGCGCTAACTTTACGATTCTGCTGAGCTCATTTGAGGTTTAAAAAATAAATAAAAATGACATGACTCAGTGATGCTCAGAAAGAACAGATACAGATACGTACTGTAGCAGACTATACCCACGGCATTGTTTCTGGATGGACAGATTACTTAACAAATATTTTACATGCTCTTGATCTCAATTTTTACTCATCATTGCCTCGAGGACTTGTGACTCAGTATGCTGCTTTTCTCTTTTCTTCTGTCATCCAGATGGAAAGAAAAGCTCACACACTCCAGTTGGTTTATACAATACTTCCTTACGTTCTTTGTGGCCATTCATGGCACACCTGTGTTGACGTATTAGCTACAGCTTGACGCTCGGATCAGGAAGGCTGATGCAAGCTGAACTCCAGGCATCTCCCAAGGATGCAAATATGTTCTCTGTTTTTTTTTTTATTTTGGATAAATCGTTTTCATGCAAGCCGCCTGACCTCTACTGTTTTGTGTTTTTTAAGACACAAACAATTTCTGCCTCTTTTTCCTTGTTTTTTCTTTCTGCTTTTGCACAGACTCTAAAGTGTTCCAGTAATGCCACCATAGCACCATTTACTATCAAGAAATGGTTCCATATCTCGTTACCAAGTTAACACAGGTCTCAGTGTGTTTTAATGCTCCAGCTAATACATTTTTTTATACGTTGAACACGCTTCCACTCAATGTGCTGTTTCATTGTGTATGTAAATAAGCTACTCTCCAGAGAACAACATAGCTGAGCAACAAGCTGGGGAGGCGTATTTTCTTAAGTGATGTCACAACAGTGGGAAAAATCTAATTGGCTTGTTTAAGCACTGGCTAATACAATAAGCAGGGAATGTTTTTGTTTGTTTACTCACACTGGTGACCCAATTTAATGTCTAAAAATGACTAAAAGTTAATTTTGCACAATAGGTGCCCTTTAAGCGTTTTTTTTTTTTTTTTTGTCCATAGGGGAGCTTGAGTGGGGACAAGGTCGATCACTATGTCTGTACAGAAGGACATGATGCCCCAGTGGATGACTGTATAAATTGTTGGTGAAATTGTGTCAAAATAAATACTAAATCCAGGGAATCCCTTAGGAATTGTCATACCAAAGACATATTTTTAATGAACCTTTTAATTGTAGATTAAATAGTAGATTGAAGAAATATTCATCCCATAACTAAAAGAGCAAAACCGGTTATTTTTCGTTCTGGCCAGAAACACGTGGGCTTAAAGATAAACAAGATGTGACGTGCTAGTAATAACAGCGAAGCAATGCTTTGTCAGTGCTTTTCTTTTTACCCCTGAGTCATATTGTATAGCAGAAAATTCAGGTACACTCCGTCTCCACGCCGCTGCCGCTTCTTCCTTTCAGCTGGTTGCCTAATAAAATGTTGTGAAATGTACACAGTGAGCATAAACGCTTTGTAAAACATATACTGCACCAAACCTAAACTACGTACAATCATACTGTGTGACTTATTGAGAATCCAAGTGATTTGAAGCCATGCGTTCTTCAACATCTCTTCAGTCACGGCCAGTAATGCATCTGTTATGCTTGTCTTCACTGTTTCAGTATCATGAACTGCTGAACTGATCACTATGTCCTGAAGGTTTTTACGAGTGTACGAGTTCAACATCAAACTGTGACTTTGGTTTGTGAAGAACAACAGAAACACAGTTTTGAGAGTACGCCCTATATTCCTCTACGTAATCCCCTGCTACAATAATGCGCTTTTCCCAGGGTTTCATTAGTGCTTGGATACGATCAAGGTAGAAAGTTTCTTCTTTCTTTACATGTCTGAAACGCTGGCCTCTCAGGAAATCCTTTAATGATCCAAACATGTGGAAAGTTAACACAGGTTAACACAGCTCGGAGCGATGTACGGGGATGTGGAATAACTTCCATCCGAGTTGGCGGCAAGTTATGCATTGATTCTCAAAAATCACACGTTCTACTCACTGGATGTTTATGGGAACGTCCGCAGTGGGCTCTAAACCACCTCGGCTGGGATTGTCATTCACGGCCTTCTTTAAAACCTTGGAACCATTCAGATGTTTCGTTGCATCTCAGTTGGACTTAACAGGAGGTCCCCAGTTTGAGCCACCGGGCTACGACTGCTGGACCCTTGAGCAAGGGCCTTCACCTGCAAGTGCTCAGCTACAATCAATGTCGAGTTGGCAATCCGACCCCATAAATAACTGCCACAGAAAGGGTATCCTTTCGCACAATGTTTATGCCCTAATTTAGTCGCGTTTAATTCACTAGGGGGCTCCCACATTAAGCTACTACGACCACTCAGTCGGGAGGGCCGAAGATTATCACATGTTTCCTCCGAACCACGTGACGCCAGCCGACCGCATCTTTTCGAACCGCTCGCTTACGCACCGTTTGGGGCGGCGTAACACACTCGGAGGACAGCGCTATCCGCTCCTTCCCTTGCGTGAGCTCACAGACGCCCCTGATTGGCTGTAGAGCCGTGATTAATGTGGGAGCACTAAGTACCTTTCATCCCTCCCCTCTGAGAGAGCTCGGCTAATCAGGTCCCTCTAGACCTCCGGCTGCGAGAGGTTACAGCATCACCCGGGAATCGAAGTCGCGATCTCCGGACGATAGGGCAAACACTTTAGCGCCGCGCCACTCGGAGGCCTGTCCATTGGTTTTAAGCCTCCATTCCTGATAAATCTCATCACTAGTCCTGTTTAACTCTAACGTCCCTTGTACATAATCAGAGAAGGACTTTATACACTTTATTTAAGCCCTGAGCCTCCTATTGTCATTGCAAGCTTTTAAAATGAAGCTCAGTAGGATTTTTTTTACAACATCATGAGGTCACCTTTAAAACTTTAGAGTCATAAAGCCTTAAAGTGACTTATAAAAATGTGTTAATTAGATAAAAATAAGTGCAATAGTGGTGGTTCAATGGTGGCTGGATGTCTCTGAGTTGCTGATCAGAAGGTCAGGGGTTCAAGCCCTCAAAGCGAGGCCATGTGAAAATGTGAAAAGTTAATGTTGTGCCATGATTTGAGAGTTCAAGGCTCATTTTAAAATTATGATGATCTTAATCATCATGTGTCATATTTGTTCGCTTTTTCAGAACATAACCTGAGGTCGAGCTGTTTGTCATCGCCATACATAAAACAGCGTACTGTAAAAAATTCATGCATTTTTAGACCCAGCCAGTTACTTTTTCAAAACTGACATCGCTCAAACGCCCGACTCGAAATCAGGTGGAACAGGACACAAAAAGCCAGGCAGCAGTACCTCCTCCACAGAATTTATTGCTAACAATGATCAAAATCTATTGACAGTTGACAGTGGCTGTTTTTCTTTTCTCATTCTCTCGCTGTCTTTTCATTCCTTTTTTTCCTTGATAAGACATGACTATATGAAATGAAACCATGCAGACAGGTAGGGCATTCAGCTAAGTGTAAAAGTAAAAGGTTCTAAATAAATAAGAGTTACCACAGCTCTGCCACTATTTCCTCGCACACCATTTTTAGCTTCGGACCGTCTGTCCAAACGGTTGATAACAGCTTGGGTTCGTCCTCTGAGACGTCCCGTGAATGAAATTGTTGCTGACTGAGAAACAGTGTCAGCCATCGCTCTCCTCGGAGTGCAGCTCAAGCGCAGGAGGCGGTCATTCAGGGACTGCAATTCAATAAAACTGTCCGTGTCCAGAGAGCATCTCCAAAAAGAATTAGACGTCTGAAATGAAGGGACATAGTGGATGTGCTCTTCAGTTCTTGTTATCCTTCCCTGAGGGCATCTTCTCACTGACAGGCTCATTTTCTACTGTATCTGCCACATCTGCCCCGGATGTTTTCTGGTGTATGTGAGTCAGAGATGAAGATATGTAATAGGGAATATGTGTCTTTTGCATAAGATGTTTTTTTAAGCTTACTTTCAGGATTTTTGAGAAATCTTTGGAAATCGTTATAATAGATAATAGTTTATAATCTTCATTGTTAACTTTAATTAGGGAGCTGGAATGCACTATCATGACAAGATTTCAGAAGGAATGTTCATAATTTAAATAATATTCATAATCATCATTGCTAATACCTGCAAGGCTATATGATGTACACTTGCACACTTCAGTGTAATCACCACTGGCTTTGATTACAAGACACAATCTGGTGGCCAGTTCATGTGTGAAAATTATTCCTCATGCTTCCAGAGCCACTCATTTACACTCATGTAGGAGTTATGGAACATGCTTGTGCCGTCAGGGAAGAAAAACCCACAGATGTGAGAACCTGGTCATCCATTTTATTGCCCCATAACATGGTTTCCTTATGGACGCACAGCTGTTTAGTTCCAATTCTGAGTTCTCATCAGATTGCGTGTATATGGAAATGCTCTTACTTTCACTATTACACATAATTATTACAGTTGATTTTTTTTTACTGTGCAACTTCACCAAGTGTTTAAGTCATCTCCATCCATGAAGTTTTTATAATGTGTTCTTAACCCAGTTCCAGTGATTTCAAATCTCTTTAGTTGTTTTCTTTGCTACAGTAGATCCTTCTGAAATGGTGGCTTTTTTTCTTTTTTGGCCAGGCGGTATATTAACCGTACAGGATTTTTGAGAGAATTTTGGATTTTTATAATCTGTATTATTAAAAGATTTGCTAACAAGGCAATTAAGCATACATAAAACAGTGTAAAATGCATGCATCATGCATTTATCAAAATAATCTACTAAACTGACAGGATTTGAAAGAATTTTTATAATTAGCGTAATATTCAAAATTTTTCATTGCTAAAATCTGCTAACAAGGCTATATAAGGTATTAATCGTTCTGGATTTTTGAGCGAATTTTAATAATAATATCTATATATATCATAATCTTATATCCTAAGGACATCTGAGAGAATTTGTCTAATCTCCATAATATTCAAAATCATAACTGCTAACTTTTACTAACACGGTTATGTAATGCAACAAAGTCACAGGGTTTCGGAAAGAATTTTCATCATTTCCATAATATTTAAAATATTCACTGCTAATATTTGCTTACAAGGCTGTAATATCCAAACATGACAGGATGTCTGTGAAACGTTGCGCAAACTCCAAAATATTCCAAATCTTCCCTGCTAACATTCGCTAAAAAGATTATATGATATTCTTCACTGATAACAATCACTAACAGGCCTATATGATGTATTACTCATACAGCACTTACAGTACAGGAGAATTTTCATAATCAGCATAATAATCAATACTGATAATATTTGCTAATTTATAAATGTACTAAATTAGCAGGATTTTTGACAGAATATTTGTAATCAGTGCACTATTTAAAATATTCATTGCTAATGTTTGCTTCTACAAGCCTGTTGTATTCTAACCTGATAGGATTTCTGGGAACGTTTTTCTAATCTCCATAATATTGAGAATCTTCTGTGCTAACATGGTTATATACAGTAATACACCAAACTGACAAAAATTCGGAGAGAATTTTCACAACTGGAATGATATTAAAAATCTTCATTGCTAATATTCAGTAACAAGGGTATACTGTATAACGTACTAAAAAGGTGTACAGTACTGAGAGAATTTTCATCATTATCAGAATATTCAAAATCGTCACTGCTAATGTTTGCTTACATGATAATGAGGTTCTAACTAGGGATGCACTGATACCACTTTTTTGGAAAACGAGTACGAGTGCGAGTACTTGCATTTCAGTACTCGCCGATACCGAGTACTTAATAAAAACATGATTTAAATTTACAGAAAGACGCGGAATTGTTTCGCATGTAATATGAAACTCTCGTGCTTGATTAAATTACTTGTGTTAAATGCGCTACCTTTTGAGCCTCTGGACAATTTTGCTGAGCACAATTTGCAGTCCGCCTTTGTTTTATCATCTTCATTCACTTCGAAATAGTTCCACACGGCTGACATGTCTCGCCTCGCTCTGAGCTGGGGGCGGGGCCTGGGGGCGGGCACTCGGCGCC
>JAQMYG010000019.1:4755915-4769954 GCA_030014215.1 Clariallabes teugelsi
GGGATGGGACCAGAGCATATTACTTCATCGGACATCGCCTTCGCTACTTTAAACACCTCTGTAAAGTTATTCTTACTGACCTCTGACTGACGAAGGCGTATATCGTTAGCTCCAGCATGTACCACTATCTTAGAGAACCTGTGCTGTCCTAGAGTCCTAGAGCCACAACACATCATGCCTCAATTAACGCAACCAAGAACCACTTACAGTACATTCACGAAAAGAGGACGGCTGACTGACGTGACAGATGACAACCACAGACAATTTTCCTGTAGCCTGAAACACTAATTCGGATCCAATAGCATTCTGAGGGTTGTAGCCAGGAAAGTGTACAACGGATTGAATGCTTTAGCTTCTGCACTGAAGTGAGATTTGAAATAACGTCCTGTGGTGTTGGACAGATGGACGGTGCTGTACCACAAAGCAGAACAAATCTAATGGACCGCATAGGAAGAACAGATGATCATTATGTTAGCTAATGTTGTGTTTGTGAAAGGATAGATTCGGATCGTTAATATATATTGATCAGTCATAACGGTAAAACCATTAACTCTAAAACAACCAAGGTTTACGGTTTCCCTTGTGCCACTGGGGAAGCTCTGAAGGAAAGCATGAAGCCTTGAGCTCTTTGCCTGCTGGGCCTCATGCCCTGCGTGCTGTGGTGCACTGGGTGTTTTGGTGCCTTTCTACTGTATCTTTTTTCACCAATTCATGTTGCCTTGGCTTTTCTGTGGGATCGGACGAGACGGGCTAGCCTTTGGCCACCGTGGGCATGGGTGGTCCTTGGGTGCCCATGATCCTGTCAGCAGTTTACTGGTATATACTGTACAGTAGTCCATGATCAATGGTGTTCACATCACTTGTCAGTGTTGTTAATGTTATGTCTGAACGGTGTATTTCCCTGTCTATTCGTCCAGTTTTATTTCTTATAAATACACCATTTTTGTTGTAAATGCTGATTTTCTTTGTTGATAAATTCAAATCAGCTGATTTGTCTTCAGTGACGCCCACAAGACCAAGTTCACAGAGCTGAAAAAGAGGAATAATTTCTCTAAGGCAGTAGAAGTTCTTCTGACTCAAATCCATGAAAATATACACTCTAAATTGATTTAACTGCCATTAGATTTGACTACAGTGCACATTGTGGTGGACAATTCATCTGCCCCCAGAACCACTCTTTCACATTCTCCTGGAGTCCGGGAATATGGCCACGCCATCAGGGTAGAAAAACTACATTGATTATTCAGTTCCTTCAGGTCATCAGCTGACTTAATTTTATTGCCATAACACTGATGATTGAGTGCATTGCTTCATGCGCTTCCCTTCTTACCCTGAAACGCCCATCACTAGTGATGGGTTGTTCATGAGCGATTCAAAAGAACGAGTGACTCAAAAGAACGAGTAGTCTCAGAGAGTGATTAATTCATTTTCTACTGGGCGCGCATGCCCAAAGCATAGCAAAACCTCCATAGGTTATGTACACAGGAAGTAGAAATGAGTAGTTACCTCTCGAGTCTTTTTTTGTCAGGATCGTTCGTTCTTTTGTCGCGTGACGTCCAAAGACGCTATGCAGTGCAACAGATTCAAAAGAACGAACTACTCGGACGAGAAGACTCATGAGAAGAACCGTTCAGTTATGTTTCCTGTGTAATGCACTGCATAGCGTCTATGAGAGTCACGTGACAAAAGAACGAACGATTCCGACCAGAAGATATAGGAGGGGAGCTGCTCATTCTGTCGAGCCTGTTCATTGAAAATGTAACATTTTATATTATTTCTAATCAAAGGAACGAAATGAATGAAATGACTCAAAAAATTATGATGAGATTTCTTTATTTTGATGAACGAGATTCAAAGAACCGAGTCACTAAAATGATCCAAACTTCCCATCACTACCCATCACTGAATAGGGTTAATCTGAGCTCATCAGACCACATGACCTTTTTTCATAGCTCCAAAGGCCAATCTTTTTGCTCTCTAACAAATTTTTCATCACATCGTGTGTGTGGAAATGCTCTTTATTTTTTCTATTAAAGCTACTATTACAGCTCTGATTTCTGTTGTCGATTTTTAATGATACAACTTCACCTAGAGTACATAATTTTTTTCTGATCATATTTCTTTCATGAAGTTGATAGTTCAGCACTATCCATCCAGGGTTTCAATAATATGTTCGACAGTTCTTAATCTAATTCCAATGTCAAATGCCCGTAGTTTTCTTTGCTTGACGCAGGCCAATAATTTGAGCCTCCTGAAATCAGATTTTTTTTTTTTGGTGTGGCATTTGTGTTTTGAAAAGGCTTTATGTGGGTTTCTATTTAGTAAAAGTAACATTCCACAGAATCAAATGATAAACACTACTCGAAAGGCTAAATACAGCACCGATATGACACAGGAAAGCCAAGGTGTCCTGCATGCTGTGTGCTTCATACATCCACAAGATCGTGATTAAGGCACATGCCAAAACATAATTACTGACTCATCAGGAAAGGATGCTGGCATGCAGAGAGAGTGACAGAGATTAAAATACAGTGTGGATGTGTGTCACGTTGCTCATGGACCTTGAACTAGTCTTTTAAGAGTGGCATTTGCGCGGAGGGTATTCATGCGGAATGATTTCTAGAAATGTTTTATAGTAACAAAAACATGTCCTTCAAGCTGTTTGATATGTGAATCAATAACAAACATTTACAGAATTAATTATGTCCATGTTTAACAGAGTAATAAGCAATATGATATAAAAATTTGTTATATCATATTGCTTATTACTCTGTTAAACATGCGCGGATATATACGGATCAGCTATAACTTTAAAATGCAAAACATTATGTCCAGTATTGGCGGCACGCTGGATTAGTGGTTGACACTTACGCCTTGCACCTCCAGGTCCTGGCTTCGATTCCCGCGTCTGGTTCACTCCGCGCTTGATGGGTTTCTTCCAGGTTCTTCAGTTTCCACCCACAGTCCATAGACATGCAGATTAGAGTAATTGGCGTATCCAAATTGCCCATAGTGTGTGAATTTGCATGTGAATGTTGCCCAGAGGTCCTACTGTACTATGTTTGTACAAATGGGAATAAATACAATTCAACATTGGCCTCCATGGTCACTAGTTGGACTATAGAGGTTCCTAGATGGATGGAAATGTCCAGTATTGTACTGTATGGGTTCCCCTTTGCCACCTGGGCACCTCTGGCCCCTTGGGACACGACTCCAGGGGGTATGCTGTGGTGTCTGGCACCAGGATGTTGGCAGTGGATCATTTGATTGCTGTGGGTTGTGGGGTGTGGCCTCTGTGGTTGGACATGTTTGTCCAGTTCCATTGGTGCTCGAAAGGATGGGGATATAGGAAGTGTGGAGGCCGAGATGGCGGACTTGGGCTCCTTGTCTACTGGGTTCCGTATGCGGTGGGCTGTGGTGCCTTTAACCAATCTATGCTGCATTGGCTTTTCTGTGGGATCGGCTAGACGGGCTAGCCTTTATAATAAATAATAGTTCCCATTATTTGGTTTTAATGTTATGGCTAATTGGCGTATAGGCTTTCATGATTTAATAGACACCACCCCAGAATTTTAATTGTTTAATTGCACTGGTAAGGTGACTCAGTTGCATAGAGTTTAGCACTGTTGCCTTGCACTTCCAGGGTTGATCATTTGATTCCTACTGTAGCTCGTGTCATGCTTGGTGGGTTTCCACCGGGTGCTCCAGTTTCCTCCGACAGTCCCAAGACATGCTGATTAGGCTAACTGGCATTTCTAAATTGCCTGTAGTGAGTGCGGGTGCTTGTGTGCCCTGCGATGGATTGGCATCCCAACCAAAAAAATGTAAAATAATACCAAAAGTCAGATAATCAGTGATGTTTTTTGTAAATTTTTGTTTATTTATTTATTTATTTATTTGCCATTTATGGAAGGAGACTGCAGCACATTAACGTATTAAGTACATAATTATCTGGAACTACGAAGGATTAAAAAGGATCACGTTTGTTAGCAAACTGCTGTTGTATTAAAGGAATTAATCACTTCAGAATGCACTGTTATTGGAAAATAAAAAAAATCAACTTTATTTCATGTCTGGCTGCATCACACCATTATTCGCGTCATATGCTTTATTCTGTACTTAAACTTCGCAATTTCTAAATGTTAATTAATGCAGCTAATCATGTTAGTATCATGTATAATAACCTTCATTTTCCTTAATCAGTAAAAAGCATGCTAATTAAGACTACATTCAGTCATTTATTTTGAGTCACGGAACCGGAATTCAATTAAAACGAGATTTTAAAAAATGCTTTCACATTTAATCTAGCTGGAACGATGAAATATCCTTTAAAAAGATTTTACAAAGAAGTCCTAGAATTCATGAGCATAGTAATAATCCTGCGGTTGTGTTTGCTTCCTGAGCATGGGATCACCTCAGTCCTTGGAGGACGTGGAGGATCAAGGGTAATAAATCACGTCTCCGCCGTGTGGTGCACGGCCACGTTAATGAGCTGCTGTATCATCACCTGCACACGTGTGCAGCTCTGGCACTAAAGACTAGCATCAGACACACACATCATGCAGGACTAGTATGCACATTCTTTACCGGGTGCACACACACACACACACACACACACACAGGACATTTATGGAAAGAAAAAAAGATGTTCCAGTACTTTTATGCCGCTGTGTTCAATTCAATTCTCAGTTCTGATTAATTGCCCACAACTGCAGCTTTGACAGTAGCTCAATCAAAGGTTTCTCTTCGAATTGATGTCAATAGTAATAACTCCGCTTTAAGAGCTACCCTGCTTCACCCCATGGTTGAGGATTGTCCTCAAACACCAAGTGGAGTTGCATTTCTTTAACACTCGCGAGACCCTGAAGGTCATGCTCGGTGCATGGGAGAGTGCAGACACACTGTGTCGTCAGCCGGCTCAGTGTCATGCTCGAAAGAACTGAAAGAGGGTTTGTTTTCCATGTGTGACTCGTAGGCTGTGGCTTTGCAGTCTTCAAATACATCACAGGACACTCTTGTTTGGACAGCTTCCTGAAACTCTCATTGGATATATCTAGAATTGAAAACAGTCCAGCATTTACTATGAAGACTATGAGGGAATTCCAATACCAGCAGCATGGCTTTTTTATGTCAGACGAACTGACATGTTTTCAGGAAAGTTCTTTACTCTCTATATTCATCAATATGAATTCAGATTCAGATTTCCTCTAACCTCGGGTAAAAGCCTTTTTCTGAATCTCAGACTCGATGTAAATTCAGCAATCTGTTTTTCAGGGTTATCTCCTCCGCGAACTCAAGGAATAAACTGCATCTAAAAAATCTGTGGCAGTTTTTCCAGGGAAAGAAATCTCAAACATAATTTTAAAATCTATTTAAATATACACCAATCAGCCAACACTGACAGGTGACGGGAACTATATACCACCAAATATACATTGTCAAACTGGTGCATAGGGTTATAGGCACTCAAGGCCTCACCCATGCCTGCAAGGACCAAAGGTCTGGTCTGATCTCACTGACAAGTCAATGCAGCACAAATCGCTGAAAAAAGGCAATGCTTGCCACAATTGAAAGGCTCCAGAACACCAATTGCACCACAGCCCATCGTATAGGGAGTGCAGAAAAGAAAAAGCCAGTGGCCGCCGACCCTGCCTCCAAATTCCCCAGATCCCACTCCGATCAAGCATCCATGGGATTGGAGAGGTAGCTCAGTGGTTAAGGTGTTGGACCAATGATCAGAAGATTCCAACCTCAGCACCACCAAGGTGCCAATGTTCAACCCATGAGCAAGGCCCTTAATCCTCAGCTGCTCAGATGTATAATGAGATAAAAGTCTGGTTAAGGGCGCCTACCAAATACCATAAATTTAAATGTGCCAGACAAATAAGTCCAATCCCTGGAGGCCCCACCTCGCATCCCATAGCACCCGAAGGATTTGCTGCCAATGTCCTGGTGTTAAACACTGGTCCTGGTGTTAGTTTTTTGATGATAAAGTTTCCTCATTCTGTATCGTCTAGTTTTTGTCCATCCTTGAAGCACCTTCAACGTTGGGGGTTTGAATCTCGCCGCCCCGTCTGTGTTTGTGGAGTTTGCATCTTCTCTCTGTGCTCGGTGGATTCCCTCAGGTTTCCTCCCACAGTACAAAGACATCCAGTGTAGTGTGATTAGCGCTTCCAAGTTGTCTATAATGTAGGGTGTACCCTGTGTTGTGCCCTTATTTCCCTGGGAGAGGCTTCACGCCCCAATGGCCCTACACAGGATAAGAAGTGTAGAAGGATGGATCGGTTTTGGATGAGCTTTTCCTCTTTAAGAAAAGCTCTAAGGCTGAGGCGCTCGGTCACCACGAGATAACGGCCACCAGTTATCTCATTTCTTCCAAGTCAATTTGCCAACATGAAAAAAAACCAAAAATTCTTTGTGCTCAATCACTGCTGATATGAAAATGGCATATCAGTATACTGAATGATTGTTGTTATGGTTACCTGACTGTGTGTTATCTCGCTCTGTTCTCTGTGCTTTTAATTACTGAAGCCTATAAACTATTCAGCATGAATCCGCTTCATTCAGTTGTGTGGGGTGAAATGATAATTGTAATCATTGTCGAGGTTTCATCCTTAGATTGCACTGATTTGGTCAAAACAACACTTTTTTTTTTTCTATCGATTGGATAAATCGGAGTTAATTGATTCAATTCATGACGGTTTATACTAAGTTATACCCGTGTATTATTTTTTGTTAAGTTCAATATAAAATGCTACTATTACCCTGAGGTATAATCTTTTTTTTTTCAGTGCTTTGAAATACATTTTTCCCCCCTGTAGCTATGCATGCTGATAATTTGCTGCTAGGACGACGTTCGCACAAATGACATTTTTCGAGCAAAAGAGCGAAATGT
This sequence comes from Clariallabes teugelsi, assembly GCA_030014215.1. Classification (NCBI taxonomy): domain Eukaryota; kingdom Metazoa; phylum Chordata; class Actinopteri; order Siluriformes; family Clariidae; genus Clariallabes; species Clariallabes teugelsi. Next base: position 4,762,811 of record JAQMYG010000019.1, read on the forward strand.
TCCCCAGGCTGGTTCGTTTCCAGCCGAGGAACTGAAGATCGAGTCGTGTAAATGTACACAGCTGGAGTGGTGCCTCGCTTTGGAAAAACTCAAAAAGACTCCTCATTTGGTCTAATTGGCTTTTCCTGAGTACTCATACTCAAGCAGATAGACTATTAATGGGACGAACAGCTTTTAAACATGGGCCAGTCTCCTGAGAGTGATGAGGACAGTGACACAGCTGCAGGACTCGCTGTTATTCCTCTCACACACGAGCCTACCCTTGAGCGCAATATCCGCTCGTTAGCAAGCCCCATCGTCATTCTCTTTTTTTTTTATCGTTTTCTCCTTCCTGATCTTCTTGTATTCCTCTTCTGTCCTTTGCCCCTCTCCAAACACAGCTGCTTGCAATCAGAGCTGGCTCAGACCACCATCCCACTTTTTAGTTCGCTCCTGTTTTGGTGTATTAGGTCAATAATTACCCCAAACTGTTCTATCAATCATATTTTTGCTGTCCGCTTTGCTCTGGGATGTCAGAAATGTTTTTGAGGTGTTGAACATCAGACCAGACGTACAACTTCTCACCATGACGATGATCACATGACAACTGGCGGGGTAAACGAGGTCGATGATTGATACATGGGAGTATGAAAGTGGGCCGGTACGGTCTGGTACTGTGTACCACTAAAATATTCAGTGGCGGTCCACAGTACTGGAAAGGGGAGAGATTATCCCACTTTCAAAACAAGTCATGTAAACACCTTCAGCGAGACAGAACATCTGATAACGTTATGTCATCTTAAACAACAATTTGTCTCCTTAGTAATTGCTTCGAAGTTGCCTATGAACCAGAGGTCTGTCTGTTAGTGTTGAGAAGTTTGAATCATTTTAGTGACTTGGTAATTTGAATCTCGTTCATCAAAATGAACGCATCTTTTTCTGAGTCATTTAGTCCATTTTGTTCTTTTTCAGAAATAAAATAAAATGTTACATTTTCAATAACATACACAGATTTTGGCAATAGTTCCAGTAATGAAAATATTATAAAGCAGCTAAGGACATATTATAATAAACTGAATGAGCAGCTCACCTCTCATGTCTTCTAGTCAGAATCGTTCGTTCTTTTGAAGCTATTGCACTGCATAGTGTCTATGGGAGTCACCAACGAACAACTAGGAGTAGAAGACTCATTGAGAAGAACCGTTCAATTCTGTTTCCTGTGTACTGCACTGCATAGCGTCTATGGGAGTCACGTGACAAAAGAACGAACGATTCGACCAATTCGACCTGTACATAACCTACAGAGGATTTGCAATGCTTTGCGCATGTGCACCCAGTAGAAAATGAACGAATCGCGTTAAAGACTCGTTCAAAAAGAACGAATCGTTCATGAACAACCCATCACTACTATCTGTGTTGTGTTTCGATTTTGCAGTACTGCTAGTTAACCTGAGCGTTAGCTTCCGCCAACGTGTGGACAGGTTCATGACTGATCTCACCGTTTTGTCCATGGCTAACATAAGCCATGAACTAGCCATGAACATAAGCTAACTACTGTAGCTTCTAACACAAGGCTAGATCCCACAATCGCTCTCCAATCCCTGAACAAGTGCACTACTTGGTGTGTGGAACAAGGGATTCTACACAATACATGGTTTATTCCAGTCACCTTTTTTAGCTACATAGTACTGGTAAAAACATTGGTAACATTGGTGCAGCCCTGACTGCATTGCCTTCAAATAGATATACCTTCTTTCGGCTGCTCCTGTCAGCATGGACCATCCGATCAGCATGCAACTTGGCACAGGTTTTATGCTGGATGCCCTTCCTGACGCAACCCTTCCATTTTGTCTCGCCTTGGGGCTGGCACTGCATGAAGTGGCTGGGTAGTATGATATAATTTAGGAAGCAATTTGTTAAAATAGCTAACTAAATATTAAGATTTTTTTAACTTTATTTTTCTTCCTAATTTAATCATTTCGAATTCCCATCCAAATAGTTTTGTCTCAGACGACCTTGATCGGCTAGTGTTGCTATGATTGATGATCACTCCTTAATGAGAGCATATGGTCAAACAGCTCTATATACTCCAAGCTATAGTATGGAAGCATGTAGCATTACCTGGGATTCGACCACGCAAACAAACACTTTTCTAAGAGGTCCCCATTTCCCCACTTGGTACCCATTTCCTTAGTTTGAAATTTTCTTCAAGACAGTCAGTCGTAGAGATGCCAAATTTGGTAGAAAGGTCAAGTGCTCTGCCCTGCCCCCAACCCCCCAACCCCCCCACCCTGCTCCCTGGGAAATCCAAAATCTGTATGGACCCCCGCCCCCCCCGAACAGCTCATCTCAGTAAGCCTCCTGCTGCGTTGAGAAGCCTGAGCTCAGATAGGCTGCGTTGTATCACAAATCCCCTCTCGGTGTGTGCCACAGTTCTGAGCATTCCTAGAGCTCCTTCTGTCATTATGTTTAGGGTTTTGTTTCTGTTCTAGTCCCATGCTGTCACTGGTGTTTTACACAATTGTATTCATCTGCTCTGCGTTCCGTTCTTGATCCGTTTGTTATGTATTCCCTAAAAAATCTTATTGTAAATTCTTGTCATGCATTTATGTATTGTAATGCTCTGAGGCTTGTATCTTTTTATATTCCATGTTCTTTGTTAAGACGAGTGATTGTGCTCAGAGCTGTGTGATTATATTATATTATTATATAATTGATTACGGTTTTAATTTTGAATCTGTTGGTTGGATTCAGAATCAGAATTGCTTCACACTAAATTATTTAGCTAACCCTGCAAACGTTAAATGGGCTAAAATGATAAATCGGTTCAAAATTAACCACTTATCTCTTCTTTTGAATTTATAAGACTTTGGTGCAATACCACCACCTACTGGACTGGAGTGAGGCGCAGAGGATTGGAAAAAAAAGATGATCGCTTTGTATGAGACTTAACATTTAAACAATCAACAACAAGTTTTCACAAAAGAAGTGTTTTACTGTGTTTGTTGGATAATTTTAGTAGTTTTTAACTTTAAAAGCTGTAAGAAATAAATCAGACAATAAACATTAGCACCATGGAATAGCATCCAAAAATCGCAACGTCCAAATAACGAATCAAACTTAATCAGAAGAAATTAGATTTCTCCAGGCTTCAAGTTTTTTGCTCTCATTTTTACGTCCAGTCCCTGTACCTGAGCAGTTTCAGAGGAATGCTTTCAGTTTGTTAAGCCTCACAGTGACCTATGAATCATTCAAGCATAAAACAATCCATCTAAACTAAGGAACCAGAGAGAAACAGGTGCAGATGATGACAGATGATCAGGCCGGTGATTAGTATACCGGTGATGCTGAAGGCTGAGTGGTTGGAACAGACGAGAGGGGAAATGAGGTCGCTGCTGAGGTTGTTACATAAACAACCAGTTTTTAAATTGTACTTTGTCTGCATGATTTAATTTCATTTAACATGAAGTAATGAGGGATGGCTCAATTTTTTGTTTAGTTTTTTTGCACAGTACTGAAAGCATGCATACATGTTAAAGATGTTAACGATTAATCATTAGTAGTATTTAACAACTAAAAACGTATTAAACGATAAGGTTTGCTTTGCATGTTGCGGTTAACTCACCACAAGCTAGCTGGAACCTAGTGTTAGCTTATTTAGTTTTGCGTATTAGCCAGGATCCTTATGTGCATCTGGTTATCATTAATTACTGATGATTCATTCATTATTGACTGCTAACGTGTTTGACTCTCGCATAAGAAAAGTGTGCGGAATTCGAAGCCTTAATATAAGTAAAATTGTTCTTTTTTTAAAGTCCGGGTTAGATCTTAGGTAACCACATGGCAGCTTTCTAAAAACAATCGGTCCATAAGGAGTGATTCATATCAGTGCGTCAGACTTGCGAGTGTTCTGTCTCTTATTAGGAATAAAAAGAAACACTTGCATACTCACGGAGTTTCAGTAATGGATTTCATTTGCTCGTCATTTTGCTGTGAATCTATTTGTGTCCCACTGCCTTTCTTTTGTTTGTGTGTGTGTGTGTGTGTGTGTGTGTACTCTTTTTGACATTTTCTCATTTACAGTATCACTGCCTTATCGAGAACACTTCTGATCCTGGTGGTGTACTCGACAATAAGTCCCCAGTCTATATGATTTATTTTCCAGGAATTGAACTTCCTGTACAGATACTTTAGATAGTTTCGAATGTTGGTAAGCTGAAGATGAGGATGATGCATTTAGGATTAAGCTGGACAGGACTAGGTATGTTGTACCGGAGTAGGATGGCGTACGCGAGTGGTTCGTTAACCCTTCTCCTGGAGGACCCCCTGTCCTGCACACTTTAGTGCTTCATCAGCTCTCAGGACACCTGATTTAACTAGTCAGCTAGACTTTTCTGAATAGACGTGGTTGTAGTAGAGCAGGGAAAAAACAATAAATTGTGCAGGAAAGGTGTTTCTTAAGGATGACGGTTTGAGAAGCCAAGGCAAAGGTCATGGGATTTAATTAAAATCTGTTACATAAAAATATTTGCTAACAAATGACTGAATGGCGTAAATGCTTAAGCATTAATAAGTTGTTAGCCTTTTCTTCTGGACGCACAGCTGTTTAGTCCCAGTCCTCTGAGTACATCTAAAGTGCTTAATATCATTTGGAGTGAACTTCACAAAGATCTGCACGTTACCTGTTCTACTTATATATACATCACGGTTAAAACTCCGGTGATGCACTGCGTGCATGCTGGGAATCGTAGTCCTTTTCTGGCATGCAGGTCCAGTATTCGGCGTTCTGGGTGCTGCCGCTTTCACGTAGCCTGGCACTAGCTCTGTCAATTCTTTCTGATGCAACCAAGTGTTTAAGTGCATCTCCGATCCCAGTCGTTCATTTACTTATTTTAGTTTAGTTTTGTCTAGCCACATTTCGTTCACATGTATTAGACAATCCTTAAACCAATTTCAGGAACGCCTTCGTTTTTTTTTTTTTTTTGCTTTTGCTTCTACGAGGCAAAAAACAACTTCTCCATTTTCAATGTTTGTTTAACACTGCCGCCTTGCACCTCCAGGGTCCGGGTTTGATTCCCACCTCGGTGGAGTTTGCATGTTCTCCTCATGCTTGGTGGGTTTCCTCCGGGTACTCAGGGCTTCCAAGTTGCCTGTAATGTGTGACGGACTGGCACCCCATCCAGGGTGTATCCTACTGCGCCCCGAGTCCCCCTGGTGTTGTGCAGACATGTCACAGCATTAAATAAAATAAAAATATTTCATTTTTACAAATTTCTCCATCCCACCACCCCCCTAATATTCTGGTTTATTTGTTAGAAATAAGAGATAATTATTGTACTGTGCTATTTATTATTACTGAGAGTCTAAAAATAAAATATTAATGCCGTTAAACACATGGGATACTGAAACCAACAACCGGCGCAGTCCTATCTGGTTACCGCTGTGTATATGAGGACATTACTGGCATCATTTGTGCTCAGCTTATCAAGCTCTATTAAGAATTAAGACCGTATTTAGAGCTTTTGTATCTCTTCCAGATACCTGCAGCGTCTTTACAGTTATCAGATGGAGTTCTGCTCGGCACAGATGAAGTGGACATGAATATCAAACAGAAACACCATTTATTTCCTATGTTGTTTTTTTTTTTCCTCTTTAAATCCCTTTTATGTTTCTCCAGAGACCTGGGGGGGGGAATAAAAAAAATAATAAATAAATAAAAAACTTCGGCTGGGTTTCTAGAAAGGCGTGTTACAGAGTGAATTCAAACAAAACCTGAAACCTCTGTAATGCAACGCACTGTCTGGTTTTCTTTTTCACTCTGAGAGAAAAGACTATCAGCTCTTTACCATGACAAAGAAGTCGGTAGGCGCCAAGGTTTTCAATCTCACACTCGGCTAATTCTTTGTTAACTCTTTCGTGTGCCAGCGCTGGAATATAGGCCCAAGTCTTTGGCCATGTGACCGATTAATCCACCTCTCATCTCTCATCTCTCTCTCTCATCTCTCTCTCTCTCTCTGAAAGCTGGTTTAGAACAGAACACTATGCCTTAGGCATCCAGTTCAAGCATTGTGGGTGGACTTGAGTTGTAGAAAGATGAATCACAAAATCAAGAAATGAACAAAGTTTCCTTTGAATTGAAGACGTTTCCAGGAATCCTCAATCTCCAGGCCACAAAGGAGGACAAGGCTTTCTCCAGCGCATGCTAATGGAAATGCTTTCCGTCGAGGCGCGCTGTACTGTAAATCACACCTTTGGTCTGAAGCCAGTTCAGCACTCAACCAGTTTGCTCATCATTGGCTGACGAAATGACCATTTACACACCCGTGCTTTCTTTATGTAACGTCACTCCTGCTGTAAATCACACCTCTGTGCCTTGCAGTTCAGTGGCTCAGAAATTACCAGTGGATTTTACAAAAAAACATTGGAGTATTGTTAGACCTTTTGACATGATCATAAACAGCAGACAGTAATGTGATCTGTTTGGGGGAAAGTCTAGATTCAATATAATTCAATCTTCACACCTTATTGGGTTCAACCGATGATGCTTGAAAATATGATTTACGTAAAAGAAATGTAGTAATATCTATAATGTTTTTGAAGTCTCAAGTTCCATGCTTTTGTTTTTACACAAATGCTGATTTTAATTCTAACACTTTAATTATTATATACATTAAATATACATTAGTTTAAAAAAAAAAAATTGCATCTTCACACTGTATACGGGATAATGCACCATACATGCATTTATTTATTTATTATTTTTATTATTTCTTATTATACAAGTCAAAAATTATTCCCACTCTGGCTGTAGAATTTATTTTAATACTTTTAGAAAACAGAAATACATACTTATTCTTCTTGTTTTTCAATACGCTTTGTTCATACTGTATTCCCTCATTATGAAAGGCTGAGCTGCGAGCCATGAGCTGCGAGCCAAACAGATGAAAGATCAGGACTATAGGGAGGATGCTTTAAAACCTCAAAATAAAGTTTTTGCAGAATGTGGACGTGCATCATCATCGTGATCACGACGCCCTTGGATACCGCTTTATCCAGTATTCATGGTCGCAGGGACCTGGAGCCTATCCCAGGAGACTTAGGGCACGAGGCAGGGTACACCCTGGACAGGGTGCCAATCCATCGTAGGGCACACACACATACACAC
>JAQMYG010000019.1:4863441-4884949 GCA_030014215.1 Clariallabes teugelsi
TCTCTCTAGACCTCCGGCTGCGAGAGGTTACAGCATCACCCGGGAATCGAACTCGCGATCTCCGGATGACAGGGCGAACACTAAAAAAAAACGAATTAGCAAAATTGCATATGCAAGTTATTATTTTTTCCGTGGGGTCCTGGTAAAATCGGGCCTGTGTGTGCTTTGTCACTAAAGGTAGCCTATCTAATCCACAAGTCTGTATATCAATCCGGCCACTTGTTCTAAAGATGCATTATGGCTGAATACGGTCATATAAATTGTATTAATGTTGTGAAAGTTACGCTGCTTATTCTGAATGACGGTTAGAACTTCTGCAAGTCTCTATAGACAGTGAGAGTTCATCGTGTGCTGGATACAGGCTGAAATTCAGCCTGTGAGCTGTTGCGATTATGGTCCTCTTTAGTCAGATGAATTTGTACATGGATATTTATGTATTTTGTTACTCACAGCTAAGTTTTTCCAGCAGAATTTTTTTTTGTAGCCGAAGCCCAGATGGTGTTTTATGGCACATAAAGTGCAGTACATTTACCCGAGGAAGGATGTTTAGCTACTTCCTTAAGTGACTCCGAGTTTGAATGACTAATTTATAGCATCTTTTGCAGTTCCTCCAGTTCTGGATCTCTCTGTCTGACTTTGAAAGTAACTTTTTTCTTGAGAGAACAAAATGCCCTAAGCACCTGTGTACATTTGATAGAATAATCGCTTTCATTATCTTTTAACCACCACATCTGTTTTTGAGTAATTATTCAGTTGTTTTGGGAAAAAATGATTTCTGGAGGTATTTTTTTTTCTCTTGTTTGACTCAAGTTTTTGGATCAAGGATCTTGGATTCTCCCTCAGTTTACAGATTATTTTTTTTGGATAAGAAATGGAAATGATCAGATTCTTCACAAGTTAAGATGGGATTAAAACTTGCACTTATCTTACTTCTCCAAGTTCGAGCGCCATTAAAAGGATAAATTCTTTAATTTCTTTGAGTCAAAAACGGTTTCAATATTTTTTTTGGAGAAATCTGAATTGATCATTCAAACAGATTTTTAGATGAGTTTTGACAAAATATGGAAACAGTAGAGATTTTGTCATATCTATATAAAACTAGCGTAAGTACCCGTCGTTAACGTGTAAAAGGTTGAAAAGGTTAAGGCTAAAATTAAACTGATCAGCATCTGGCGCATAACTGCTCATAACTTTCCTTCTACTCAGCATTTAATTTAATTTATGGCGTGAGGTTCATAGTGCTTTTCATAGTGTACATACAATTTTTTTTTGGAATAAGTCATTATGAGTCGTGTCTGTGTATTGAGGATCGTGGCTTCTTTTAGGTGCATTACGGTAGTGTCTTCTGTATACCCTGTGCATACACGTTTTACTATTGCATTGATTGTCTCTGTTGTGTGATGCAATAGCCACGCCCATCTCAAGGAAAGAAACGCTGTATTTGTCCTAAAAAAGTGCTAGTGTATGTTCTGGCACATAAATGCTCATACTGTAACTTTTCTTATATTCAACATTTTGATTTCATTTATGGTGCAGATACCAAATGCCTTAAATCTGGCTGGACAGACATACAGACAAATTGGTTCAAATGTGCAGTAATTATAATTGAAGTGAATTTAAAAGCTAAATAAAAAACAGGCTGCTGGCTTGGCACCCTCTCCAGGGCGTACCCTGCCTCGTGCCTGAAGTTTCCTTGGATAGGCTCCAGGCTTCCCACGACCCTGTACAAGATAAGCAATATATAAGATAAACAGACAAATGAATGAGCTAACTGACCAGAAAAAAGACATGATCAGACAGAAGGCAAATCCGATTTGTTTCATTGATCTTTACGGCTGACTGTGCGCAATATTATTTGAAAGTGATCAGATCCGATTTGGCTCTGTTCAGACTGGCAGCCAGATTCCTTCACCTTGTGGACCTACTGTAGTACTGTAGTCCGTCTGAATCTCCATTCTCTCATGCAGCGTGATATTTTTCTTCATATACAGTATCATCCTGTTCCTGTACATTCCCTCTAGCTTTGCCTGTACTGATCCCTCTTCCAAAGTGCTACCAGACATTTCACTTCCATTCACAAGTTCCCCATTCCCATCTCACTTTCTTCCACTGTCTCTCTACTCAAATTCAACCATGGTTCCATGTCCTTTCCACGTCACTGTGTGGACTTTGTGTTGCGTTGCGAGTGATGTAACAGGCAGTTTGTAATCTGATTTGAGTGAGTAGAGCATCCAGACTGAGACACATCCTCAGGAATCCGATTTGAATCAGATTTCAAACCACCTTTCATTTATTACTTTTAAGACTCCACGAAAGCGATCTGATTCCAATGTGGATCTTCCAAAAATCAGATTTGGGCCGGCAGTCTGAACAAGGCCACGTTCAATCATGTCCGACTCTTTGTGACCTCACAGACCATATCACCCCGGGCCTTCCTAGATGCTGTCCATGGGGTTTTCTTGGCAAGGATACTGGTGTAGGTTCCCATTTCCTTCTCCAGAAGGCCTTAATGACGCTTATAACACTCACTCCATCACTCACGCATCGCCTATATCGCTTTGTCCTGTATTCAGGGCTGCGGGGGGCCTGGAGCCTATCCCAGGAGACCTAGGGCATGAGGCAGGGTACACCCCGGACAGGGTGCCAATCCATTGCAGGGCACACACACACATACTGTACACACACTCATTCACAGACAACAACCAATTTGGGACTGCCAGTTAGCCTAATCTGCTTCAATCAAGTCTTTGGACTGCGGGAGGAAACCTACCAACCAACTCCATGCACACAGAGGCAGGAATTGAACCAGGAACCCTGAACCACATTTAAAACAAATAGACAAATATGTGTTATTGCTTACAGAATATTTCTGAGATTGTTGGCATGTTGTTGTAGAAAAAAATCTGAGTTCTTGTCCTTGATATTTGGGTACAATCAAAAACACACCTGGATTTTAACATCTGAAACATCTGTTCTTGGTAATTACATTCATTAGTGCTGACTTTAGACTTTAGACACAGTAACAGAATGTCAAGAGAGAACGCAAGAACGAACGGGAACGGGAATTAAAAAGCAAAATCTGACTTTTCATCCTCGCCTTCTTGTTAGAATACGCCCCCCCCCCCCCTCCTTCCTGCCCTCGCCGAGAATGCCGGGTTTTTGCAAACACGATTAAACCCAAAAGGAATTAAAAAGTAATATGATGTAACACGATTCAGCCTTGCATAGGAAAAACTTTGGTTTAGAGCTTGTTTGTGAGGCTGCTGTAATGAAGTGCACTTATTCAGGGACAATCTGTCTTTTCTTTACAAAAGAACGGCCTAAACCTTTAACCACCCTATTGTTGTATTTGGAATCTAAACAAATTTGCAGTAAGTTATTATATAAAAGCTAAATAAGAACAGACTGCTGAGCGCCAGAGAACTACAGAAACCAATTCAAGGCCATAATTAGGCTTTCTTACTCATAATTGCCACTTCACTCAGAAATTTTTACATCTGCTGTAATGAGTGCAGGCATTAAGCCTTCCTGTGCTCTACTTATCAATATTCTGGAGGCTGTCTTTAGACGCTACAAGGATATAAATGTGAGAAATGTTATTGTAATAGCCTTAATCTTTGGATTATTATTATTATTATTAAACTTTGAAACTGTTATTCATGCATTTACTGTATTACTTCATGTCTTGACTACTGCAATTCACTCTATTGTCTTCAGTTGGATGCCTTCAAATGGTCCAGAATGCGGCAGCTACACTACTGACGGGTAGTCGTAAATTCGATCATATTTCTCCTATTCTAAAGAATCTACACTGGCTTCCAGTCAAACTGAGAATCGATTTCAAAATTTTACACTTCGTCTTTAAAGCATTACACGGCCAAGCTCCATTTTATTTATCTGACCTCCTACACTAACATAATCCACCCAGGTCACTCTGGTCTGCCGATCTCGCGTTATTGTCTGTTCAAAGATCAAGGCTAAGACATCATGGAGATTGTGCTTTTGCTATAGCTGGCCCCAAACTCTGGAGTGGTGGAGTGAAGTGAAGTATTATGAGTGTAAAACTTTTTATAGACCCTCTGGATCAATAGTTTTAGCTGATGTGTAATGTACTGTATAACAGCCTTTCAGATAATAGCTGTGGTTACTGAACACCGTCGATTGCATTATAAAACCTTCAATAGGAAAAATGTCACCTGTCATCCCTAATTGTGTTTTCTTAAACACTAATTACCATCCCAAATTATCTAGTACACAGATGTACACCACAGCGCTGTTGAATTCCCAAATCTGATTGGTCAGACAATCAGAGATTGATTTTCTGTTGCTGGAGGTCTGACAGCAGATGTTGTTCAAACCACAGGTTTTTATTCATCTGTATGTTAGACAAAAAACATATAGTCTGTAATATCATGGGCTTTTTTTTAGGTGGAGATGATTATTTAACATTAATGAACTTCCTCCAACTTCAAAAACAAGATAAAAGAGTTTATAGCTGCTGTAACCTAAGTGATAAGAGAAGTAACGTGTTCTGCAGACGTTCCTCAGTCTTAAGTGTACACAACTTCTAAGCCAATGGTCTTTCATGATTTTTATTTTTGTCTACGCTGTTAAACAATGCTGAAGGCATCGAAAATATACAATAATCTCATTTGAACAGTTGATATTGAGATGTATCTGCTACTTATGCTCTGTAAAGCTTCATAACGGCTCTAATCTGAGGTGCTGTTTGTTAATTGGTGATTTCTGAGGCTGGTGACTCTAAATGAACTTCTCCTCTGCAGCAGAGGTCAGTTTTAGTCTTGATTTCCTGGAAATGTCTTCATGAGGGCCAGTTTCATCGTGTTGCTTGATGGGTTTTGCAAACGCACTTGACAGTATTGTTCTTGCAAATTGCCAAATTGCAATGGGATAAAAGGAATAAAACTCACATATGACATGGTTTCATTAGAATTTTGGGGAATAACAAGAGAATAACAGAGAATATTCTTAAAAACAAATCATGGATATGGATATGGAGTACTATGCAAAAGTACCCCCTCAATTCTAAGAACAAATGTTTTACTGCTACAGTCTGCAAAGTGCCTAAAAACAAAATAAAAAAATGAATGTTAGTTTATGTAACAACCTCATCAGCAACCTCATTTCCCATCACCAGTATACTAATCACCGACTGATCACCTGTCATCATCTGCACCTGTTTCTCACTGGTTCATGCCTTAAGTTAGATGGATTTTTAATGCTTGAATAATTCATAGATCACTGTGTGGCGATACAAACAAAAAACATTCCTCTGAAACTGCTCAGGTACAGACACTGGACTAAAAAACGAAGCCAAAAATTTGCCAAAAAAAAAGAGAGCTAAAAAAGACCTTTAGGAAGCCTGGGGAACTATTCCTCAAGACTACTGTACAATAAAAATACAAAAAAGTCTGACTCTTTGGAAGCAAAATATGAAGGAATATGGGGTGGCTCAATACATTTGTACAGTACTGTAAGATCGTTCTCATTTATTATGTAAAAAGTCCTTCATTATTGAGCTTATAATTAGAATTAAGCCTTTACTTTTTTTCCCTTCATTTAGTTCTGAAAGTGAAAATTCAAGGACGTTAGAAGTGCTTATCGAAAACATCAGTTCAGCTGTCTGTCCCCTTATTTGTCCGAAAAATGAATTTAGGCACTTTCTTTGTGTTTGGGTTAATTACTATTCTTAACCCTATGCCTAGTTTTGAAATTTTTTGTAATACGAATTAAATGATGATCAGATGATTTTATGAACCATTTTCAAGGGTTGAAAGAGTTTGTCAGTTTGCAAGGGAAAACGTGCACCAGTCATTTTTTGATCCAAAGAAAATGACTAACAAATAGAAACCAGAGACTATTGGATGTACATACAGTTGATAATTTGTAAGGGTATGTTTCATGTTCTGGGTCATGTTAGAAATAAAGCACATGCAGTTGTCGGAACCAATTTTAATAGCTTTTAATTGCCAAATTCTCTATATAATCTCCTGCTACACTAATGCACTTATCCCAGTGTTTCACCAGTGCTTGGCTACCATCAAGGTAGAAAGTTTTCTTAATAGTCAGAGCAGTGATCAGACTGCCTGCTTCACGTTTGAAACTCTGGCCTCCCAGGAACTCCTTAAATGGCCGAAACATGTGGAAATAGCTTGGAGCGAGGTCAGGAATATACAGGAAATGTGGCAATATCTTGCTAAAATGTGCAACTAGTGTTGGTGAATGATTGTGTGTACGGTTCCCACAGATGGATGGAACACTTCATTTCCACCACACCACCATTCTCACCAACACTGCATTCCCAACCCCAGGTGTTCCACTCCTGATTGTTCATTGGAACGACTGTGGAAGTGAGCTCGGAACCACCTTGGCCAGGATCGTCATTCACTGACATATGGCTTCTTTAAAACGTTTTCACCATTCAAACACTGTAGACTTAAATATGCAGTGTTATTGGGTCTGAGATAGTGCTTGAAGTCTTCTGTAAATGTCACAAGAAATTTGACATGAACATCCCTCGTATCTCCAGCTACATTTAATGTTCTGCTGCATTTGTTAGGCAACTTAGTTCCTGTTATCAGTTATGTTAGAGAAGCTCCACAAGCTTTCCCATGGTGGAGAACGTATTATTTGACAAAATCTACAATTGCAGCTGTTCTGCAAGAAAACATTGACACTGTGTGACTCTCTTCAGTGACAGTGTTAATAAGGTTAATGCCAAATGTGATGGAGTCCCAGTAAAGTGCTGCACTGGGACAAATTAAGCCAACTGAAACTTCCGGAAATTTCATCAGAGCTTCTCATACTCATTTCTATAAAACGTCCTACAGAGACTCATCCTCACACTTCTTCTCCCCCACCCCCTCTCTCTCTTTCCCATTCATATGCTTGTTACACTGTTCATTTTCCCCCTGGTTTACTTTGATCACATGTTCCTTCTGGCTATTCTCAAACCCAGTATGGAAAGGTTTCTAGTGAACCATCTTGTGGGAGCTGAGGTCCATGTTATCTATATTTTATTCCTTTGGGCTGCAATTATTTTGTCAGACCTAGTGGGTTAAATGTTTAAGCCAGCCAAATACATCAAGGCTGGAGGATTTTTAGGATAGATTATGAAGAGCTGGACAGACGTGTGTGATTTATTTACTTTTTGTCAAGGACTGGAATGAATCACATACAAACTCTAAAACTGCGAAAAGTATAGAAGTCATAGAATTAAGCAAAGGTTACTGTAGGGCCCTGAAGTAAACCTCTTAATGCTTATTTCTATTCTAATTTTGTGTGGCAGGAATGTAGTGATCTGCTTAATGCAGTGTTAATTAGAAACATGGAATATTGGGTGATTCCGTATGGATGTTTGATTGATAAATGAATGTTTTTTTCTCCAAATCAGTACAAGGTTATACCACTTTCTGTCACTCAAACAAATCTCAACATCAAAAACTGCTCCAGGATACTGAACACAGCTTTTTTGTACAAATAAAATCCAACTGAAAATGAGGTACGTAGCAGCTACAAACCAGGGAGGAGGACGAAGGCTATTCTGTTCTTCCCCGAGGCATGCGATTCCAGCCAACTGCCTCTTTTCAAACTGCTGGAGTAAAGCACTGTCAGTGTGAGTGTTGCTTGATTTAACATTGCACGTATACCACCCCTGAGTGCATGTCCATTCTGCTCCCCAAACTCCTCATACTGTAGCTATAGCGGATTCAAATTTGTGATCTCCAGATGATAACACGAACGATTTATTGTTTCTCAGTGCATGATCTGTGCAGAATCAGAATATGTCTGAGGCTGAACGGCTATTCACCATTCATGCACAATAGTGTGGGTGTAAATGATGATATGTTGGGAATACAGTGTTGGTGAAAATGGTGGTGTGTTGTGAATACAGTGTTGTTGAGAATGGTGGTGTGCTGGGGTATTGTGTTGGTGAGAATGGTGGTGTGTTGGGAATGCAGTGTTGGTGAGAATGGTGGTGTGCTGGGGTATTGTGTTGGTGAGAATGGTGGTGTGTTGGGAATACAGTGTTGGTGAGAATGGTGGTGTGTTGGGAATACAGTGTTGGTGAAAATGGTGGTGTGTTGGGAATACAGTGTTGGTAAGAATGGTGGTGTGTTGGGAATGCAGTGTTGGTGAGAATGGTGGTGTGTTGGGAATACAGTGTTGGTGAAAATGGTGGTGTGTTGGGAATACAGTGTTGGTAAGAATGGTGGTGTGTTGGGAATACAGTGTTGGTGAGAATGGTGGTGTGTTGGGAATGTAATGTTGGTGTGAATGGTGGTGTTTTGGGAATGTAATGTTGGTGTGAATGGTGGTGTTTTGGGAATACAGTGTTGGTGAGAATGGTGGGGTTTTGGGCATACAGTGCTGGTGAGAATGGTGGGGTTTTGGGAATACAGTGTTGGTAAGAATGGTGGTGTTTTGGGAATGCAGTGTTGGTAAGAATGGTGGTGTGTTGCTAAGAGGTTGTATTTTGGAGAATGTTTGTGTCAGATGATGGAAATAGAGTGTTGGTGGTGAGAATGGAGGTGTGTTGTTGGATATAAAGTGCTCCACAAGCCCTCTCCTCTTATCCTTTCCTACACTGAAGTATTTTTTTCCTGGATTTCTCATTGCGGTAAGCAGGATTGGCTCACAGTCATGGTTTCATATGCAGTAGCTTGATTGATACGATGTTGTATCCCACTCTCTTGTTAAACATACCTGACTGTGCACTTTTGCGACAAACAGGGAGTAATTGATTTTATTTGCATTCCGAAACGCCTGTGTATGTTTTTGCAGGATTACAATCTCCACAGTTATATTTGCCGCCTGTTGTTCCTGGTGCAGCTTTGTTAATTATTGTTGTCCTTCTGAATAGTGACTAATTTTTAAAAGCTTGTGTGAAAAGGTGCAACCATTAATCACCACCCAGCCCTCCACTAACAGGCCACTAACAGAAATGTCCCGTCCTCTGTGAGACCCAACACCACGTTCGCTGTTTACACGACCCTTTGCTTGCATAAGCCAATATTTCAGCAGCTCTAATGGCACCATTTGAAAGGCTTTGAATCTTGAATTGAAGCCAGAGAAGCTATTAAAGCTTATTTTTAACCTTTAAAGCTTTATTTCTTTGGTTTTAATAGGATTTAAGTCAGTCATTTATGCTTAAATGGTCACTGCTTGGTCTTTAATGAAGCCATCAGTAGGACAATTACTTTGGGGTGATCCCTTGCTGCTACAGTAGGACTAATTTTGGTGCCTTATTTTTTTGGGGCCAGATTACGATTGATGTAGCCAGTCCTATTGGGATAGCGTACCAATGGGGTACGGTTTACTGCCTGTTGATGAGTGTAGCCATGGGACTTTTTCGATTAGCTTTTGATAATGACTTAGCCATGGGATGTTTTTGGTTGGATGGTGATAATGGCGTAGCTGTGCAATGCTACTGATTTAAGACTCGAGACGACTCTTGAGGCTGCTGAGTAAAATAAGGCATTGTGTCCTCTGTTAGACCCGTCTGGTGGCTCATATTAGTATTCGTCAAGGGTCTTTATGCTTTGGAACGGGGTCATACATTATAAAATACCAAATTCTTTCTTCTTTGCAGAACTCAGAATGCAGTTCTTCCAACCAGAGAAAACTAGCTACAGTAATAATAATAATAATAATAATAATAATGCACCATGTTTTTTACCCATTCGCAGTAAAAAAAAAAGAAAATAAATCACTTGTTTTCGCTATGTGCCATGAATGCTGCCAGAAAGAGTTCTAGCACATGCGTCTTCTTGCCTCGGTAATAATTAGTGGAGATGGAAAGAGATGGGGCGTTTTTCCCTATATGTAATAAAAATAAGACAGAAGGAGCATGTGAAATTGCATCACGCTGAGGAAAAAAATAACCATCTGAGACTGGTGCATTATGTGCATCTAACAAAGCGCGAAACACCGTCTTTTTTCACACAAAGAGGCAGCCGACACAGAGCTGAGGAAACACATCAGCGGTAAAGATAGGACACGGAATGAGCTGTGTTGATTACACTTTTTTTTATTTATTTTTTGCATAGAAGCGTTCCTGTCTGAAAAAGACAATGATGTCTTGTGTGCCTTATGACTAGAGTATCACGGCTTAGTGATACTCCAGTGAAGTCAGCACTTACTTAATTAGAGCTGCAGGATTTGATAAATGTTTATAGCTCATCCTGTTCTGATGTGCTCATATGTCATCAGGATTTTTTTATTACAGATTTTGCAGTCACACACAGAATAAAAGGTCATCTCCTCTTTGACTTGGCCACTCCAAAACCATAATTATGTTTTTTGTTGAGCTATTTCGAGGTGGACTTGCTGATGTGTTTTGGATCATTGTCCTGCTGCATAACCCAAGTGCGCTTGAGCTTGAGGTCACAAACTGATGGCAGGACGTTCTCCTTCAGGATTTCCTAGTACAGTGAAGAATTTATAGTTACATCAGTTATGGCAAGTTGTCCATGTCCTGAAGTTGCAAAGCAGCCCCAGACCTTCGCACTACCGCTACCATGTTTGACTGTTGGTATGATGTTCTTTTTATCATGTGGTGAAAAAGTTAAACTTTTGTCTCATCAGTCCACAAACGTTGTGAGGATAATCAAGATGTTTTTTGGCAAATGTGAGACGAGCCTTTTTGTGCTTTCTCCCTGGAACTCTTACATGGTATTGTTCCATTTTTATATTTTTGTCTCTTTGTTATTGATGAATCATGAACACTGACCTCAACTGAGGCAAGTAAGACCTACAGTTCTTTAGATGTTGTCCTGGGTTCTTCTATACAGTAGGTTCCTGGATGTGTCCTCGTTGTGCTCTTGGAGTAATTTTGATAAGCTGGCTCCTTCTGGAAAGGTTCACCACTGTTACAAGTCTGAAACCCTTTCCAGACTGATATATGTCAATTACTTTGTTTTTCATCCTTTGTTGAATTTCTTTAGATCGTGCTGCTATTTGAGATCTTTTAGCTTCACTTTGTCAAACAGTTTTATTTAAGTGGTTAAAAGGTCTTTCAGTAATCAGGCTTGAGTGTGGCAAGTGAAATTTAACTCTTTAAGCTTTCCAAAAATCACAGTTCATCCATGATTTAGTAACGGGACAATTACTCTTTCATATGGGGCCAGGTAGGTTTGTTTAATCTTTGTGTAATATTAAAATTTGTTTGATTTCCATAATTTAAATGTGACAAATGAATATTATAATATAATATTAACATAAAAAACAGGAAGATGGAAATGCTTTTATCATGGCACTGAACATGAAAAGAATAAAAAAATATTCTTTTTTAACTTCTATCATTACACCTCATAATGAATAAATGAATGAATGAATTGGCCTTAATGGTATTACTTAGCTACAGTATTACCTAGCTAATTATAATGCTGTCTAGCAACTAAAACAGATCCCGGCAGGAATTTCTGGTCGTCAAAAAACGGCAGTGATTTTAATCCAGCAACCTTACGGGCCGTGGGAAGTATTACTGTAGGTATTAGGTTTTTATTGAAACTTTGATGAAATGACTTTGGAACAACGTTGACTGCATGACATGGCGAAACGACTCAAACTCTGTTGCTCGTGTGGGACCGTTGTGTGCTAACCACCTGGACCACTAGGGAACATGATGTTGGTGTTCCTAGATTCTTGTACATAACAGCAAGCACCACAAACACCATATTACAGTAGAGTAATTTGGGAGCTAAGATGCACCTTATGGTAATATTTCCGAAATAAAAATATGAAACTGAGTGACATGACATGACATGACATGACATGAGAGACACACTGTGAATGGGAAGCTGTTGTATCTGTCCCAATCTCCAATCAGAATTTTAGAAATTTAAGGGATCATGGATGTGATCGGACGTACTGTAGTGCGAATAAATGTTAATTGACATAAATGCTCCAAATAAAGGTGAACATTTTGTTGTTTTAAAGTTGAAATAGCAACTTTGTGTTTGGATCGTTCATTCAACATAATTTTTTTTACATTATCAGAGTCTAACTTTCAAAAGCACGTCATCGCAACAGGATTACATACGTAACTATATTACAGCTCTGATCTTTATACGTTATGTTCCCAGCTAGCATAAGCCTATACCTTTATAATCACTAACCAGTTGTTTCCCACAAGCTTTCTGATGGATGTATCATGTGTTTTTTTTTGGGTTTTTTTTTCA
Source organism: Clariallabes teugelsi (assembly GCA_030014215.1). Classification (NCBI taxonomy): domain Eukaryota; kingdom Metazoa; phylum Chordata; class Actinopteri; order Siluriformes; family Clariidae; genus Clariallabes; species Clariallabes teugelsi. The sequence continues at coordinate 4,875,645 of JAQMYG010000019.1, forward strand.
TAAATGCTACTTCAGTGATTCACGCCTCTGTCTGGTACCTAATGCATACTGTATGCACTTTGCTCTTTTACAGTAATTGGCGTCCGTGTAACGCGAGCGAAAAACCAGCATCCGCTCGCAAAGAGGCCAGACGCATGGGCTTTTAATAGCAGGTGTAAATGCAAGGATGTGAGCATTGTGTGTGCGTAATGCTGAGCTGTATGTTAATATCAGCTGTAAAATGGGCCTCAGAGATACTGCAGTATGTAATTTAACCTCTTCGGCTTGCCGTTTAAAAAAGCAATATATACGGCAGCAATAGTACAAGGGATAAGAGATGTGAAGTCGATAGTAAACGGATCAGCTGCTAATAAAGACTGAGGCTTTGAACAGAAACAACAGAGAGGCAGAGAAAATGAGGCTTCGTTATATAGCATTTTTTATGTCTGCCTTTGTATAGTTCACACAGTAACTGGCCATTTTTCTTTTCATTGTTCATTGCAGTTTATTTTTTTCTTATTTGCTTCTCTCCGTTGTTTGAATGTAGTCTAAGGACAAAGGTTTTTTTTTTTTGGTTATTTTATTACGTTTTGCACTAAAGCACAAAGCTAATATACACTAGCTGTCAAGTAAAATCTAGCTCCTAGACCTGCTCTAAATAAGGTAAATTATGAGAAAAAACATCCTGGGTAAAGTCAGTCAGGGAACAAATTGCTTGTCTAATGTCTCAAGTAAAGCTGTATTATTCCCACACAGTTGATTTTTTTGTTTTTACCGTTCGTACGCCCCTGCTGACAGGCCATGGAAAGCAAGCACGGTTTTTTAACCGTTTTCTAAATTGCATTACCATTAAAATTATTTGTAAACCGCTAGCTTTGACACCGTGCCGTGTGGCCTGTTTACTCTTCCCTATGCTTAAACTTTTCTCTCTCTCTCTCTTTTTTTTTTGAAAAGTAATGATAACCATTTTTAGATGAAAAAACTCTGCGGCCACAATTTCAGTTCATATGAACAGTTTGACAGCAAAATGTTTTCTTTTTTTTTTTTGCAATTTGGAGAAAAGTGGAATCTTTTCAAATGAAGTAAGAGGTATTGCAAACTTGAAGGGAATATTTCATGTCTGTTTTCTGAGTCACAAGGGTGTTAAAAAGCACATATCTCAAAATAGTTCGTCAAAATACAGTAGTTTGGGTTATATAAGTGCGAATTTTGGGTGATTTATTTATTATTTTTTTCAAAACGCTATAAATCCATCTCCCACAGTTTTGTCACAGTGGATAAATCAGCCAGCGGTTGTGTTGGTTATTTAAGTATGTGATTTACTGTCAGTAATATGTTAGTTGAGTTTATATTAGAGTACTGCGCTTTGATGCCATTTAGGTTTTTAAAAAGGGCTTAGATAACAACTGCTGAAGTGTGTACTGTGTACATTTTTAGTGCCCCTCATACTGTATATTAAATTCAATTCATTCATGTATAGCGTTTTAACAATGGTGATCGTCGCAAAGAAGCTTTGGATCCTCTCAAGGTTTCTTCCTCTTGCTTTCTCAGGGAGTTTTTCCTTGCCACTGTCGCCGAGTGTGGCAAGGAAACTCATCATGGACAATCTTATCATTTTGATTCATACCCATTCACATTTCATACACACTTAAATAATTCTTTAGATTGTGTAAAGCTGCTTTGCGACATTGTCAGTTGTTAAAAGCGCTATACAAATAAAAGTGAATTGAATTGAATTGAGTTAACTCTTCACGACATTTTGGCTTTTGCTTGAAAATCAAGTGGCTACGTGTCATGCTTTGCTAAAAATGTGGAAGTTATTGCTCCTACAATAAGGTTACATTGTGTTTTTTCAAAATAAATGTTCTGTTATAGGCAACCTTACGTGGCAGAGAATAATAATTTTTTAAGTTTGAAATATGGCATTTATCACATTTTGCTATCAGACTTGTCAATCATTCTATAATTATACGTTGGCTGGTTTATAATTAAGACAGAGATGTTCACTCTTAAAATGCAGAGCTTCTATGCAAAAACAATGGGAGATCTTTTTCAGATATAAACTTTTCCAGATATTACTGTGCAACAAAAGCAACATAAAATTCTTCCTGATTTTTTTTTTTTTTTTTTTCTGATCCATTGTACATAATGCTTTCTTCCCTGAAAAGAATTTCAGGAAGGTAAAACATACTTACTTACTGTAAACTCACATACTGTAGATGCGTCAGTCTCAACATGAACTTCACACCAAATAAAAGTATATACTATTCAGACTCCCATCTCTGGTAAAAAAAAAAAAAAATTTTTAATAAAATTAAAAAAAATAATAATAATTAATAAAAAAACAAAACTTTAGCACTCATCATCTGGCATAGTTTAAGTAAGGGTCACTATGATAAGATCCTTCCTCTGTAGCTGTATAAAAACACCAGGGTTGAGTTGTTGAAGCTGACAGCTCACTGGAGCCTCGTGTAAGACCAGCTGCCACCTCATGTTAAAGCTCCAAGATCTAGATAAGAACCAGGAGAGTTCCTTTCATGTCAGAAGGAGAAAGATGAAATTCCGATAGAAATTATTAATGTAAAGCCCCTTTGGAGGATGTGTCAAAACGTCCTGTCGCATCATAACATGAGAAAAATTCAGCATGTCAAAAACTCAAAGTACTGATCTTAGGGGAAGGTGGTATTCAAAACTTTTTATGAATAAAAACTTGGATAATTATGTTGAACACGTTGAAAAGCTTGACTACACTGTTTCACCAAAGTATTCGCTTGCCTGCATTCCCATGCATATGACCTTGAGTAAAATCGAGTTCTGGCTCGCAAACTCCACTCTGATTCATCCCATAGGTGTTCTATCGGATTAAGGTCAGGACTGTGCAGGCCATTCACGTCCTTCCACAAAAAAACTCACTCATCCATGTCTTTATGGAGCTTGCTTTGTGAACTGGTGTGCAGTCATGTTGGAACTGGTGTGGGGTTGTTTCTCAGGAGGTGGGGTCGACCCCTTACGCCCAGTGAAAGAAACTTTCAATGCTTCAGCATACAAACACATTTTGGACAATTTCATGCTTCAAACTTTGTGGGAACGGTTTGGATGGCCGAGTTTGGTGTGAAAGAACTTGACTGGCTGCAATCCAAAGTTCTGAGTCCTGACCTCAACAGGAAAGAACACTTTTGGGATGAATTAGAGCGGAGACTGAGCCAGGCCTTCTCGTCCAACATTAGTCTATGACCTTACCAATGCACATATGGAGGAATGGTGAAAGATTCCCATAACCACACTCCTAAACCTTGTGGAAAGCCTTTCTAGAAGATTTAAAGCTGTTATAGCTGCAAAGGGCAGGCCATCTATCTATCTATCTATCTATCTATCTGTCTGTCCGTCCGTCCGTCCGTCCGTCTATCTATCCAGAGAAAGAGACAGAGATACAGTGCTGTGACAGTTTCTCGGACAAGTTCTATTTAAGTGATTTCTTGATTCAACAGGTCTGGCAGTAATCAGGCCAAGGTGTGGCAAGTGAAATTTAACTCAACTTCATAATTTATCAAGGGGGTCAGTTACTTTTTCACATAGGGCCAAGCAGGTTTGGACAGTTTTTTCCCCTTAATACTGTAAATGAAATCATAATTTAAAAATTGCATTTTGTATTTACTCGGGTTATCTTTTGTGTAATATTAAAATTTATCAATTAAATATTTGTAAAAGTGGCAAAAAAAGGGGGGAAATACTCTTTCACTGCCAACCCCCACAATGACCTCATATAAAACGATTTCCTCCCCCAGCTTGTTGCTATTTACATAGACACTAAAAACAGCACATTGGCAGTGAGATAAATGGTGTTTGAGAAATGAGTTGTGTATTTCATTTGGAGCTTTACCAGACATACATTGGAGAACAGCTGAGACCTTTTTTTTAAACTTGTTAAAGAAATAATAAAATATGGCACTTTCAGAATTATTGAGTACAAACAAGAATATCTTTTTCCATTTAATTGCATTTATTGCACAGTTTATTTTTTAATCATCCCTGATTGGATGTCTCTGTTGCCGTCTTATACTGCACATGCAACAGATCTCTCCGTTGTTCAGTATTCCAAACCCTCAAAAAGAAGACATTCACATTCCATATGTGTTTCAAGCTGTCTTCACCGTAGGTGTTCATTTAAGCTTCATTACACTTTGTAAGCCATAGAGCGAAGTACAGGAAGGAAAATCTACTGGAGGGGTTTTTCCAGTGTTGTGCGTAATCCGGAGAATTCAAATCGAATTTAAATTGTGAGCAGTGCGTTCTCTCATGACAGATCAATGGGGACTGACTGCGAGTGCTCTCTCTGCTCAATGTGGCCGACTGTGTGATCGAGTCTTGACGTCATAGCACGTACAATAACTGATGCAACAACGCAACCACTGTTTAGAGTGCTGCTCCTCAATGAAACTATAGATAACCATCAACCTCCACTTTAAATTCTTGCTTCATTTCGTATGAATCTTTGTGCCTACATTCTGGTGGGTATAATTACTGAGTGATTAAAAAAAGAACCGCAAATATGTCTAGCTCTCATGCTAATCAGTTCTGATGATAATTAGGTCAAATTTTACATTCATGCAAAGTTTTTTGGGTAGGAATGAAAGATGGCAAAATACTTTGGTGTCATGGTAAAATTTTCTTTTCCTAAAAAAAAAAACTAAGGTGCAAAAAAAAACTCGTAATAATATAAAGATTTTGTAATTTGTGCAAACTTATGATTGATACCTAACTTGTGTTATTATTCTTTATCTTTCATAATAATATGTATGAATAATACCAATTATATGAAATATAATAATAATAATAATAAGGCAGCACAGTGGCTCCAGGGTCCGGGATTGATTCCCACTTCAGGATCTACGTGCATGGAGTTTGCATGTTCTCCCACACTCCAAAGACATGCAGATTAGGCTAATTGGCATCCTGAAATTGCCCGTAGTGTGTAAATGGGATAGATGTCCTACAGTAAGTGTCCCGGGATAGGCTCCCGTGCCTCTGCGACCCTGAAAACAGGAAAAAGCGGTGCTGCATAGATAAAGAGTGAGTGAGTGAATAATACTAATTAGGTTAGAATTATAACCGATTACCAAGATGACCTTGATGCACAGAATTCTGGGTAAAAACAGCAGATGTCATTGTTACTCACATAAATATCATAAACTTTCATAAAATATACTTTAAAAACAAATATGTTTAATAGTGTTAGCCGTAAAAGAGGCACGCTGCTACCTATGTTCCCAGCGTCTTATGTTCTCATGGTTTTATGTTCCTTAGTTCATTTTCGGTTAACACAGATTAACCTGCCTATTCTGTTCAAGACCAATATGAACCAATTTAAGATATTAAAGTTTCTTTTATTGGCAACTTCAAAACATTTTGAACACATACAAAGAATAATTCCTATAAAAAAAACGAGTTCTTAAGAAATAACTTCATCAAACAAATAGTGGAGTAATTTCGCTATGGAACATCTTTTTCAAGTTTCAATTATATTATATGTAGACCAAGGGAACATAGAATCTTTTCATCTTGGGACTCTGGGAACATAGAACTTTGGAACATAGGACCCTTTGTCATGCTCCCATTATGTGCCATAAAAATCTGTGGACCAGAGGACCCTGGGAACATGATGATGACCCCCATGCTATCAAGCCACAGCCTTTCATTTTCATCAGATCAAGGCTGCTACTCAGCATTCTGAGGAAAGAGAAAAAAAAAAAAGTAATAAGTTGACTCTTAGCTAATATTCTTAGAAAGGTTAGCATTCTAAATGATTTACGGTACAACGTAAAGTATTTTTACATTCTAATTACAAAGCATTCACTCAAGCACAGGACTGTAAGTAAAGACATCTGTTTTTTCAGAAGCTGAAGAAACTTTAGGAAGTACAGTATTACACTCTTCTCTACTGCGGCAGAAAAAAAACAGACCCTTTTTTCTTCCTCTATTTCCTTCTTATTTGGATGCTACATCTTAGCAAGCTTTTCTGCTAATTAGATTAAAGATAATTACCAACTAAAGCTGCCACTCAGAATTCTGGGTAAAGACAGGCAACATATGTTTAGTGGTAAACTGAATGAAACACTCTCAGCATTAATGCCGGGATGCCAACTGCCACTGCTTCCTTCACTGGAGACATCTTACATCCTACATCTGGAAACAAATACAGTACAACTTAAGAACATCAGTGACTGAAGGCATCACAACATTCCTCTATTTTAGACAGTTTTCTGTCTTTAGATTACATTTTTCAAAGCAATTCAATTTGTTTAATATATTCTTCTTGCTGTTTGGCAAAATTCCTAGGTGTTAAACCACATCAAGTAATCTTTTGTGCTAATTATGTAAAACTGGTAACCACTTCATGATGCCTCTTCTGGATTCTGGATATAAACAGAAAACATATGTTTGGTTAAAGTGTTATTCCATCCATCCATCCATCCATCCATCCAGGAACCTCTGTTGTCTCTGTTGGTGGTGACCATTATATTTATTATCATTTTTACAACCATGGTAGGACCTCCGGTAAACATTCACAGGTGCATTCATACACTACCGGGCAACTTGGGAATGGCAGTTAGCCTAATCTGCATGTCTTTGAACTGTGGGAGGAAACCAACCAAACACCCAGAGAAAAAACACCAAGCATGGGGAGAACATGCAAACTTCATGCAAACTTAATCCACCGTGCCGCCTAAAGTGTTATTGCCAACTGCTACAGTAAATTCCATTTTGTCAGTTATATCAGTGTCTTTGTTCAACTGTAACCTGTTTTATCATGTTGAAAATCAAATCCATACTGCAAGAAAAAAATTGTTCACATCAAGAAAATACATTTTCTTTTGGTATATTTACTATGAATTTAGAATCCATGGTACTACAGTGGCTTGCATAAATATTCCATCCCCTCCCCCATATCTTTGTCGTTTTTTTTCAACCTCAAAATAAAATGGAATTTAATGGAAATTAACTGAATTGCCAAGTCAAGAAGGCTTTTATTGTTGTTGATCCGTGTGTTTATCAGTTAAATCCCATTTGTTCACGCGACTCCCCAAATTACCCATTATGCTAAAGTGCTGGGAAGAAAGGTCTAAGCCATTTTCGTAGAAAAATTTATGAAATAAGGCAAAAAAAAAAAAACGGTTCTCTAAATTTGTTAAAATAAAGTTACATTTCTGAAAACTACACTTTTGCAGGAAAACCAAAAGTACATTTTAACCTGGACAAACCATACCTACATTACATTGAAGTAGTATGAGGTTGACCGTTCCTCCTTGTTCTTTTGTTCCAAGTAATTATTTAGGGGATAAAACACCATAATCCAATACCAAGCACATCTGGCTTTCGAGCAAACCAGGCAAAATGACTGTTCAAACCTCATCTCCTCCTTCCAATTTTAAACGTACTCAAGTTCAGTACACCTTTTCCAAGTCTAACCTTAGATTCCTGATCTTTGCTGACTGGAGTGGAACCTGAAATGGTCTTCCTCTTTCTTACTCGATACCCATCAAGATTGCAAAGCATTCTGAGATGCTTTTCTGTTCAACACGCATGTAAAGAGTAGTTATTTGAGCAAGTGTAGCGTTTATGTAGGTAGTTTCCACCACAGAACCTCAGCTCAGTGCATGTTTCTTGTTTTTTTTTTATGCTGTACTGTATAATCTCTGGGGACTCTCAGAGAACAGAACAAAAACTCAAACCAGCTCATCTGACACCAAAAAAAATACCAGTGTCCGTGGAATTCTGGATAAAGTCAGCAATCATATTTAACCCTAATGCCAGTGTGATAAATGACTCTACTGATTTCGATATTCTTTAAAGCAGAAGCTCCCCGGTACAGTACCACATATCCCTCCTGAGACTCTGTATTTGTAGTACAGGTACATGGTTTGTGAAGGACAGCATGTAGAGTTTAACTTTTTGTTTTGGCTGTAAAACCTGTGTTTTTGGCGGCGGGCAACGATAGTTGACTGAGCGTAGTTAACTGAAACTAGGCTCTGAATAATGTGGCAGAAATGACGCTCGGTAAGCTTTATGGATAATCAGCAGAGTTTTATTAGTAATCTGACTTTGAAAAGGACTTTATCGTGTTTCAGTGGCTTAATTATGCTAGACAACACCTGTTTGGTTGTTAGTAAATGCCTCTAGGTACAGTATACAGTATTTGATGAATATTATTGACATGGATTTCATTCCAGGCTAGTAAATTTACCAATAAACTGAAGCAGTCTGCTTTTATAACACCGTAGGCAACATGTATATAGTACCATCTGCAATGTTTCTCACCAAATGATATCCTGTGATAACTGTTAAACTTTAATAAGTGTGCCCGAGGCTTAGTTTCCTTCGGACACGAATGGCAGTGCTACCGTACATATTTCATGATTTGCACATATTTCCAATCTTACAGACTCATCACGACATGGTCCACTCTCTCTGACTCTAGTTTCACAGACAAACATCATTCGACATTTTTTAGTATTTGAATATACTGTAGTTACATAAATATGAAACTATGACACCGAGTTATCATACTGTGAGTTAATCAAGCTGTAAGACCTCTAATTTGAGGTCTCGCCCGCCCTCATTTCCGTGATCTGCTAGTGGGCGATCTGAGCTGCTCTGATTAGGCTGTGGATGTCTGTATGTAATAGTTTAATCAATCGGCCGCATGTGACATCATAAGCGCAGCTGTTCCGATTCTTATCAGAGCGTTAATGTCACGATACCGACTCGGGGCTTATGACACGCGTAATTAGGTTTATTTGCGTAGATGAACACGCAGTCATTATGTGCACGGGCCTGGAAGTGCAGCTCTGTCCGCACTAGTGCAATAGTGTGCAATTTTATGAGAAGAAACGAGTTAACCCTTATGCTCTTTTTTTATGTTCACACGTTATTTTAGAATCTTTTTAAAGGATATTTTAAAGCAGTGGTTAGTAAAGTTTACAGCCCTCTCTTGCAAATTACAAGGAAACAAGAAATTAAACAGATCCTTTGATTTTAACTATTTAGTATTACAGTTTATCGCTAGTATCTATGAAGGTCACTATGTATCTCTTGTGAGATGCTATTTAAGGAAAAGGGGCAGAACTGAGCTGGTCTGGCTGAGGCGGTGCTTATTTCTGGCTCAGAAAAGTGTACCTTTTATTTATTTATTTGTTTACAGTAAGTCCCCTACATACAAACATTCGAGTTACAAACTCGTATCCTAGTATCTAGACCAGGGGTACTCAAATATAAATTTGAAAGGTCCACTTACCAAATTTCTATTCAGTCCGAGGTCCGGAAAAATG